>QUSF01000011.1:2338289-2481693 GCA_003676055.1 Chloebia gouldiae | reverse complement strand
AGCGGGGCGGGCGGCGGAGCGGGGCGGGCTGCGGACGCCCCGCCCCGGGCCCGGCCGGGCTGGGCTATGGCGGCGGTGCTGGCGGGCGGTGTGGGGCGGGCGGCGCGGCGCTCCGCGGTCCGGCCGCCCACCCCGGGCGGCTGGGGCTGCGCTCCCGGAGGTACCGCGGCGGGGGTGGGCGGCGGGATGGCCGGCCGGGGCGCGGGGCTGCCGGAGCACTGCAGCTCCGGGAGGCCCGCCCGCCGCTGCCGGCTCTGTGCCCGACGGGAGCTGTAGTTCTGCGCGGGTGCCCTCTCGGCGCGGGGTGTTGCGGCGGGCAGAGCCGCGGGTTGTGCTGCGGTGGACAGGCCGAGCTGGCGGCAGGGGTGCCCTGCGGGGAGAGGCGTCACAGAATCGGTGAAGCAGTCACGTAATGGCCTGGGTTGGAAGGGGCCTTAAACGTCATCCGCTGCGTGCCATGGGGACACCTTCCGCTAGACCCCATTGCTGTGAGCGCCATCCAAGCTGGCCCCGCGCATGTCCAGGAATGCTAGATCCACATCTTCTCTAAGCACCTTATTCTTCCACCTTCCCAGTAAAGAATTTCTTCTTCCTATGTTACCTAAACCTATTCTCTAATCAAAGCCTTTCACTCTAGTCGAAGGCTATTCCCACGTGTCCTAGCACTACACGCCCCTGTGCCCGTTCCACTCCAGCTCTTGCAGACCCCGCTGAAAGGCTGCAATAAGGTCACCCAAGGGATCAGTGTTAATCAGCGTATCCCCTGCTTGCTCCTGTCAGGATATGACATTAAAAAAGAAAAACAAACCAAATCAAATAAACATGCAGCTTCATAAATGTGTATTTATTCTGGGAGGATGACAGCCTTATCCAGACCCTGGGATTCAGAGATTAGGAAAAAGGGGCACATGGAAAAGAGGTGCATGTCAGAGGGCTCCCCAGCCTGGGCCCTGGCTGGGCTCTTGTCCTGCTGTGCCAGCAGCTGAACATTTCACTCAGGTTACACGTCTGTTATATCCCTCAGAGACATGGAGACCACGCTCTCTGAGTGGTGTTCTGCCCATCCCCTTCAGGGACTGGCCATTTAGAGGGATACAGTGTGCCTGACCCTAAGCAGCTTGGTTGAGTTCTCTGGAATAGTCTGCACCACCTGCACATGCCAGCTCTCATATTCATCTCCCTCATTTTCCTTGGCAGACCCTATGATTTTGAAAAATTTCTGTAACACTGTAAGGTATGAGTCTAAGGAAGCAGTACAATTCAGCAAACTAAATTCAAGAAAGATAAAATTCTGCTGCCCTAATCTCTGTATTGACACTGACCACTGAGTGTCCATGATGTGTAGTGCACTAGTCCCACCCCAAGCACAAGGAAAATTTCTGCACCAGCTTTGGAGAGGCCCTTGATAAGGATGGTCATTCAGTGGTAGACCAACAGAGATCTGTGGGAAGGAAATGGATGTGTAATACAGGTCAATTTCATGCTGAATAAAATGTATTTGTTTACCCCTTGGAACTGTTTCAATTAAATTTAATGGATAAATGTGCCATTTAATGGATTTTTTTCTTCAGATGTTATGAAGCGTGTCATCATGCTTCACTTGCTTAGTAAACAAGTGTTTTTATTTATATGGCCAGTTACATTTTCCTAGGGATATGCAGAATGAGAATAAACAACCTCAGTTCGGTACTTGCTCTTATGCTTTCATGGTTAGAATAATTCCTTACAAGCCAAAACCTTAAAATATTAGATTGTAACACTGTAAGCTGTTATTGTGACTCTCTGTTACAAAGTCAGTAGTTGCAAATAAAAATCCTCTGGACACCTGTTTTTGTGACAGCAAAAAGTTGTCAAATAGCTTTTGCATGATGCTTGTTTTAAAGCAGCTTGCAACACAGTACAGTTGCAGTCAGCCCCCAAAGTTAATTTTGACATTCTAGACTCAGTGACTGTCTTACCTCTGATGTCTGTACTGCAGCAGAACATTATTAGGTCTCCAGAGTGTTGCAATCCAAATAATACACTTTTTTGTTTTATGAATTAAAAAAATAAGCTTCTTGTGACTTCCTGCTGCATTTGGAGCTTCCAGAATGTTTCATTTTATAATAGTAAGGACACCACTTGTGGGATAAGCAAGTTGTGCCATTAGTGAATTGTGGAATACAAAGGAAAAGAAGACAAATCCTTATAAAAGTGTAAAGGAGGGAGCAGGAATTTTTTGCAGAATCTTCTTGTACTTTGGCTTAGTGGAGAGGAATGTGGCCTCTAGTTTTTCTTTTGCACATCCAATAACTAGATACTTCTTCATCCTTCTACACATAAGCTCTGGAAAGCTGTGACATATTTGGGTTCTTTTGTCAGTGATATGAGTGACTGCAGGTTTTTCATAGTGTTCTATCCCAATGGTCTGGCATCTCACAGTTGTCCATAATTCATACATGCTAGGTTCTGTACTATTAAATCATACAATGTAACATAAAACTCGAACTTCCTCTTTTTTTGTTACGGCAGGGAAGCGGTATCTGCTAACAGAAGAAGATATAAAGTTACAAGAATTTCAGCAGATGAAAGTGGCAATTAGAAATGAGCTTCATGGCAATAAAGGTATACCATTTATTTCATAGTCACCACTTTAGCATGAGTCTTAGGAAACAAACAGACAAAGTCGTAACAATATGACACCAATTGACCTAACTTAAAGAAACAAATTATGTCTTCCTCTTGCAAATATTTTGTACTTAACATTATTGGAAGATCTGATGCTTTGTAGAATGAAACGTAGTATTAGTTATGCTAATAGTGTTGAGAATACATGTTGAGAAGCTTTCATGTATGTGAGGTGTTTACACAAGACCTGAAATGTTTGTGCCCTTACTTTTCCAACTTTGTTAGTTAGTCTAATAAAAAAAAACTATTTCAGTCTACAAACCTTGCTTCAAGTATGATTTCAGCACAGAAAGTTAACACAAAGCTAAATAGTTACCTTACTATCCAGAAAAGGGCTTTCACAGTAATTTTTTTAAATTCTGCTCCCTAAATTTTGTTGGCGTATTTTTAATGTTTTTTGTCTCATGTGCGTTTTCATTTGTACACCTGATTCCAGATGATATATGCTACTCAGAATATGAAAAACAAATTTTCCATATGAATGTAGAAGCAGGATCAGTGGAATTTTTTTTCTGATTTTGTCATGCTATTTAAAATGTATACAAATTCCTTTCTTTAAGAAGCATAAATATAAACATGAAGTTGCCCTCATTATTTAAGAAAAGCAAGGTAAAACTCCTGGTTTATCATGTGTGTGTGTGCTAGTGATAGAAGCTGACAACTGTTCCAAAGGTTGTAGCTAATTTTAAGGGATGAAGAGACAAATAATCAGATCTAGCTTTATATAAACCCTTTTTTTTACCCTCTTCTGGGACAGAGAGGGAAGTAAAATCATCCTTATATTTTTTCTATATTAAGTAGAATTTAAATTGTATAGTTTTGAGTTGTAATATCATTATATTTTGCTGGGATAATGATATCATAATATCACAACTTATTCATCCTCTACTTGAAAAACACTGAACTGGGGATCAATCATTTTTGCTAAAGCAGGTTAGTAGAAGCCAAATATTTTGCTTCATAGATCACAGCTGACCTTCTGGTTTTGTGTAGACTGTATTCTTTGAAAACTAATGAAAGCATTGTTCTACACACCTATTTGTGTGCGTGGTTTCTGTGTTGAGTATTTAATGTTATACTTCAAAGATGAAAAGAAGTAATTATGATTAGTAATAAACTTGATTTAGAAAGTTTAGGGGAAAGCAGTAATAACTGTTAGAATATATAAAAGCTATTATTTATTGTTGTTATGAAGCAAGTATTAACTACAATTATTTTACAGTAGTTACAATATTATACTATTAGCTACAGCAGTTATACAGTTAGCTAGAATAATGTAAATACAGTTGAGATCCCAAATATTTTTGAAATTCCTGCACACCTTTGAACACATCACAGCCATTATATGTACATACTTGTACATACACATTTGTCTGGCTTCGCAGGCTTCAATTCTGCATTTCAGTCTTGAGTAAGGACTTGTGTTTTCATGTTCCTGCAGATGTGTATTAAGTAACAGTACACACTGTTCTCTGAGGCGCCTGCTTTGTACCTCTTGTGCAGGTTACTAGCTTGGGAAGAGCAGTGACCCAGCAACTGCTGCAGAAAAGTTCATTTCCCAGCCCAAGATGCTGGCAGCACCATGAGGGGAACAGAGCTGCTAGGCGGTACATGTGATTTGAATCTTGTGTGTATCTGAGTCAGAGGCTTGAAATTACCAACTGAAGGTTTAGTCTTTCTACTTGATTTGTCATAGGAAAATGTGCTGGATGGAGCACACTCTTTTGGAGTAGAAGGGTAGCAACTCCAAGGTTATGGCTATTTAAAGAAATAGGTAGATTATGTATGATATCTTTGTGTGTTTGTCAGATGTGAAGGAAGTCTTCTGTCTGAACAATAGAGTAGAAGTTCTTGTGGTCAGTTGAATGCTGAGTGGAAATGGTTTTGTTTGCTTGCTTGCCTTTTAGAAAAAGAACATAAAATGTCACTAAACTTTGTTCCTTGTTAAAACTTTTGCATTACCTGATATGCCCCATAACATATATAGTGAAATTTAGTTCACATTAAGCATCTCCTTGGCTTTCTAAGTCTGACATGACCTCATGGGGACATATTGGCACACTTGATTGTTGGAAGTTTTATGCAGTTTTCTTGGTGAAAAAACAAGAGTTCTGCTTCATCTACTCTCCATGTTTCAGGTACTCAGTATGTAATTCAGGTAATGGAATTGTCTATAGACTGCTGCTGTATTTGTTTTATTTTCAGATCAATACTTTAAAAATATTAAAGAAAAACTAAAGAAAAATGGAATCATTCTCAGAAATGAATTGAAAAATTTGCTGCATTTATGTCAGACTTCATCTGATGTGGAACTAGCCAGAAAAATTATTTACAGGTATTTTTAACAATCCAGGTAACATTCTTTTCTGTCTTTATCTTTTTGCTTTTATTAGATCATCCCAGACTTTATCTGCAGTTGAGGTCTTGACCTAATTGCAATATGCATAGTTAATCCCTTCATTTTAGGCTGTATTTTTATTTAAGTACTTTGGATTTCCAGCCCTTTAGAGACTCTCAAGTCAGAGGAGAGTTAAGCAAGCTATGGGAGCAAAGTAGTGTCCTACAGGATGGTGAACCGGAGAGAAAAATTATCCCACAGCTGCGAGGTGGAGGTGTTCTGGGGCATTCCAGCCAAAACATGCCTGGTTACAAACTGGCCTGCAACCTGTAATCAGTAGCTAAAGGTTTTGTGAATGAAAACTTTCCCAGCAAATACAATGTAGGGATTATAAATAAAAAAGTGAAATTCTTTATCTTTTTATTAAGGTACTGCTGCTAAAATAAACTGGTGCAACTTCCTTTGTTGTTGTCCCATGAATAGAAGGTAAAATAGCTTGGAATTTTCAAGGCAGAGACTCATTCTATTATTTATTCAATGAAGGCTACTTTATTGGTAATAAAAGAGATTCTTTATTACCAATTAATTTATTTGTTTGATCAAAACAATAGTTTTCCTTAAAATTGATTTCCTGTTACCTATAGATCTTTGGCTGGTGCAGCTAGGAAAGTGTGCCTCTTTCATTGCACCTACAGATCTGGCTGTCTATTTAAAGCTGTTCTCCCTTGGCAAATTCCATGCCCTGTGTGATTAATTTTTAATCTTTCCCATAGGTATCATGAACAGAATAGAATGAGAGCCTTACATAATTTTAAATTTGGGCCACTCTTTATGAGGCTGTGTTATGAGCTAGACCTTGAAAGACCTGCAGTAGAACTTATCAAAGATCAGGTAATTCCCCTGTATATATATTAAACATATTGTTGTTCTTATTATTAGTCAAATATGAGTAATGGTATGCTACACATGAGCCTTGCATGAGCTGATAGACTTGAAGATGTGTTGCAGTAACAAAGATGCCTATGACATTAATGTAGGTGTGCAGATTGCATGGGTTTTTTTATTTTATTTTAGTACAGTAATTAAAAGGATATGAAATATTAGTTTGATTGGTAACTTTCTTTTATTTCTGTATTACTCCATCATTTGAATAAAAATTGAATAAAAAGTATTGATGAAAGAATAATTATGTAAATGAATACAGCTGATGCATGTTTTCCTGCATCCTGTGTTGCATTAAATCATTCTTGGAAATGAGCACTTGTAAGTTTTTCTGTGATAGTCCTCTGAAATTCCTTGGATTACTTCTACCAACAGTTCCCCGTGTTGCTCTGTACTTCAGTCTCTCTCTGAACACTATAGAGGTGGTGTGATATTCATCAGGTCAGGAATTTGGCCATTTTAGTGCTGAAGAAACTGAAGGACTTTTTCCCAAACATTTCTAAAATTCTGTGTGCACTATTATGGCAAGATAATAATCAGGCCCAGTGTGTGCAATAATGTTGTGACTTCAAAAATCTTTGGCAGTCAATGAAAATCTCACTGATATTAATTCATTAAGGCATGAGTTATGTCTAGCCAGAAATGGGAGAAGTCTTGTTACTATTCTTAAGTTAGGCACGTATAAGAAAGAGCATATGTAGTTTCTATTATGGTTTGAGGTTTTTTTAATTGAGATCTGTAGCATTAAGATAGGAACTGCTGTACTTACAGTACATAGTAACTGGTGGATAGCAAGGTACAGTAACACTTCTGCAGATTCTGCTGCAGAAGTTCAATACCTCTGATATTTTATTTGTGCATTCCCTACATACAGTGTTTAGTGTCCTAAAATTTTATTCCTCTCTCTTCTGGTACTCTTACCATCATCACTGAAGCTCTTATACTAGTCATTTTATATTGTGATTAGCAAAAAATTCATTCAGTTTCATGGTGGTGGTACTTCACTCCAAAAGATAATTATTCAAACTGTCAGTGACTTCTGCTTCCATTGACCTAAAGGTCATTAAAAAAATTATAGTGGGACTCTCTGGGAAATTTCTGTTTAATTTTAGTGAGCTTTTGACCATTATGAGTCACTGGTATTTTAGACATAATTTGACAGAGAGACAGACAGTCAGAGAGAGATAAATGCTGAACTTGTAAAGATTAGACTTATTCCATAGTAAGACCTGCTAAATGCTGTGCACAGTAAGACTCTTTACTGCCCTGATTTTTTTATGTTTGCTCTATTTCCTCTCCAGAATTTGCATGGCTTTTTCTCAGACAGTACATCATTCCATATTTTGATGACCATGTTGTTTAAAAAGGGCCATTTTGAAAGTAAGTACTGTATTTGCTAAGGCAAAATAATTTTGGGGAGGATGCTTCTCACTGTAAGTGGTGTATATGTATATATATATATATATATATATATATATATGTATTTGCTGATTGGCTATGGTTTTAGATGGCCAGACATGTGAATGTGTTGAATTGTAGTGTGTAATAAAAATAGTAGGGTCTATTTGTTTCATACTCCCAAGAATTCTTGCCATTCCAGTTCCACAGAACTGTTGTTATCCAAGAGAGCTTTTCCCCCCAGACCTTCACCACTGAACTGTTACTTTTCTTTGCTTCATACTTTCCCATAGCATTTTTTCTACTCTGTTCAAAATCTGAATAGCTTTGGAATGTGAGCTTTGGAATGTTAATTTCCTCAGAATTTTTTTCTCTATTCTGCATTTGATTCAGAGCAAGGAAGAGTACCTTTCTACTTGTGTGCTCTCTCAGAGTGACTACTGCAATGTAGAAGTCCAATACTTCAAATCAGTTTGGCCCTTTATGAAGACAAGGAGAACTTATCTGACCTAATTTAAAACACTTCCCATAAGAACACCTTAAAGCTTCTCAAGCAAATCCCTTTATTTGGTATTTGTTGAAGACATAACGGCTGGTCTCTTTACATTTGGCAAATTTAAGTCCAGCAGTTGTCCTAAAAGTTGCTACTGGGCCACTGTAAAAGAAACCTAGATGCAGAACTAGGGAAGACAGTCTTAAGCTGTGCCAAGGGAAATACGGGTTGGATATAAGGAAAAAGTTTTTTACAGAAATGGTGGTAAAGTATTGGAATGGTTTGCCTGCAGAGATGGTGTAGTCACCATTTCTGGATTTGTTTAAAAAAAGGCTAGATATGGCACTCGGTGCCATGGTTTAGTTGAGGTGTTACAGCTGGGTTGGTCTCGATGATCATGAAGGTCTCTTCCAACTTAGTGATTCTCTGAATTCTGTGATTCAGCATTGTGAAATTGACTATATGGGTTATTGAGGAGATGTTGTGTAGTTTGCCTACAGTGGTGGAAGCTTTCTGGGCAGTTAGGAACAATGAGGGTGTCTTTGTCAAGTATTAGAATTTAGTTTTAGATTTTCACGTAAAAATAATTGAGGAATAAGACTATGAGCTAGTGTAAACTGAAATCCTCCTTGCAAAGTTGAAAGAGATCCAAATGACCCTGAATTAAACTTTTTGAATTTTTCAAATAACAGATTTCAGTTTACATTCATATTTTCAAATAAACTTCTTGAATTCATACCTTACTGAATTGTTTCTTCTTTTCAGTTATGAGAGGTACAGCCTTAAATTTATGAAGTGAGTAACACTAATATATTTTTGATAGGTGCTTTGGAAGTTCTGGTAGAAATGAAAAAACAAGGTATACCTTTCAACAAAGAAACCTATCTACTTGCAGTTGCAATATGCTATAAACTGGTAAGTATTATGAATGAAAACGTTTTTGAAATGCCTTCTCTATCTCTTCCCTCTTTTTGGATTTTAAATTTTGGAATTTTTTGGGGGTTTCCATATTTTCCCTGTCATGATTTTGTCTCTAGTGCAAGTATTTAAAAATTACATAAGTCCTAAGGTGCTTCATCATGCATGATATGATGCACATACATTGTTTCCCATACAAACTAAAGTGACAAAGCAAATATCTAAGAAGTTGCATGGAAATGAGCATTAGGGAACACATTTAGTACAGCCTTTGATTACCTTTGATTACCTTAGAGTATTCTTTCTCTGTGATGTTTGCATCTCTTCAGACAATACACTTTGCTTTAGCCTCAGTATTTCTTTGATAGTCTCACTTCTTTAAGGCATATACATGATATGTTCTATTTGCCAGACATCCCCCATCCATTTCTCCCCTCCGCCTACAAGCAGTCTTGAACCATTTCTGTGATTCTACACAAATTTGACAAGGAATAGAGTTGAAATCTGTTCCCTACCCACCTGATGAAAATGGACAGCTGAATGGAGAAAAGAAGCATAAATTAATGCCTTTAGGCAAACAGGCAGCCCCTTGAGCTTACCTGTTTGTTTAGCTGAAAGAAAAAGAGCATGAGCATGGTAAGAAGCTAGAATATGTCAGTGAGTGTTTTCTTAGAACTGTTTCCCTTTCATAGCAAAGTGAGATCGCAGAACTTTTTTATTTTGATCTTCCTCTCCAGATTTGAGTAAGTTCTGCAGTTTGAAATTTTAATGTGAACCTTTCCCAAACTCATTTGGAAACTCTTCTTCCATTTCCTCATCTTTATAAAGACTCTAGCTGGGGAAAAAAATATACCACTAGATTAAACTTCCTCAGATTTCTCAGTTATAGCCTAAAATGGTACCTCAGCAGTAGTTTATATAGTTTTTCTGAAATTCTCAGTTCCAATGAGTTAAGCTACTTTTAGGTCTGCTGTAGCTTCTTTCCTAAAATGTTTTCAGGTTTTTTTAACATGGCCTGCAGTTAGAATGTTGTGATCCAAGATATGTGCAACATATGTTCAAAGCTTAGAAAATGTTGATTTTCAGCAACTAGCTAATGTAGCTTTTATAATACAGTAACAACAAAAATTAATCTTCCTTCCTGATTTAGAAATTATTTGAAAGTGAAAATGAAAATGTCTCTTTGTTTAGGATACTGCTGGGACTATTTCATCTGTTGCAAAAGCCCAAGTAGTTAGGGCAAGGTGTAGTTGTTAAAATAATCGAAGTTATTTTTACCCTCCTGTGACCTCTGTCACTTTGAATATCATATTTTTATGCTGAGTTTCTCAAAAAGCTGCACAGAATCTGTTTGGTTGGGTTCAGATACATATTGCCTTTGTGATTGTATGTTGACTTCTGAATACCTTCTGAATATGATTGCAAGTGCTTATAGTCCTTTCAGGTAACCAAAATAACAAGCACAACTTCCTCTGATATTTCCATGCAGGGCAACCCAGAGTCTTCCAAAATCTCTGTGAGACTGCTTGAAGAAGCACAGCTGAAAGGTGACATGTTACCACTGCGAGCATACTGCTTTGCAATGGCAACTGCTCTCAAGCAGGTACGGTCTCTTGGATTTTGATTGTGCCTGGGTCTCTGTAGAGAGAGAGGGATACTCTCTGGTTTTGTTGTAGATGGATAGTGAAAGGAAGCTAACATGGAGAAACCATAACTATCTAATAGCTTCAAGTACTGGAACCTTTAGGCTCCTGAAATAGTAGGATTATGGACAATGCTTGCACAAATTGAATGTGGAAGTTTCTAAATCTAAACGTATGTCTCAAGTATTTTGTGATAATATCATCTAGAACATTAAAAAATTACAGACTTAGGCCAGCAGGTTAGGTGTCACCATGGATCTAGTCCTGCAGATACTGCCACTTAGTGGTAATTTTCTCTAAATAGAATTAAATTGATAATTTAAAGTATTTGTGCAATCATCTCTTTTAAACGTTTGTCTTGGGAGGCAGACTCAAAGGCTTTGATGTGTATTTTGCTACTGCTGGGGAGGTGGTCTCCACAACATGTTTCTGCCCAGGGTGGTTTTTCTTTATTTCATATGCCTAAGTACTGGCATGAAGAGGCTCTGACACACCACAGGATGAAAAGTGGAGTGGGAGAATAACTATTATGAAATCATAAAGTTTGGAATAAAGTTTAGAAGAAAGTTTGGATTTTCTCTGCCATTAATTTGTGTATGCAGGTTGGGTATGTCCTGAACCTTCTCTGTTTCATGTTAAAATAGAGGTCAGAGACACTGGAAGTGCTATAAATTTGATCTTACTCACAAATTTGGATGAATGGAGTAGAATTGTTAAAAGTTTCTTTGCACTCTGTGATTTTTTTTTTGCGCTATCTATGTGAATGGAGACACTGAAAAACAGCATAATTGAAATAAATTTATTCATGTGTACAATGACATGATAAAATTCTTGTTTTGCAAATGGAATAATGCTCCACATTACATTTAATTGTTCTTCAAGCTGAATGAATTTTGACACCACTCCTTGCTGAAGAGAGATGTTTCTTGATCCCAAGTAACATTGCTTGGTCTAGTAAATGCCAGTGTAACATTTACTGTCTATTCAAATCAATTGATAACATAGATACAGTACTGTAAATGTGTATGTCCAAAAGGTTAGAAGGGCTGGGCAATAACATATGGTGCATTTCATTAGTCTGACATGTGTTGATCTGAGCATGTGTGTAAACCTTCCGTCTTTCAGGGGATCTCATGCTAAATGGTGGTTGCATGAGACAGACAAACAGTACTAAAGAGCCAGATGACATGGGAACTCCAGCATGGGGTATTCCTTTTGCAGCCTGGGTGCTGTTTGGTGTCTGTGGGTCTCCATGAAGGGGTTCTAGATGCTGCATTGTGATTTATTGAAGAGTTGTGAAGGACTGTTGTGCTTCTTTCATTGTGCAAGTTTCTGACACGTGTGACTATTTTTTTATTATTTATGATTCCTTCCCAGAATGATGTAGCACAAGCCAAGTTTTATTGTTCCCAGATAATGAGAACAGAGAACAAACTATACAATAATCTTAAAGTAAGTATGCTTGCCTTGTATTAAAATCTTGCAGAGTATGCTACATTGTCCAATAAACTCCCAAGTGCAAAGTAACAGAAGACCAGCCTCTTAATGGCACAGGCTTGTGTTGGTAGTGTTGCTGAAATTGTTTTTGAGCCAACAGACAATTTCTTTCAGTTGGATGACTTACATTCTGAATTGTTAACAGTCTCCACTCAGTTTTTAAAATCACTTCCTACCATAGGTAGGAATGTAAAGTAGACCAATCCTACATTTGTGAGCATAGACCCATTAACAATTTCTAGTTATGATTTTTCTTTTTGGCTCCAAAAGATTTTAAAAACCCAGCTCCAAGTAAATGCTCTGCCCACTTCAGGCCTCCTTCATCCCTGCACACCATATCCACACATGTGCATATAAGAATTATTTTCTTTAGTCATGCAGTCTACAATCTGAGAGAAAGTCTCCATGTGCCATGTAAGTGACCTCTAAACTATGGTGAAAACCACTTTATTTGAGAGCAAGTAGTACAACTCCATCAGAGGAGCTCTGCCTCAAGCCTCACCCTTCCTTTGCATGTCCCAGCTGGTAAAAAACTGCAAACATTTGAAGAAATTGCTAATTCCATCTCTTTCTTTGCCGTGGATGGATTTTTCTTGGTTTACTGTGTTACAGAATTTCTGAGAGAGAGGGCATGATTTATGTCTGGAGTGAGAACTGAGCTACCCCTCAGACTAGGCCCCTGATAAGCGGCCTTGGTGAGGCCTTTCAAGCCTGTGGCGCAGTTAGAAATTAAGAGCTTGTGGCGCAGTTAGAAATTATGTTAAGGTAACTACAAAGTAATGAGCTATCCGAGTGTGAATTAGAGTAGAGCTGTAGTGTGAAAAGTCTGACCACCTTAAGGCAAAGGTAAACAATGTTAACTTGCCAATCAGAGTGCCTTTGTAAACTGTAAACTATACAGAAGTGTATATAAACTGCCATCTTCTCTGGAATGAACGAAGAACGTAGCATTGATCATATGGGTTGGATGTGCGTTCTGTCCTGTCTAGCTCTTCTGATTTATGGGCTCCCTGGCTTTGTTACTGTCTTGAAATGTATTTTGCCCTCCTTTGCTTCATGTCTTCCTCAAACACTTTTGTAAAAATTTGCATTCTTATGATATTAACTATTTGTGTGGTATGTTTTTATTTTATTTTTAAGGTCCTTGTCCAGCTCAGATCTGGTTTGCTAAAAGAAGTAATAAATACATTAGAGGCAGCAGTGGAAGTAGATACTCCTCCCTTTGTGAAAAGAACTCAGTTTTCTGAGCAGGTGGTACGTATACAATGGTGAGAGAAGGTTCATGGTACTGGGCTAAGCCATGACACTGTGGATCACCTACAGCACTTAAGGTGAATGAGTGCACCCTGCTCTATTGCCTGGGTTCTGATGCATTCCGAGACCAAAGCATCTCTCTGGCTTCCTCTGCTCTTGGACAAAACACTTAGCTCTTCACTTCGTTTTTTATTCCAGATCTTACTTCTAGAAGCTCATATTTCCTCTGAATGTAGGTGACACTTTCCCTAGTAGCGTTAAATTATTTAATCCCTTGCCTCCCATGCTATTTTCATTTCCTATGAAGTGAGAATAAAGTTTCTGGTAACAACAATATTGTCAGGTTGGTAATTAATTAATAACTAATATGCAGAATAATAAATATAATAAATATTAGGAGAAGGGGAGGGCCAGCCTTTCAAAAAGTAGCCTATATATATTAACTGCTGTGTTGAAAAGAAATTCTTTAAGCAGCATTTTGTTTAGTAAAGTCGTTGCAATAAACGTTGCATGTGTTAGTGTTATATTTTTACTTGGGAAATCTTTAGCTGTCAAAAGAAGACTAAGCATTAGTCTTCACTGTCCTCTTCCACAAAAGTTTATTGATAATAATATTTTTAAGGGATTTACCTATCACTTGAGCTCATACTCTTGTGTACAGGAAACAGAACTTCTCAGTCTTCTATAGTCTGAATTTTATGAATTTGTACTGTCCTGTCCATTTACGAATATACATAATAATAATTAGAATTGTGCTGATCTGGAAAGTAGATTACAGGAAGCAATTATGTTTCCTGGATCTAAATAGAAAATAATTGTGTTTGTCTGTACTAGGACTGAAAATAGGATTGTACAACTCTGAGGAAGTTTTAAATCTAATAAACTCTCTTTAATAGGTAACCAGTGCCTTTCCACATTTTGTGGTGATGCATAATGTACTCTTCATAAAATCCTTATCTTAAGAGTTGTTGCCTTAGCCACCTATCTTACACTATGTACTTTTTTTTTTTTAATACAAGTTATTGCTTTTCTTCAGTGTGGTGGTAGAATGAGAATCCACTTGCTGGACTGTAACAATCTGTCATTTTCTCTTCCGTAGCTGGCTACAGTCAGGGAAAAGATGGAAGAGAGCCCTGACCTTTCTGTCAAATTAGGAAATATTTATACAAAACTACAAGCTTCAGGACAGATAACCATGTGCACGCTGGAAGACATGCTTTTACAGATTCCTAGTTCAAAGAAGACCACTGCAAAGCTTTTAAATCAGAAACAATTGGGCTGTCCGGGTGCTAATCCACTTTCGTCAAATCTGTTGTTAGGATAGCTCAGTGTTTAATGCCAAACTGAACTGCTGATAGCATCTCTTATAATCCAGTTTCAAATTAAATGCCTTTTCCCTTTTTACACAGTGAGCAGTTTTAAGTTATTTGTATAAAATTTCATTTAAAAGACAGATCATGTAGCTTCCATTTTTCAGTTTTATCCTAAAAACAAGCTACGACAGTGGTTATTTGTGTGTTGTTCAGAAATGGAAGTGATAGAAAGGTTTGACTTTTTCCTTAGGCTCTTGTTAATATTTAAAATGTACAAAAACTGTTACAAAGTAGATGGAATTTCATGTAGGTGAAGAATAATAGGAAGTGTGTATCACACTTCTGTGAATCCTGTGTACCCTTTTTATGGTAAGTACTACATACATTAATCTAAAAACACAGCTATTACTTTTTCTGTAATATTGTGTAGTATGTAATTCCACATGTAGTATTCTCTTTGTTGAACATTCTTTCAACAATTCCAATACTATGTGGACCCTTGAGAAGTTCTCAATCTTTTCTCCACAAATAAATTTGATAAGAGATTTGTAATGGCTACTTGCCAAGTGGCAAGGATTAGTGGCAAAAAATTTAAAGGAATTAATACTGTTCGGTTTACTCTGTTTGTATGGACAGGAAAACCATCTGGAATCATCCAGTACAATCAGAACAACTGTTTGGTGTTAAAAGTGTATAAATGCCACATTTTTAAAGGCCATCAAAGACAGTTTGACACATTTAGTCTTACATAGCAAATAAATAAGGTCAGTTCTGTTTAATTTCGTAACTTGGCACTTTAATACTTGTATTAATTGCAAGAAGTTGTTGCATCCTAAGACTGTGCATGTGTGCTTGTTCATTCTAATCAGAATTGTTTAGCTTCCTAACTAAGGCTGTATCCTACCTGCAACTGAAGTAATCATAACTTGAATTAAAATTGTGAAAATATTTTATGTTTTCCATTCTTGTTTTCTCTTGACTACTTTTTTTCTTGAGGTTATTGTTTTCTTGAGGTTTATTTGTAAGTTGATTTTTTTTAATGAAATAATATCTTTGTCTTGAAAAAGAAAGGAGATGCACTTAACTAAGAGTACTTCAGTAGAAGAGGAAAACAGGGACTTAAGATTAAAGGATAGGTTCAATGATACACACACAAAATTCAGACAATTACAATTAGAATATTGGCTGTTGCTCTAGAAGTGTTGTAGAAGACTGCTAACATTTTCCCTTAGATAAAAAAAAAGCTGGGAGAAATAAGGAAGATTAATATTTATGCAGCTGATTTCCAACTGTGTCTAATTTGTGTCATACAAGTCCCAGGGTCTGTTACTTAGGTAATCTTGGATTTGCGTGCTTATTTATGGATTCATCTTTTGGTGCATCAAGATTTGAAGCACACTGACTTCTGTGTTGAAGAGTCTTCAGTCTGATGCTTAGTTGGGTGTGCTAAGGTGGTGTTGAATCCTGGTATCCCAGTCCCCAAGATCAGGAAACCAAATTTATCTAAAGATAAGCAAATACTTAGGGATTTTGCTGGATTAGAGTGACTGCAATGTCAAGGGCTGAATTGCTAGACAGCTTTCATGGAGAAAGCCTCAGAAAATAGGATGAGTATTGTTACTGGAATTGATACTCAATTTTTATCAACGATGAACCTTGAACTCAAAGAGAAGTCAACAGTCTTAAAATCAATTAACTTTATTTTTAACAATCTGAAAAAAACGCCAAGGCATTTACATTTCAAAGTGAATTGCTGCATTTTTTTCTCTAGGTTTCACAGCAAGAGATTCTGTAGGAAGCTACTTAATATTTTATGTGTTGTAAGTAGCTATGGTGAGCATCTGAGAGTTCTTTGGTGTATTCTTGTATGGAAAAGGATTGCTCTTTATCATACTCAGATGTTCTTCCTCCAGTAAAATGAAACATAAGTTTTGTGCAGGTCCTTGCATGCAGCAGCCTTTTGGAACGGTGATCTAGGAGACAGCAGATGGCGTTTCTTAACCATGCTCTTCTGCCAGCGTTATTTCCACGGATGGCCTGCAGTGTCACTTATGCAAGGCCAGGGCAGAATTAATTGCCCTGTATTTAACGTGTGCCATCTTAAAATGGAAAATCCAGGCAACAGAAAGCTGCTTTGAATTGTTAGTAATGGCTGGCAATGGCTGCAAACATAGAGATTTACAGCACTTATTTTGAAATTTATAGCATTTATTGAAATAACTTGTCTTTGCCATTGATCACACTACAGTACAGTGTGTACAGTACTCTGTGGAAATTCTAATCAATGACCTAGATGAGAGGCTGTTGATGTTGCTTCTTGTACACCAATGCCAATTATTAATTCTTACATTGCTATACCTTTAAGAGAAAGTTGGACGCCTTTTCTTAATTTAATTTTAAAAGCATTCATTTTTATATTCAGATAAGATCTGGATTGTATGCAGTGTTCAAAGGACTGACATTCTTCTCCTGTAGATGTTTCTGCTTTTCTCCATGAGTTAACACTTCGTTGTTTTTCATATTTCTTTCTGCAAACATTTTGAGTCTTGGAGAGGAAGGTTCACCTTTTCTTTGTGCTTCTCTCAATTTAATTTTCTTCTTCAACACAGTAAAAAGGAAGGTGAAAGGGTTAGTCATTGCAGGAGAGCTCAGGAATGCTTTCAGGCCTCATGAAGAGCCTTCACATATTTAATGAACCTTGGAAACAAGGTTAAATAATGACAAGCAAAGATTAGTTTCATTTGCAGCAGTATAGAAAGGGGGCAGACCTACCATCCATAGATCTAAATATACATAATTTTGTTTTTCTTTTGGGCTTTTTCACAAGGTTGCTTCAGATTTGCTTCCTTCTAAAAATTTTTGATTGTGATATAAGAGACTTGTTTGTTTGTTTTTAAACAATATTTCTTGTGGCTCTTTGCATACCCTTCTACTGTCACATTCTCCTTAGAAAAGAAGATACAATTCAACACCTTCATCTTCTATTTCTTTTAACATGTTACTTATGATCAGCATTTTGAACTCAGCAAATGTCTGATTGCCTACTCGCAGACTACTTTTTAAGTAGTTTTATTTTCATCTGAATGATAAATTTAAGCAGCAAGATGAACTAGGGAGACTTAAAGCTGCTACTGGTACTCCTGGTCCCATGTTTTGTCATGTCAAGTATAGTGCTATTTTCTTGCCTATCTGTGCTTGTGCTATTGAAGATGTCCGGCTGTAGACCTTCAGGGGCTTTTGTTGAGTCTATATGCAGTTGTCTGGATCTAATAATTCCAGCAGCGTGTGCACTAAAACCTGAGATAGTCTGACTTACCAACTCCCCAAGCAGAGATGCTGGTTTTTTCCAAGTACTGATGCTCTAACTGCAAACCCTCATGTACAGTACCCTTGTGTACCATCAAATAAAGTCAGCTTCAAAGTTCTTGTGCCAAGCAGCAACTCAAAATAAATGCAGGAGCACTGATATTAGAGGGAAATAGAGTTAGGAACAGATCAGGTGTATGGGATCAACGTCAGCCTGAACCTTGTGTCTGCATGAAGGCTAAAAACCCTCTGTTAGTTAAAGGAGACTCCTTCCTGTGGAGATGAAGGCAGTAATCCAGCAGCCAGTCTGGAATGTGTGGAGGTGCTTCTCAGGCTTGTTTATCCTTTGGATTTTTACCTTTTGCCGATCTTCCATGGGAGCACCTGCAATGCTGCTGAGAGCAACCTGGAGTGCATTAGGGATGGCTACACTTAAGGGGAGGGTAAAGGGCCAGTGGAACAGATGATGTCTGTCAGATCCTGACCAGGAAAGAGGGAAAAGTCTGAGTGGACTAAGCATGACAGAGAGTCAAATCTTGGCTGCATGGCTGGTTTCATAGACAGGCCTTTGGCTTCTGTGACCACAGTCAGAGAGAGAACTGGTTGGGCTATGCTTGACAAAGGGGGTCTTTGTAAACAAACTTCCTAACCTAGTGAGGGTGGCTTTACATGAGGTATGCCTGGAAGGGTTACCATAGCATGGAGAGAACTGAGAGCACAAGAGAAAGTGCAGCTGAATATGGCAAACAGCATGACAGGGAAGGCTCTCTCACTTCCTTATAAAAGCAGTGCAACTTGGGACCCATCTTGAATGCTTGTACACAAAACTGTGAGCATAAGCAATACTCAGGAGGATTGTGTATGCACAACTGTAGATCTAAGACCTTGTTAGGATTATGGTGATGTGGTAGGATATTTCTCATGACTATAGTGCTGCACTGGATGGATGCAGAAAAGACAGGGTGGGTAAGGATAGCGAAGAGGAGAGGCTGAGCTCTGTATAAAGCAGGTGTGTGGATTTTGCCTTGGGACAGGTGATGAGGAATAGTGAGCTTTTGGGTAAGGATCAGAGGATAGACGAGCACAGGGATGGTTATCTCTTACATCCTGCCTGATAAAGAATGTGTGCACACGCACACACAAACACAGGTGAAGCATTCTTTAAGCAGCTGGAGAAAGTCTCAGTCACAGACACTAGTTCCTCTCTGGGCCTTAGTCACCCTGTTGGAAGGACAGCATAGCTGGTCAAAGCAGTCTAGGAGATTTCTGAAATATACTGAGGGTAATATCTTGGTCCATGAGACAGAGGAAGGGGTAAGGAAATATGCTCTCTTGGACCCGTGACTCATATATGCACAATAATTGCTGGATAGTGTAAAGGGCAGCATTGTTTGCGGCAGTAACCATGATTCTTGTGGAGCCAAGAACATGAAGTTTAAGATTCTGAGAGGAGTAATCTAGATCCAAAGCTTCAGAAGCATAGGTTTTGGCATGTTCAGGGATTTACCTCCAGGTTCCTGAAGGAAACTGCCCTGGAAGGAAAATGTCTAGGGTGATCCGGTTGATCTTCAGAGCACTGGAATGATCTGTCTCAATGTGTATAAAGCCAAGCAAGCTGGCAAAAGGCCAGAATGAATGAAGAGCTCCTGATTGATCTCAAACACAAACCAAAAGATGCACACAGAAGATGGAGGCATGGTAGGCTACTGAGGAGGAATGCAAAGACTTTGTCTGTCCGTTCAGAAATTAAGTCAGGAAAACTAAAGCTTAGTTGCACTTGAAATTAGCAAAGAATGTGAAGGCTGGCAAGAAAGGTCTTTTCTGGGGATATTGGCAGCAAAAGAAGGTTGGAGGAGATTGTGGCCCTACTGGTCAGTGGGACAGGGAAACTAGTGACAAATGACGGTGAAAAGACTGAGGCAGTCTGCCTTTTTGCCACCAAGCTTGTCAGAGGAAAAGAGGCTGAGAGAAATGGGTTTGCTCAGCCTTAAGAAGAGAAGGCTTAGAGAAGATCTTATTCTTGTCTAGAGATCAGATCAGATGACAGAGAGATGGTGGAGCTAGACTATTCTTAGAAATGCATGATGGTAGGATTAGGCACAATAGCCAAAAGTTGAAACACGGGATATTCTGGTCAGGTACGGTGATAAAATAAGTTATCATGACAGAGTTCAAATACTGAAAAAGTGTAAACTCAAAGAGGATGTAAAATCTCTATTCTTGGAGGCCTTCAAGACTCACCTAGAACCCAGACACAGCCCTACGAAACGTGACCTGATTAGACCTGAGCTGGTGTTTGGAGGTTCATTTCAAACTGAATTGTTCTGTTATACACCTGGATGACCTACTGCCTATCCTATCTTGTGAGAAACAATTTAAGATTTCATAGCCCCAGAACAGCATGATGTAGCTGTCTTCTACATTGTATAGAATGTATAGATTGTATAGAAAAGGTTCTCTTTTTAGTCTCTAATTCTGAGATTGGTGATTACCTATCCTAACCCTAATGCTGACTTGAGATGTCAGGGTTATGAGTTACAATGGAAGATCTGGACTCAAACCTAGCCTCTCTGTTGCCCCTTTTCTACCAGAATATAGCAGTTCAAATTCCCAAATCATATGACAACCATGTGCTCTACAAATAGTCATGATGATAGTCTAGCTAATTCCATCACAATGGGATGTATGATTACAGCAGCCAGCCCCTGTATCCACTCCAGCACCTGGCCTAGAAAATAAATTGCCATCTTAGTTTACATGAAGGTGGTTTTTTCAAAGTTAATATTCTAGATAGACTGTAAGTTGAACTTTTTGTGTCAAGTTTCCTATGTGGCAAGCCAGTCCTTGTTTTCAGTTTCTATCCAGTTGAGGGAAGTTTATGGAGTCTCACTCCTGCTGACCTGTGTGAGCTGCTTGAAGAGAGATTAGGGCCTTACCCATATCCAGCAGAAACTGCAACATCAAAATAAAATACAAAATCACCACTCATGTGGCTGCTAGACAATTCAGGCTAGCAAATTATCACATTTACTTTAGGAACTGGACATGCCTTGTAGCTGGAGACTTGGCAGCACCAATCTTGATGGAAAATATTAGAAAATAATATTGGAAAAGATGCCTTTATAGTAACACTTGAAACATCTGGGTGAGAATTCCCATGGTTTAACCCCACCCAGCAGCCAAGCTCCACACTGCTCACTCACAGTGACACTGGGGAGATAATTGCAAAGATGAAAGCTGGAGAACCCATGGGCTGAGAAAAAGACAGTTTAATAGGTAATCATGCAAATTCTGCATTCATACTGGGGAAGGCAAATGCTATCCCTCCAGATGTGCCCCCACTCCTCCTTCCTATCCCCAGTTTATACTGATCTTGGTGCCACATGGTCTGGAGTATCCCTTTGGTCAGTTGGGGTCCCCTGTCCTGGCTCTGTCTCCTCCCATCCTGCCAAGCACCCCCAGTCCCCTCCCCAGTGTGGCAGTACCAAAAGCAGAAAAGGCCTTGGCCCTGTGCAAGCTCTGCTCAGCAATAACAAAAACATCTCTATATTGTCAACTCTGTGTTCAGCACAAATCCAAAACACAGCCCCATAGCAGCCACTGAGATAAGAATTAATTGTACCTCAGCCCAAAGCAGCACACCAAGTAACAACTCCCTTGCAATTATTCCATCCATAAGTACTTATAAGTGCTCTAACAGTTCTTTCAGCTTTATGACAGTAAATTAATCTTACTCTGGATGGCAAGATTTTAATAATGGGGTTTTTTTTTGTTGTTGTTGCTGACTTAATTGTTAGAAAGAGTGGTCCTCATTCCTTTCAGCCGCCGTGTGCTGCAGAACTGGAGACAGAGTCCAGCATAACTCATTCAAACAAGAAAGAGAATCAGTTCACAAATTCACTTTACATAATTAAAGAAGTCCTAAGTTTATGTTTAAACATGAGCAATATAATTTGGGAAACTTCTCATCCTCCTTCTGTATAATATCATCACTTGGGGAGGGGTAAAGGGAAGGGAGGAATAAAAAGGAGAAATAAAAAGCAGAGACATTGTTGAGAACTTCTTCTTTATGTTTGAAGCTTTATCAGTTCTCATATCAGAATGACAGAAAAAGAGAACTGTGATGGAGAAAGGATGATACATCTACAGAATTGCCAGAGTGGTTAGGTACTTTCAGGGGAAATTCAGACCACAAAATTTGCTCTGCTGCACTTTTACTACCCTTTGGAAGGGTTTAATATTTGTAAGCATTAGCAAATAAAAGCTTTGAAACATTTCTTACAAAATGCTAAGAAAAGCATATGCTTGAATTTAGGAAAGAACCTGCAGTGTCTGTTACCCTAATGCAGCTCTTTATGGACAGTCACACAGATGAAAACATCAGCATGTCAAATTTCAGGCCTGAGAGTTCACACCACGTGTACCTTTACATGGGCTCAATGGGTTGGACTGCGAGGCATTTCTTCCTTGATTTGTCATGTATCTTTATCTTCTGTGCATTTCCAGACAAAGTAGTTTCCTTCCTTGAAGAATATGATGGGAAAAGTGTGGTGCCTTGTAATATTTACATTACCAAAGACAGTTTTAGGTTTTTCCGTTTTTTCCATGTGTTTGTAACTATCTTAGTGACATCTCTATTTTGGGTTGTTTTTTTTTTTTTTTTAAACAAAATAATCACTGAACTAGAGTAACTTACAATGGGAGAGATTTCTGGATGTCACCTTGTCCCACCCCCCATCATATATCAGCAGAAAATAGCATGAAACATAATCAGAGAAAGGAAATTAAAAACCTTGCCTGTGCAATTGTAGCCATGTGCATGTAGCTGCCTTTTTTACCAGTAAAATCATCCTTGTTCTTTCACTTTTTATTCCTTTAAGAAACATGTATTTTCAGTTAACTCACTCGCTTTGCACTTGATTGCAGGTAGCTCCTGTTCTTGCCTACTCCTAAAATGACTGTGGCTGTTTTAAGTATGGGCTGGGAACCATTCCAAATTAGGGCTTGCAAGAGTAACTAGCTTTTACTATTTTGTCCCTAAGTTGGGGTGCCTAAAAGTATCCTGTGATCTCCAGAGAGCAGAACAAGGAGCTGTTCTTGCACTGACAGGTTATTTTAAGTAACTCACCACAGTTCCTGTTCTGCCAACAGACTATTTCTTACCTACTAAGTAAATATAATCAGTCACCTTCTGTTACACGTGAATCTCTACAAAAAACAGCACACAACTTGAAGTCCCATATACTTAATTAATGTTATTTTTATATTTACACTGTTTTAAATTATCTTTTCCGTAGGGTCAGAGTTGTACATATACTCTGAACTTCCTGAGCCACATCAATACTTCCCATGCCAGTCATCTAATGGAATACTTACATAGTTAGCCACTTTTTTCCTTTAAGTCCTAGGGGTTGGAGTGTGATACTTGTCTGATGAGCTTTTTCCAGATCCTGATGATGTATCTAGAAATGTCTAGTCCAAGAAAAGACTTTTCACACTGCCAAAATAGCAGCAGTAAGAAGCAATATCCCAGAAAGGCTCTGATTATTTCTGTGTGAGACTATGTTATGAGGCTCATAAGTAATATTGGTCTTGCTGTGCTGTCTCTTCTCCTTCACTCAGGTTTGGATGTCCAAACAAAAAGCTGCTTTCTCTCCCAGTCTGAGCAGTCATATGTTTGCTCCAGTCCCAAGGTGACATGTCAGTGTATCTCTTTTCTCTCTTGCTCATATATAAAGCCAGGTGGGATTTTGTTTCTCCACTGTGCTGTGCTTGTTCCTATTCCTGCCCTATAACTTAGAAGGAGGTCTAAAACTGTTCCATTTGTCAGTTATCATGGGTGTTGCTGTAATGCTTTGTTCACCTATGTGCTTTTAAATCTGAAATTCTTCCTATTAGCTGCAGGGAATAATTTATGTGTGGTTTTTGTCTTTCAAATATTCAAGGTCATTACAAATAGTGAGTCAGGCCATTAGTGCATGTTTTGGGCAAGACTGCTCCTGTAATTAGTCTAGACATTTATGCAGGCAGCCTGGGAGCAGCAAGTTAGGGTCATACTGTTCTGTGCTTCTGTTTCATTTCTTAATATTTCTATTCTTACACTTGTACATTCAAAAAGGAGACCCATGAAAATGGGGTGTTCGGGAGAGGAAGCAAGACCTGCTTCGAATAAATATATACATATTCAAAAGGAAACACATTGAAAATTATTGTAATGCTGAATAGTTGAATCAGGTCTACTATGCTATACCTTAGAAAATTTCCTGTGAATAGCATGAGAGACTGCCATCTCTCTCTGATTCTGAGTGCAAGTAGAGATGTATTCTCAAAATGATGCTGTGACCATAATCAAAAACTCATGTGAGAACTGAAATCTGTCCCTTAGAAACACCTGAGATAATTTACCCATCCTGATTCCTTAGCTTCTAGCCTGAAACAACAAGGGTCTAAGAAGTAACATTCATGTGAAGGGATTACTCCATGTATTTTATGGACAAATATGTACTTATAGCCAAAATGTTGATATTTGCCTCCATTTTAGAGAGATCATCCCTGGAAATTTAGGGACAGAATTTCAGATACTGTTTCACATGGATTTTCTATGCTGCTTGACAGCTCAGAAAATTGAACAAAGTAATGTGTCCCAGAAATGAGGCACCTCAGACTGAATGTCTTTCTTAAAATTATTCTTGGCAGTTTTGGCTGGCAGTTATATGGTATCTTGGTGACTTCCTGTTGTGAAATTAATTAACAGGTTTTGGCAGTCAAGTCACAGTCAAGTCACTCTAAATGTACTTAACCAGGGTAGTTTACTTCACAAGCCCTTCCTTGTGCCAGAAATATGTGTGTAAGGATGATGGGAAACAGTGTGATCTTGTATTTTTTCCTACATGCCTTGTAAATCCAAAGATCCTGAAATCTTGATAATTAATCTGAAAACTTCCATAAAACATACATTATTTTGAAATAGAACTAATTTTGTTTTACAGTATCTTTGATTACTTCATTCAGATACATGAAGTGCCTGGACTTATGTAGAAACTCAAGAAAATATAAAAGTCAGACACATTGGTGTAAATTCTTCTGTGCCACTTTGCTTCATTTCAGCTCCGATTACTTCTGTAAGAGAATTTTTCACGGGGTTCCAACACCAAGCATCCAGTCTTTAGACCTTGTAAATGTGTTTAAAAGGCCAGCTCAACAAATACTATTGTTTAAACAATAAGCAGAAACTTAATACATGAAAATGCTTCCTGTTTCTCTAAATGACCTTAAGAGGACAAATGAAAGTATAAAACTGAAAATATTAGATAGTTCTGAAAACTGCCCTTTTGGGTAATAGAAACAAATTCAATTCAGAAGCATAGAAAAATCCACAGCAGATTTGCAATTTATTGCACAAACCTGATTTTGGCATGGTCTAGTATAACTTTATTTTCCTCATTGTGTAAGTCAATAAATGCTGCCTTTATATTTTTAAGATTCATGCCTTATCATTGGCAAGGTTATTTTGGTATGCCCTGGCCTTCAAGGAAGCGGTTCTCCCGTATTGATCTTTCTCTGCACACAGATTTGCCTCTCTCTATGGGGGCAGTATTATTGCTCAGCACGTGCCTCTTGCTCTGCCATGTAAAAGAAGAGGCAGAGACTTTTACCTTTGCTGTAGAGAGATTTTTCTTCATGCATTGCATAACTGCAGCTGCTGCTGCTTGTAAGATGCAGCCGTTCTTTATTGTTTCTTGTTCCTTTACACATAAGGATTAAACTGACACTGAATTCACCGTTCTTACAGCAAAACAGTGGTAAAGGTGTCTTGCTATATCTGGCCCCATCTGTGTATTTTTCTGCAAAGCTAAGGCAAGACTGTAATTAAGTTTACTTATGGATTAACATATTTGAAAACTAGTAAGGCCAAAGGGCTTTCTGAGAAAAAAAAATGTTCTGCTTGCATACTCCAATGAAGCCAGCTGGTGCTTCGTGCACTTCCTATCCTTAATGATGAATGTGACACTGCTCCTCTGGCATAGAACATCTTTTTGTCTGTGTAAACTTTACACTGTGATTGTAGGCTGTAAATTTCAGCAGCATGGACAGAAACTGGGCAAATCCACACAACAGTATTTTGCTGTTTCATGGGACCAGATAGTTACATGTGCATTTTGAAATATGGTAAATGAAATAATGTAAGATCATCTCACAGTATTACAAAGCATTTACATCTGGAATCAGACCTGGCAATACAGATATCACCATCATGCTGAGTCAGCAACAGCAGAAGGCAAGACAATGAACAAAAGACAATGCAAGAACTTTTCAGGCAATGAAAAAAGAGCTGTATCTCAAAATCCTGCATGTCATATACAGAATGACCAGCTAGGGCAAACTGTATCTACAGAAGAGAAACTATCTTCAGCTGGGGACCCTGAGACAAGTGCTAGTGATACTGCATAGTCCACAGAAAAAAATCTATACATACAGTGAAAAAAAAAAAACAACAAAACAAAACATCCCACCCCCCTGAAAATAAAAATCAAAAACAACAACAACAAAAAGAAAAACCAAAACAAAAACAGATAAAACAAAAGAGAACCAACAAGCAAACATATAAAAAACACAACAAAGACCCAAACAAACAAACTCCAAAAAACTAGGAAACAATGTTTCATCTGGGCAACAGTTACTTAAAATTTACTGTATCTATTGCATGACATAGAAAGAATATTAAAAAAATTAATTCTTTACATACTTTGTATGTATGGAGGAATGTAGTTAATATTTGTGATATGTTAGAAACACAGGTGCAAGTTTGTCATTGACCCAGTAAGCATGATTTACCTAAATCCACTTACTTGCCATATATTAGGTGGTGTATTGGGTTTGAATTGCCTGGGTTTTAGTAGCAGAATGGCCTGGGTTTTTGGCCACAGATGTGGCTTCTGTGAGAAGCTGCCAGAAGCTTCCACCATGTCTGGCAGAGCCAATCCCCGGTGGCTCCAAAGATGGCCATGCTGCTGGCCAAGTCTGAGCCAGCTAGAAATGGTAATAACAAAGTTATTGTGCAGTTGTAATGGCCAGAGAAAAGCAGAGTGAGAACTTGTGAGAAGAACAGCCCTGTGGACACAGGTCAGTGAAGAAGGAGGGGCAGGAGATGTTCCAAATGCTGAGATTCCCCTGCAGCCCATGGTGAGACAGCCCTGCCCCTGCTGCCCAAGGAGATCCTTGGGGAGAGCAGAGATCCAACTGCAGCCCATGGGGGAGCCCATGCTGGTGTAGGTGGATGTCTGGAGGAGGCTGTGACTCCGTGGGAGACCCATGGAGAGAGAGGCCCTGCTGCCAGGCTGGAGCAGCCTGTCCTTGGAGGACTCCACCCGTGGAAGAGTGACCTGCTGCAGCAGTTTGGGGAGGACTGTCTGCCCGTGGGATGGACTCAGTGCAGAAGTTCATGGAGATCTGGCTCCCATGGGAGGGGTCCCCACAGTGCAGCAGGGGAAGGACTCCTCTCCCTGAGCAGGGGGAGAAGCCATGGTCATGGACTGGCCATAACCCCCATTCCCTGTGTCCCTGTGCCACCGGGGGAGGAGGTAGAGCTGGGAAGGAGGGAGGGGTGGGGAGAAGGTGTTTTTTAAGGGTTTACTTTACTTCTCATTATGCTGCTCTGATTTTTTTAGTAATGAATTTTCTTAATTTCTCTAAGTTGTGCCTGTTTTGCCTGTGATGGTATTTGGTGGGGGATCTTTCCCAGTCCTTATCTCAATCCATGAACCCCTAATTAAATTTTCTCTCCTCTGGGCAGTTTGCAGAGGGGAGTGAGTGAGTGGCTTTGGTGGGTGTCTAGCACCAGTGTCAACCCACAAGAGGTATTTCCAACATGGTTCTTCTCTCTGCTCAACAGCTGTACAAAAATATTGCTGTTTTGGATACCTTGCAGGTAAATATGACCTTTGGTTTGTATTGCATACCTGCTGAATTCTGTACTGCATTTGCTGATAGAACAGGCATCTACCAGCTACAACAAACTTCTAAGTACTTAGAAGATGGTCTGCTTAAACCCCACTACTGCTTTTGCAACTTCATGGGCCTATGACCTTAGTTTCAGCTATCAGAAGATAGAACATTGAGGAAACACATTCTTGTGTATAAGCTTTGCTCACAAATCAAAATTTGTCTTACTATGACACTGATAAAATAAAAATATGCCCTCTATCATTCAGAGCATGAGATGTTTACTTTAAAGAACTTAACAAACTGTTATGCTAGCAAAGTGATTGCATTTTCTGAATAGTTTCAAGCAGTAATGGAAATATATAAAAATGCTAGAAGTTATGTTTTTAAAGATGCCCTAGAGATTATAGTGACATTTATCCATCTATCTCTACTCATAAAAGAACAATTAGAAGAATTTTGTGGTTAAATATATTTACTTCTCTTGACTTACAGTACATGCATTACCAAAATGATAAATAAAAAAATTTAAAACTCTTATATGTAGTAAACATGATGGGGTTTTCTATTCTGAATACATGTTATACTGCTTTGTATTAGTGCCCCAAATTTGGTGTCCATGGTTCTCAGCAGAAAGGAGTTAAATATTATGTGAGCAATATTATACCTTTAAAAACTCCTGAAATGTCTGAAAAATTGTCACATGCTGTACAAACATATTCCAGTGCACAAAACTGAAACTAATCTTCACTAAAATTGGAAAGCCAGAGTTCCCTGTTCTTGCACCTTGTCTCTGCAGCAGGACTAAAAATAGACCTTCATACATCATCTTAGTTACAAAGGTTTAATCATTGCCGGAATTATGTTCTAAATGCTCTCTCCAAGGTCTTATATCATAGTGTAAAAATGTTATTTTTCCCAACATATTTAGGATGCACATCTATGAAGGCTGGTGTCATATGGAATCTGCAGCTTGTCCACAGAGGCACTGATGTCTCCATCACATTTGCTACAGAGGTGCCTAGAGATGCTTTAGACTTCACAATGAAAAAGCTTAACCATTCCAATAACTTTCTACTAATACTTTAGAAACAAAATTTCTGGAATGTGTACTCTGTTTTATGTGATTGGAGAGAATGTGGTTTTCCTGAGAAAAAACAGCTGTACTGCTTATATAAATAGACATCCTTTTCCAATTAAGAGGCAAACTGACACAAAGACATATTGACTTCTCCATGCTATGTCATTTATTATTAATGCATTTTTGCAGTATACATTAATGTAATTTCCTTTACAAGGTGCCCACAGTGGATCTTCTTGCTTTTCCTATTGGGAGGATAATAGTAGGAAGGAGAAATATGTGCACATTATTTAAACTGAGGAAGGGACAGGTGCAAAATTAAGTGATTTTTAGCTGAGTAGCACAAAATGCTTACACAAATTCAAATGGGAAACTACTCAGGTATGTGTAAATAAGGGATTTGAAAGAACTGATTCCATGCAAGGATGACATAGGAGCTAGAATTCTAATACTTCTGCTGCAAAGTTCAAGAAGGTAATTACAACGTCCTGAGAAAGAGCACAATAGAGATTTGTTAGAGCACATCAGTCATTCATGAGGTCACATGGATGTTGGACGCATCACACAACAATGTTAACTTTTGTAAATCTGCATTTATCTCCTTCACTGTAGGGATTTGTAAGGAAATAAATGGATCATCTACACAGTTTGATGTGTTTTACACCAGCAACAATGACAATAATATATTATATGTTATTTTATATTATATAAAATATAATAAATGAAATATCAGTCTATTTTATATAAGAAATATATGGTAATAATTTATCAAATTTCTATAATGAGGACATAATAATATAATAATAATGTTACACAATAATATAACTTTTCATAACTATATAGTATGAAGTATTATTCTGATAATTATATTACTATAGGTTATTATTATTATGATTAATGTTGGATATTCAAACATATACTTGAAATATTTATTTGGATAACTGCAACAAAAGTTTCAACAGTGGTTTGCAAGCAGACATTTTATTAGGAGTGCCTTGGGGCATTAGAGAAAGAGTGCATTAGGGTCATCAGTTCTATCTTTACTTTTAAATGACATTATTTAATGTTCAGCTAGGTTCTAGGGATTCACCACACATAGCCTCAGCCAACAGATTAAAAATATTTTCTGGCTAAACTGGTCTTTGGCAGAAAACTAAATTATTTACTTAATATTTTCCCCAAGTACATTTTATCTTCCATGAAGAAAAATTAACCCTTGTTTTGGCTAAATAATGGAATTCCTAGAAATCAGTAAAGGCTTTCATTGTGGTTGAAGTTTACTATTTTTTTATCTGAAATTAAAGACCTCTTTTCTGAATAGTGCCTTGGCTAACTGTTATCTATCATCAGTGATTAAACAGCATCCTCTATCACAGGTCTTGGCTTTGCAAGTACAAAAAGTTGCTTTCTTTTCAGAAAAGGAGAGCACATAGTGCCCTTCCCAGAGGCTTCAGGCAGCCAGGGAACCTGGCCAGTAAAGGAAAACAGCATGCTGACTGAAAGACGCATTTCATATGCATGTTGTGCCAACTAGTAGGAGCCATAAGACAGTGCAGGTCTCCTTTCATGGGCTCCTGTTCTTCTGTTTTCCCTTTTCACATGATTTTTGAAATTTCAGACAGTACTGCGTTAAGTGGGCAACTGAAACCACAAGTTTTAACTGCATATAAGTAGGAGAGTAAAAATTAGAAAAGAAATTAAAATAAACAGGCAAAAAATCAAGAAATCAAAATGAATCTTTAGCAGCTCAAACATCCCTACTCCCAAACCTACTGACTCCTATAATGACATAGCTGCACCGCACTTCGCAAAGCTTTTGACGTGATCTCCCAGAGTGTCCTAGTACCCAAGCTGGTGAGCTAGAGATTGGATAGGCAGATGGTCAAGTATGTGGAAAACTGGCATGATTGCAGGACTCAAGGGTAGTGTGACTGTGAGTGCAGAGTGCTGTCTGCTCACTGTTTCTCCTCAGGGAACCAACATGAGACCCATTCTGCTCCATGTCTCTGCTAATGACCCGGATGATCAGGAGCTCAGCCGCAGCAAGCCTGCCAGTGATACCAAGCCAGGGGATGGCAGATATGCTGGAGGGCATGCTGACGAGAAACTGACATTCTCAAGAGCCTGTAGAAATGAGGTGTCATGAGCCTCAGAGAGTTTAAAAAGGACAAGTCCAAAGCCCTGGTGCAGCACTACAGAGAATGGGCTGAGTGGCTGGAAGTTATCTTTGATTGTGCCAAAGCCAAGCCTTCCATGAAGTGCACAGTGACAGGACTGGAGGGAACGGGAATAAATCAGAACACAAGAATAAGAAAATGTTTTCAAACAGGAACAATTCAGAACACAAGAATAAGAAAATGTTTTCATTGGAGAATTTCCACTGCATTGGAATAGATTCCCCAGAGAGATGGTGGAGTTTTCATGCCTGGGAGATATTCCAAACTCAGCCATCTGATTTGGTTGGATCCATTTTGAACAAGATGTTGGATTAGATGACCTCCAGAGGTCCCTTCCAACCTCACTTATCCTGTGATTCTCCAACTCCATAAATACTGTGTTCTCTTCAAATCCTGAAGTTATTAACACAATAAATCCATTTTCCTTTGTCAGTCAGACAACTGGTAGTTTCCATGGTAACAAGGGGAACTCCTATATCTCAATTTTCCCCACTCGTTAGATTAATTACCATACTTTAGGAAGGTCTAAGTTAAGGTTAAGGAATTCCTGATTACCACAGGATTACCTTTTTTCACCATTCTGTTTCTTTATCAGATGGGGATTTTAGAAGACAATGTTCAGTAAATTTTCTACACGAGGCTGTTGGTGCCAGTAAAACATGTAGAGAGACATTTTACCATCTGTTTATTGCACAAAAGTAGCTAGAGAAAAGGAAACTACTCTTATCTCTTTTACTGGACATTTATTAACAACCCCTTACATAAGAAAAACTTGACATTAAATTGTTACTTCTGGTTTATACCATAAAAAAGGAAATTAAGTTATTTTCCTGGATTTAAAGATATTATTTTGAACCAACAAATAATTAAATGTTTTATATTACTTGCTTTGGAAAGGAGCAATTAGGTTTCTTACATCCACTGAAATCTCTTATTCTGTTTCTCTGATTTTGTGTTGCTTTTTAGATTATTCAGAGCATACTCAGTTTCAGCAGTGTCTGTGGTGCTATAAAACTAAGTCTTTTTGCTGTTTACCATAATAGTTCTCAGACTGCATCCCACATAGTTACAGAAAGGGAAACATCAGCTATATTTACAATGTCAAGAAAGACAACTTTTTTTTCCTTAAGCTTTCATCTTGTTTGCTCCCTTAAAAGTACTAAAAATGAATAGAAAAGAATTTCCTGGGGAAAACCCTGAAACACTTAGATAAAATAGAAGGAAATGACAGTGAAAGAGAATGACAGGCCTGTGTGTCATGGATGGGGGTGGGAGACTCCAAATTATGAAGCAGAGGGTAAGAAGCAGTCTTTCTTCATAGTCAGTGACTAAAAAGTCATGACATTATTAATCATTTGTATAGGACAAGAAATGTGCATGGCTCTGTGCTGTGAAAGATAAACAAATAGAAAGATCGGTCATGGGTTTACATTTTAAAGGAAGGGGAAAAGTCAAAGGAACACAGTCCTGTACATATAACCATCACAGCTTTCAAGTTTTAGAGAACAGTTGAAGTTTTTATAAGGTCAAGAGTAGCTACAATTGAAAATTGCTTTCTGAATAACTTTATCAAAAAAAGTCACTTCAAAGCAACCTGTTTCTCTCCTGCAAAACTGTACTGGCTTCAGCAGAGATTTCTGCAGTCAGAAAGATTTTTAATTCAGAAAAGCTTCAGACTGCATTTTGTAATCTATTAAAAAAAAAATTACTTGATGCCATAAAATTATATTACAAAAGTAACGTATGTTGTCCTTATAGATATTTCTGGGCACTGAATAGAAACATCAATAGCTCTTTCTTTATAGTGTAACATGTGACTTAGATTTCCATTATACTGGAATATTTTGTGAAGAAGAAGTTGGTGTATTGGCTACAAACTTTTATCCAGGCAAGTAGGGTGCTCACTAGGAAGAGTCTCCTTACACAACCAGCAGAGAAAATGATGTGTGTGTCTGTTGTCTCTGAGCAAAAATTAAAGGAACAGGGAGAGTAGATTTGGAGACTAAGACAGTTATTGCCATCCATTTGCTGAAAGGGAATCCTAGAAAAGCTTGAGAAGGCTCGAGTTGTTTCAAATTACTCTTCAGCTGCACTATCTCAGCTGGCTTTAGGACCAACACATCAGCTTACTCATGCCCCTTTCCCAGTGATAAATTAACTAACTCTCCTATTTGATTCCTAGACTGAGCATATTGCTAGGGATATGCCACACTTCCAAGAAGCCAAGAATTTACTAAATTGGAGTGATTTTGACTCAGATAATAGCCATTGCTGCTAAGAGCAATTTTGGCGGAGAGGTCACATTGTTACACCTTCTGGTTTATGTATCAGCTGGAGTAATTTTTCAGAACAATGCTGAATGCTTATTACATACTGCTTCAAGCATGTCAGCATATATTAATCTTACACTGAGCAGACATTTCATTTCACAGAAGGAGTCAGGAAGGTCTAGATGTAAAAGATGACAATTAAATATATGAAACAAAATTTATTTTAAAGTACCTAAGGTAAGCTGCATGTAACCTTGTTGTATACTGTTTTTAAGAATCACATTTTTATCTAGTTTAATTAATATTCAAAGGGAATTTAATCAAGTCCCATACATAGTACTGTAGCACTTAATTATCTAAATCTGTAAGAATGCTCCTCTTTACATACGTACTTGTATATAGTTCATATTCATCTTCTCAATACCCAACCTGCCAGTTGAACTCCTGCATTTGTTTGTCAAAAATTTGTTTTCTTTTAAAAAATACAACACTTCTGTGCTAAAAGATGTTGGTAACTATCAGGGTTCATAATTTGACATAGTGGTAGTTCTAGTAGACTAGTAGACTCTCATATAAATCTCACTATGAATATTTTCAGATACCTTTTTTGTTTATCAAGAGAGGAAACAGCAGAAACTGCTATCGGAGTCACAGACCAGTAAGGTTCTAAGGAAAGCCTGGTCTGTATCAGTCAAAAAGGTTTCTTTGGGACATTCTGCAAACACAGATGACTGGTTGAGATCAGTGCATATGTGTGAGTGTGTCTTGAATCTAACAAAAATGCAGTCAAAAAAGAGCCAGAACCAGCCAAGGAAGTACCAGCAGCATGGATGGTCCTGGAAAAGATCCAGAATGGGAGAGAAAGTTCTAATTTTGTACAGAATGCTGGCTTAAAACAGATTTGATTTTCTTAACAAAGAAACTGCCTCCTGTTGCTTGTCCCTACTGTATTCAAAGAGAGAGAATTTTGTGTACTTTCTTTGTAAACAGAGAGCGACACACACCCCAAATTGCAAACTTTCCAGATTTAACATGTTTTATGTAAAGACTCTTGGCTGAAAGCAGATATATACACGTCAGGGTACTTGATGCTTGATTCAAAGCTACTACTTTTCTAAAATCCACAGCCTTTTCAAACTCTCCTCCTCAGCTTTTTTTACACAGTTACAAGTGAGTATTTATCCTAGGCATAGAAAACTAGGCAATTCAAGGATCTAAATGAAACTTGTTTTTTTCCTCCGTGCATACTGTGCACTGACATAAATAGCAGACCACGTCACTGTATCTTTCTCTCCCTGCAGTACTCCCCAGTGATGTCAAGCACACCTCCAGAAATGCATAGAATCATAAAATCTATATTGGGAAAAATGTTTAAGATCATTGAGCCATAACACTGCCAAGTCCACCACTAAAACATGTCCCTTAGTACTATGTGTACATGTATTTTAAACACCTCCAGGGCCAGTGACTCAACCATTTCCTGTGCAGACTAGTCTATACTTGACAACACTTTCTGTGAACAAATTTTTCATAATATTCAATCTAAATCTTCTCTGGAGCAACCTGAATACCTCTTCTCTTATTCTATTATTTGGAAGAAACTGATCCTTATCTGGCTACAAGCTCCTTTCAGGTAATTGTAGAGAGTAATAATGTTCTCCAGAGCTTCCTTTTCTCCAGCCCAAAAAGCCCAAACTCCCTCAACCACTCTTTACAGGACTATGCTCCAGACCTTTCAACAGCTTTCTTGACTTTCTTTGGACATGCTCCATCATCTCAACATTTTCCATGTTATGAGGGACCCAAAACTGAACACAGCACTCAAGGTGTGACCTCACCAGTGCTGAGTCCAGGGGACAATCCCTGCCCTGCTCCTGCTGCCACTCTGTTGCTGCTCCAGGCCAGGATGCCCTTGGCCCTCTTGGCCACCTGGGCACTGCTGGCTCACGCTCAGCTGCTGTCACCAGCACCCCCAGGGCCTTTTCCTGTGGGCAGCTCTGCAGCCCCTCTGCCCCAGCCTGTGGCACTGCCTGGGGCTGTTGTGCCCCAAGGGCAGGACCAGCACTGGCCTTGTTGTACCTCACACCACTGGCCTTGGCCATGATCCAGCCTGCCCAGATCCCTCTGCAGAGCCTTCCTGCCCTCCAGCAGATCAGCACTCCCACCCAGCCTGGTGTCATCTGCAAACTGACTGAGGGAATTGGTAACACTTTCTTCATTCCTGAGGAAGCTCCCTAGGTGCTAGGCTGGGCTGTTTTAAGCCAATGTGGACCCACAGCCTACTGTGCACCTTTGTGTGAATGTCCCTTGCCTTAATTCACCTCTCAGTTTTCTAGGATATTGGTGGAAACTAGTGGAAATGATCAGCGAGAGATAAAATATTCTCATGAGGTCTTAACTCAAGAACACCATGGTCACAATGATGAAGTAGGTTGGAGGGACTGCCAAAAAGTATGCTCTGCCAAAAGTATTCTATTCTTCTATGAATACTCCTACTTCATTCCAGTTGTGGATTTCTTTTCTCTCTGGCTTAGGCAAATAGAGACTACACTACAGAGCCTATAGCTGGATATTACAAACTTCAGCTTATTCTAATTTCCTGAAAGTCTTTCTTTTCAATGACTTTAATTTCCAGTTGCTCAACTGAAGAGTAAAAAATGTAAATATTAAGGTATAGGATGTAACAGGTCTTTTTTGTTTCAGTTGGAGACTAGAATGAAAGCTCCCTGTTTCTCTCCTGCTGCTGTTCCACGCTTTTCCTTTTCTTTCAGGTAAAGACCTCAGAGACCCTTATTCAAACACATGGTTTATATTGATGTCATGATGTTCTCAGGTGGAACAGATACTCCTTCTAACTTGCTGTCCTCCAGGAAGAACACTGTATATCAGCTCAAGTGGCAAGACTAGGGAAACCCATTTGTGAAACCCATTGTAGACTTTTCTTTAATAGGATTAGAAGTTTGCATGAGCACAGAAAAGAATACGAAGAAAGTGATCTTGTATAACCAATTTAACAAGTGATGAAGCCCTTCCTACTGTGTTAGTATTTCTAGCCAGCAAGATAAATGTAATCAAACTATGCAGTGGCACCTTGAATTGAATCCTGTTTTGATTACCACCTTTCATGGTCCAATTTTTCCCAGAGATTTGCAGGTCATAAATTTACATCTGAATATGGAGTAAGCACTTTTCTAGGAGTTGTAACAGTGATTCTTTATTGCAAGAACTCATTTTTGTCTTTTCCAGTTTTCCATGGGTAAATGATAGGCTTTTTTTCTGCTGGCTAGCACAATAAAGCTGAAGTAAAGTCTTGGGTCAGGACCCATATTTTATAGGGTCAAATTGTTCATCATCTAGCTCAGCATCTTTTACTGCATTGCTGCTCAGGCAGAAGAAGAAGGAAGTTTGCATGTCAGGAAGATTGCTTCCTATTACAGCATGAATAGCCCAACTGGTAGCAAGTTGGCTGTGTGCCATTAAAAATTGAACAGCCAAGTCAAACTGGGTCAGGTTTACGCTTTACCAGGGTAATGCTGTCTAGTCAGACACCAGCACAAGAGCATTTTCAGCTCAGAATCTTCTCAGCCATGGAAGAAGGAAGAGAGAGCAAAGGAAGTTTGGCTGTCAGAAACCTTATTTTATCTTCTATTGTAAATACACAACTGGCAGCTGGTCAGGCATTCAAAGTTGAAAGGTCTACTGGCACCTGTTTTAGGTACATCCCTTCCTCATGGGAAGTAATGGGCTGAAAATACAAGCTGCAGAGAGCAGCCTCAACTGAGAACTAAAGCTGTTTTCCATCTGAGCTGTGGGGTGGACTGTGTTGTCTTGTAGTTCTGCCTGCATTACTTGCCCAAGGACAAGCAACTCCTGTTGATGACATCATTGCCATTGGATGACTGCTCTGGCTATCAAGCCCAATCTGCTGCCCATTAAAGACAGGAGGCAGACCTGAGATGCTGTTCAAGTGTGCTGAACTGTCTCCATTAAGTCCTCTTTACTCTTATATGTGTTACACTTGGCTTGTAGTAAAGGTAGTCAGTTCTGAAAATCAATTCAACTTTCCCATAGATCATGGTTTTAAAATTTACCCTACAAAAAGCAATATTAATAAAACAGCTCAAGACAAGAGAATTAAAATTTGCATTTAGACATGGAGAATGCAATCTCATCCACCACAAATATCAAGCTACTCTTACTTTCTCACGCAGTGAACCTTAACATGCTTTGGAGCAGCTTGCAGTTTTGCTCTATATTTGGTCTTACAGTCTGGCTAACATAACCGCCTACGGCTTCCCACTTGTTAAAAGGATATGCCAGTAGCAGCTGCCTAGAGGAAAGAATAAGCAAAAGGAAGATAGAGGAGAGGGGGAAAAAAGATTGCTAGAAAAGGCAGCTGATGGCACTTGAGGCAAGTGATGCTATTCCCCCTCTCACAAAGCAGAGCACCATAACAACTAAATGTATACCCAAAATGGACATTATTCAGATTGTAAAGTCCAACAAAAAAAAAAGCCTAGCAGAAATGAAGGTGTGAGAAGATGGACAAGAAATTGGTTCAAAAGTCTCCACCAACATGGAATCCAAGAGAGTTCAAACACTGAGTGAGGGAGATCAGTCAGTTACCATGCTGAGGGAGCAGCAAGATGAAGAGAAGCATTCTGGAGGGCTGAAGGGAAGAAGTTCTGTTTCCCCAGAGCTTGGAGCTAAAGTTGAGGGGTGTGATATCTTTGCTTTACAGATGCTGGAAACTCATACCAGTAAAATGAGAAAAGGAGCACATGGACTGGATATCCTTATCAGATGGCTGCTGAAGATGTTATGAGAGTGGCTGGTAGCCTGCAGTTGTGAAGGACCTGGGAAAATGAAGGTAGAGCTAAGTGAAGGGAGGAGCCTGAAGAGGTGAAATACACAGTTGTGTCTCAGTTATGACTGTATTCTTCTCCGCTGATTGATCTAGGGGGCTGGTTTTCAGCCTAATTGACCACTCCTGAGTATATTCATGCTCTCCTGAAAGGCCCCTTTCCCAAAATAATTCCGGCCACTGTACAGAGCAGGTCTAATCAACCCTACCTCTTGCATCCACTCAGACTGAGCTTTATGGGAGAAATTATAAGTGCTGATGCATGGTAGTCATGGCATACAGATGTAGTTCTCTTTTGTACACTTTTTCACTCCTTTCTTTTCCCTAGAGCAAGGCTGACCCCAAATTTTCTGACTGCCACAGGGCAACCCTGACCACTTTCTTCCTGGGAGCCAGAGTGTATGAAGCTTGTGACCCTCTGTCACAGTGGTGAAAAGCCTCACATCTCTCCCACAAACCTGATACCCCACAAGACTGAGATGAAAAGGTTTTGCTCCATAACCATCTTGCAAAATGCAGGAGACTCCTTGGCTGGAGAGGATAGGGCTGGAAGGCGAGGGAGATGTGGTTCTAATGACAGCCTTGCCTCCAGGCATCCTCCTGTGTAACTGAATCAGAAAGTGGCAGGAAGGTCAGAACTGAGAAAGTACAATACAGCAAAGATAAAATGCCAAGTAAGTCTTAAAAAACTACATATTTAATTAAGTGGTTTTGGAGGGTTTTCAGGTTTAAACAGCATAGGGCAGCTTTCTACTTCTACTTGCTGGGTAACTAGGCCTTGTCTTCATGTTAACAACATAAAGCAGCTCTAAAAAAATAATTTTTAGGGATGTTTACTATAGAGTTTGGAAGGCATTTAATATTGGTAAGATTATCTATTTTATTAATCAAGCAGACCTCCAAAATGATTATGCTATCTTTCCCTGTTCCCCTAACTCTTTTTGTATGACTCATGGATATATGGGACAAGATTTTAAGGTGAAAAGTTGAAGATGCTTGAAAACAAAAAATTACAATGAGGAAATTTTCTGATGTACAAGCAATTGCTCCTCTCCCTAAGACAACACTGTAATTGAGGTTCTTGAACTGTAGAAAAGACAGTCACAGAACCACAGAATCATATGGTTGGAAAAGACCTTCAAGATCATCAAGCCCAACCCAGCCCTAACACCTCAACTAAACCATGGCACCAAGTGCCACATCCAGGCTTTTTTTAAACACATCCAGGGATGGTGACTCCACCACCTCCCCAGGCAGGCCATTCCAGTACTTTATCATTCTTTCTGAAATATTTTTTCCTAATATCCAACCTGTATTTCCCTTGGCACAACTTGAGACAGTGTCCTCTGGTTCTATCAGTTGCCTGGAGAAAGAGACCAACCCTCACCTGACTACAGCCACCTTCAAGGGAGTTGTATAGAGTGATAAGGTCACCTCTGAGTCTCCTTTTCTCCAGGCTAAACAACCCCAGTTCCTTCAAATGTTCCTCACAGGGTTTGTGTTCCAAGCCCCTCACCAGCCTCGTTGCCTCCTCTGGATGTGCTCATCTCAACGTCCTTCCCAAACTGAGGGCCCAGAACTGGACACAGCACTCAAGGTGTGGCCTCACCAGTGCTGAGTACAGGGGGAGAATGACCTCCCTGCTCCTGCTGGTCACACAATTCCTAATGCAGGCCAGGATGCCCTTGGCCTTCTTGGCCACCAGGGCACACAGCTGGCTGATGTCCATCAGCTGTCACCAGCACCCCCAGGTCCCTTTCTGCCAGGGCACTCCCACAGAAGGTGGCAGATAATTTTTGGCAAACAGATCTTTAATTGTACAACAAACCCATAGATACACAAAAGCAAGTGTAGATTTGCTGGCTGTGCTGCTTTATAAAGCTGTTGCTTCCGGATGATAGGAACAGGATGAAGCCACTCTTAATAATGTGATTGCAGAATTGTATGTTTGCTGTCAATCCAAAGGGATTTTTGTTTTTATTTATCTTTGAAAAATTTCACATATGGAAACTGATGCATTATAAATATAATCTGGCTGGCTGGACTGTTAATTCATGACATCTAAAAATAAAAGTGAGATTAAGAATTTTGACTGCTCCGTGCAAATCTGTGTGTTCTGACTGTGTGCTGTTACTCGCATACTCACTCTGTAATCTGAAAAGTGAAAACCCTGAAACACATTTTAAAATTAATCTAAAATTGATTAAATTTAATCTAAAATTGATTAAATCTTCATTTTGCTTAGTAGCAAGGCCTGTTGTACTGTACTCACAATCTCTTGAAAATGCCAAGGGCACCTTTGCCAGTCATTCTGTCTGCTTATACATCACACTGGGTTGTTTCTTTTTCTTTCAAGTATTTAATAAGAAATGGATAGATATGGCTCTGCAGCAGTGTTCTCAGAGATCATCCTGACCACTTAGAATGTTTTGTAGAAAGGTGATTGGTCATCTAAGCACTAGGGTCTTAAGAAGTTAATGAGAAAAAGTAAAATGATAAGAAAACAAACTTCTTTTTTTTAATTAAAAAAAAAAGAGCAGAAAAGTAAGAATGTTGCTATTTTGCCACTATCTGTCAAAAATGTGCAGGTGATCTTTCACTCTCCTCTATATGCATAATAGGATCAACACAAAAATTGGCTCTACATGAAAGCTTAAAAATGCACAATTAAAGCCCTAGATAAAAGTCCTAAATAAATCTGTCAGTATCCAACAGGAAGGAGTACTGGCATGGTTTCATGCTGTACAGGTATTGGATCTGCTAGTACAAGTCAGGTAGGAAGACCACCGATGTCACTGCTGCAATCAGGAATGCTAGCACATGTCCTCATCAGATGTTCATAAGTGATATGGGTCAAACTATTTAAAATATTTATCTTACAGCTGCATGTTACAAACGAGTGGGTTAAACGGGCAGCACAAGCATGCCTCATCCCCTACAGAGTGAAATTAGGCAGGTTTGCTTAACCTGGGGATAATATATTTAAAATGAAGTAGCTGCAGTGTAATGGGTGACATTTTCACAATGCTCCCTCATGATCCATTCTGCCAGCTGGCTGGGGGTGGTTCCTCCCACAGAGCACCGGTAACAAACATGCATGAGCCACTGTGGTCGTGAGCAGCCCCAGACATTTCTGTAGGAAACATTTCAGTGGAATTACTTCTGCTGGTGTCTAGTCTTGACTGTTCATGTGAAGTCTGTCTCATACCATCCTTTTAGCAGGATTAGCTACTACTGCTATGCAGTAGCTTTCAGAAAAACTCTCATTAGGGAACAGCCTTTAATGCTTTCTATCCAAGTAAGATCAAGCTTCCAGGCAGTGTCTGCATGTATGTTTATCAGACCTGTCTTATCTTGGTGCTGCTCTCACAGGCCTCCAGGATAGATTGTACTAGTACAATACTCTTTCCATTTTAGTGTAACTTTCTTCACAGCAAGACTGCACCACAGTTGTCAGTCATCATTATATTCATGTTGCTGACTAGCTTTATAACCTGATTTTGAAAAATAATTTTGGCCTTTGAAACAAATAGAAAAATCTTGATTTACTGTTTCTAGAAAAGTCCTATAATATGTAGTAGAAATTCTGTGAAGAATAAAGCAACTTGGAGAATTCCCTTACAACACATCACTCTGTGTCAATAAATATTCTTCTGGGTTTATATCTACCACTTATCTTGTATTAACTGTATTTCTTTAAGAGACATTTATGTGACACCTCCTCTGACATTATTAGACAGTTTCTATCTCCATTAATTTCATAATAGTTCTCCACCAGGTAGAAATACCTTTCTAGTTTTCACATAATCCCATCACTGTCAGTTTTACTGCATCCCATTTTTTAGTTGGTTAATTAGTATCTTGAATTTTTTATTATCTTGAATAATAATTTAGTGTCTTGAATAATTTATTCCTTGATGATTTTCCATTCAGAAGTGCAAGGGTATTTAAGTACTGAAGAAAGTGCAGTACAATCAGAGAATCCCAACTCCAAAAACACAAGCCAGCATTCTCTAGTAATGTAAATTGACAGAGATCTTTTGAATAAAATGTTCCCACTACAAGAAATATGTCAATACAGGAAATAATTCAGTAAAGGAAAAGTCTAGCTTCACCCAAATTAAATAATTTCCGTGATGGGATAGATGTAAAGTATATTTTCAGAGAGAGTAATCAAAATGATAGGACACAAGAAGACTTATTCATAATGTATCTCTGTCCAGCTGTACTTTCATTACAGGCAATCATTAGGAAAATTTATGCTATATGGTTCATCATATAGCACACACCATCATATCACACATTATCATATATAGAAGCAGCATTAGCAGTGTGTTTCACCATTTGCAAATGCTGAAATTACTGACATCCCGCATGTGTTTTTTAGATTAGATTTTCACTTTAGGAGCCAGTGGGCAAATACATTCAACTCTATCACACTACTTGAGCCTAGGAGTATATTTATGGGATAAATCTGGTAAGAGGCTGTATAATAATTTGGCTGTCTCCATACCTTTAGATACTCTGGGCCTTTCAAGATGTCACTATTTTCACAGAAATGCCCCCCCCGCTCCCCACCAGGAGCATTTGAGTGGCTCTCTTTCTCTTCTACTTAATTTCTGATGGTTTGAAAATGAAATTTAAAACTTAAGTGAACATGGCTCAGTTTTGAATTAAGTTGAAGAGGAAGTTCATGAAAAATATCAAGCATATATTTTTCTAAATAATATTTTTGTAACTGACAAAGGAGAAACTTTGAGATTCTCTTATACTGAGTCACATGGGAATGAACTAGGTCACTCTCCAACATATCCTCATTCTCCTTTTGTAGAGGTAGTCTGTAATCCTAATAGTAGTTGTTAGCTACTATCAAAGCATCAGGGAAAACAAAAGAAAATAGGGAAGAAAACAAACGCTTAGTTCTGAGGGGCTTTTTTAGCCTCCAGATGTATTTCTGGTGTTTGCATAAGCCTTCTTCCATTTTTAAGGCATATACCTCTGAGAATTAGAAACAGAATATCTATCTTTGTTATTATTTATCTTCATTATTATTAGCAACATTCCTGTTGCTTTATCTATGCTCAAAACCTTTGAAATGCTCTCTGTGAAGTCTGTTGATGCCAATTCAATCAGGGTCTTGTTTGAACAAACAAATTCAAGAGGTTAATTAGTATTTAAAAGTGACAATTTCCTTCAGAAAAAGTAATGTTAAATATCTTATTCCAATCTCCTACTTATTCCTTAAACTATAATGGTATTTCTATTTTCTTAACTTCAATCTTATAATACATCTGGTTGGTTTTGCCTCTTTTTACATGATGCAGTTCTTCAAAAATCTCTAAGAAAATTATCTTTGTCTTTTAGCTTGTCTGAAGCCAAATTGACAAATACCATAATCACTCCAGAGCATTTTTTATGTCCTCCGTGTAGTCTGTAAAAATAAAATTATCTCTCTGCCTTAAAGGACCTGGCAGCTCTTCTGCTCTTGTCTTCTAACTGGTCCTCCATCATTGATTTAACCTTCCCTTTACAAGAACCACTCTTCAGTGGTGGTCAGAGAAGAATGACCTTGTCAGACCAAACACATGCATTTGCCATATAAAATACCAAGAATGCCAAGAACTCCATATCCATTTCAATACAAAGTACAGCATCTTCTCCAGTAGATATTTATTTGCTTAAATTAACATTAATACATCATGCATGCTTTTACTATTGAGATAGAAAGCCAGAAACTAAAGATTCACATATATTTGGTTCACTTCATGAGCTGTGGCCTTAAATAGGAACTCAATGTTCTACATGAAATAAATATGCAACATATAATTTGCAAAATCTGTTAGGAGCACAAAATGTTAGCTCTGTTACATCTTGTTCAGCTAAGCAGACATGACATTTTCAAAACTGTTAATAATTATTAAAACTTCTAGGAATAATAAATACGATACTTATATTACTTCTTAACTGTACACTCAAAACAGCAGAGTTCAGCAGCACCATGTGAAAAGAGAAATCAAAGAATAGGTAGTAGACAAACACAGAGCTGTAAAAAGGTGGGTGCAGTAGCATTACTTGGTCTTTCCAGTTACTTGTTTTACAGGAAACAGCACAGAATAAACTTTAATTATGATATTATCACAAAGCATTTTACTCTTTGAGCTTCTGAACACAAGGCACCTGTCTTTGCTGTCACAAACTGAAGGCTGTCTGGCAGCCAGGAAAACTCAGTTTCACAAGGTTGAATCCTTGTGGCCAAACAAAAACCACCTTGCTCCAAGGTCATGTACAACTTCTCTTTCTCTGTAAGTATGTTGTCTATCTTCACCCTTAAACTTTACTAGCCCAGATGTTGGGTTTTCCTCACCTACTCTGTGCTCCTAAGTATCTTGCAGAATTCTCCCTGCTACCTTTAATATCAGAAAAGCCCCTAACTTAACAAACCACATGCCTTCACTTGCCCAGACTCTTTGTGGCAGGGCAAATTTATCTTTCCCTCAGCCTGACTTCTGAAAGCATCTCAGCTGTGCAAGTTTGTAGCCACCCTTATTTGCTGTAATGCTCTCCGAAAGGATGAAAGAAGGCTGCATAAACAATGCAAGGAAATGGTATAGATGTGTTTTTATGTAGAGATGGTGGAGACTGGGCTTTAGTTTCATGTGTCCCCATAAACTGAAAACCCTAATAACAGTGAATAATAGTAAGATAAAGGCTTTTTTTCCCCCCCACAACATAGCTAGAAGACAATAGATAAACTCACATTAGGAATGAGAAAAAGAAGAAAATATATCCCCCAATGTCCAGGACACAGGCAATGTCTCTATTGGACTTCTGAGCCTCTACACAAGGCAAAATAAGGAAGCTAATCCCTTGAAAATTACAAATGGGAAATAGCTTCATTATGAGAGCAAATTTCTATAAAGCATTTTCAAAGCTATTAAAAAGCAAAGGCTATTACTGTCTGTTCCCGCAGCAGTGCCAATGTAAATACGGTGAAAATAACTTATGTTTGAAAAGCAAGGTGCTTCACAATGAAGGCTGTTATTTCACTTTGAATTAGTCCCTTGAGACCTCTTTGTAACAAGTGTCTTAGACCTATCTACATTATGTTCTACAGTAGGGAGGACTGTCATCTCCTAACAGCTTTGCTTAGGTCACTTGGCAATGTCTTTTTACCTCAGTAATAATTTTGTTTGTAATTTCTCTTAGTGATAATTTACAGTTTTAAAATAGGTCTTTACTATTCTGACATGAATTAGACTTGTGTGTTTGAGAATTAGCTTAATATGACTTTGTGTCAGGGCATAATCTCAAAGTCTCATTGTGAAGACATATTCTTCTTTCTAGTAAAATACAATGAAAAAAGTTCACATTATGAATTACTTGCAAATAGTATTAACTTTCTGGGACTTTTTTGCAACTCTCTGTATGTGCTTGTCCAGTACTTCTGCTCCAGTAAGAACTGGAACTGTAGAAGTGGGTTGAAGGAGTCTGGATTAACCATTTCGACAACCTAGAACTGTTTGCAGTGATTTCCTTTCCTAAGGACATATCTGGCACATTCTCTTACAAGGTCAGTAAGGAAATTCCAGACTGCATGCTTCCAGTAGACATAGTTTTTGCAGTCACAGAATCACACAATCAGAGAAAAGAAAAGGTAAGTTAAGAAAAGACTTATAATATCATGAAGTCCAAGCTTTGACCAATCACCACCTGGTCAGCTAGACTAAGTGCTACATCCAATTATTTCTTGAACACCTCCAGGGATGTCTGACTTGTTGCCATTCTCTGGAGCTGCTCCAGCACCTCAATATCTTTCTTGGAGTGCAAGGCCTAAAACTGGACACAGGATTTGAGGTGCAGCTTCACCAGTGCCGAGTCCAGGGGGACTATCCCTGCCCTGCTCCTGCTGCCACTCTGTTGCTGCTCCAGGCCAGGATGCCCTTGGCCCTCTTGGCCACCTGGGCACTGCTGGCTCACGCTCAGCTGCTGTCACCAGCACCCCCAGGGCCTTTTCCTGTGGGCAGCTCTGCAGCCCCTCTGCCCCAGCCTGTGGCACTGCCTGGGGCTGTTGTGACCCAAGGGCAGGACCAGCACTGGCCTTGTTGTACCTCACACCCCTGGCCTTGGCCATGATCCAGCCTGCCCAGATCCCTCTGCAGAGCCTTCCTGCCCTCCAGCAGATCAGCACTCCCACCCAGCCTGGTGTCACCTGCAAAGTGACTGAAGAGGCTCCGCACCCCCTCATCCAGATGGCTAATAAAGATATTAAACAAGGCTGGGCCCAGTACTGTCTCCTGGGGAACACCACTGGTAACTGACTGCAGTTAACTCCATTAATCACAATTCTCTGGGCCTGGCCATACAGCCACATTTTTACCCAAGTGAAGAGTTCATCCACCCAAGCCTTGAGCTGCCAGCTTTTCAAGGAGAATGCCATGGGAGATAGTATCAAAGGCTTTGCTGAAGCCCAGATGGAATACATCCTTTGATATTAGTACTGGGAGCTAAACTCTGCTGAAAACATATCCTTTGCTCCATTTGTCTGGACTGCAATTGATATGTAATGTTTTTGTTTCTTTCTTGGTAAGGATTGTCTGTCCAATAGCACACTCCAATTAATAAACAAGACTTTGCAATGGAAGACTTTGCAATGCAACTTTCCTGCTTTACATATCACAGGAGTGAAAGACTTCCTAAATTCCACTCACCTGCATGATTGCCATTCTAGAAATTGCAAAGAGATTCCTGAATCCTTGCTTGTTCTTATCATGTGAAATAATGTATCTGGAAAGGTGGAGTGGAGTGATATTAAACCATGCACAGCTGGAAACTACACCACCAAGAGGGAGACAATTCTAAGAGTTAGCAACTCCCAACTCTTGGCTGTATACATGCTCAAATGGGAGTTTTTTTTCTGGCAGAGACAAGCTAGTGCCAAGAAGTTAACTGAAGGAGTTGCTCCCATTTCTGAGGGACCACCTACTAGACCATGCTGAGTTTCTACCTGGTCATTTCCCCTACAGTCTAAGAAATAATACAGTTACACTCATTAGTCTAAAAATTTCCTAACTTTTTTTTGCTTGATCACAATGTCTTCCTTGAAAGAAAGATGGCTCCTTTCAGTAGGCATCACCTTACAGCTAAAGCAAGGAAGAGGAATGTTTATGATAGAACAGTTAATCCCTGAAGAAACATGACCATGTACCTCTAAAATACACCTCAAAGACTTTTTAAATTCTGAAGTGATCTACCTTCCAGTTCAATTTGGCATAACATTTTTATTTTAAAAAACATGCACATCAGACATAGAATTAATTTAGAAGAGTCACCTGGATGTTACTCCTTCTTTTATCAATAGCTTTTTCTGTATGAATTTCAGCATATGTTATGGCATGTTTGAGCCCTGAAAAAGAAAAACACTGCCGGTAGCCTTGGACTACAGAAATGCAGAGGAATAAGGACTTTGCCCTGTGAATGCTGCCTAACTGGTAGGCATGAGAATCATTAATTTGAGAGGTGTGTGTTTTCTTGTAGGGGCAGAAGGCTGCAGCTATATGACTTGCCTCAGCAAGCCATAAAAGCAGATAGCGATATTTAATTATAACTCGCTATATAGAGAGCACGATTGCACTGCATTTCAAATCAAGAACTTGGCAGGTAAGTGAAGAAAGTAGAAATATTTGGAAGAGATGTACCAAATATAAGGATTTTAACCTTTTGAGCTGGGATGTCCAAAGGACATAGGAAAAATTTTATGATTAATTAGATTTTTATTTCCATGTAAACAATAGGATGATGCAGGGCTGCTTTTCAACTTTCTTGAAGATGCAGGAACTAATATGCTGTTCAAAGTATTCATGCAATTAATGAAAAGTTTAATGGAATATGCTTTTCCCATGTTTGTTATAAACTTATAACTGTATGGGAATCAGAGGATGAAAAGCTGAGTTTGACTCCATAAAAACAGTATGGGTGAAATTTGTCTGAAAGGCCTGCAGCTTACTGCTTAAGAAGTGTTTAATAAAAGAAGTTTTCTGACTTTAGTAAGAGGAAGGTTTTCCTCTGTGAGGTACTGCTTGTTCTATAAGGGTGATTTTTACTTTCTGAAACAAAAATTGACCAGATCAGTGTATTCCAAAATTATCCTTACTAGTCATGATAAACTGAAGAGATAAATGGCAAAGCTGCATTATTTTTTCAATTGAATGACTCATACTGTGTTATTTGTAACTATGGCAAGATTGTGAATGCTGCATGCTGGTGCTGCCCAGTACATGTATTGGTCTAGGCAGGCAGTAGAAAAAAATGCCAACACAATCTATGTTATTTCACTTCAAGAATTTCTGAATACTCCTGTACTGGCTGAAACACAGCAAAGCACAAATATTCCTTGTGCCAGAGATCTAGCTTTTGTAGTAAATTTTAGTCCTTCAAAGCCTTACAGAACGGTTCTTTACTGCCTCCCAAGACATTAGTTTTTCTTATTATTTTATTTCACATTTATCATTGTAAGTAGTTGCACTAAGAGTCACTTCAGTAAATCAAATTATTTGGACTGTGTTAGTTCTGAATGTTGACAGCATTTTCATGCATGCCATGTTTAATAGTGCTCTGGCTTATATTGTAAAATACTTTGTATTTTGAGATATTTTTGAGGCATATGGTTAGAAGTGTTCATATATATTTAGTCAGATAAAAAAATCAGATGCTAAAGTATGTTGCTTTCTGCTAAGTAAAAAATTGAATGTATCTATCCCCATATAATAGGAAGTAAACTTCTGTACCCAACCCATTGTCTGTTACACATTAAATGGATAAATATAAAAGTGTTATTTTTCAATATCTATTGCATTTCTTGGTGACCTCAAGCTGCTTTATTCTTGCAATTACCCTAAATTATTTTTTTACTCTAAATTCTTTTTAATAATTTGGCTTATTTATTTCTAAATACTACTACAGACTTCCAGGCTTTAGTAGCTTACAATTCATGTTAAAATCTATCTGGTTACCATTTTCCAGCTGTTTCAAAATGTCCATTTTAAATGCCTATAAGCATTGTTTGTTTTTCCATTTTTCTTTCCAGCAATTCTTTCAAACTCTTGTTCCTGTGCTTGAAATACAAGTAATCAGAGAGAGAGTGACCAAGTCTGGCTTTTTCAAAGGATCTAAAGCTGAGATGTTCTTTGTTGTTTGCAAGCTCTCCCTCTCCACATCTCTCCTCTTTGTCTGAATTTCCTATTCTCTTCCCCAGTCCTCCCTCACTTAACACCTCCTCCTTCTCATTGCAGTAGGACTCTCTGAAGTCCTTCATCATGCACTCAGGTTTGCCAGAGAGGTCTTGAGCCATGTACAGCTTGCTGTCATCATGATGGTACGTGGCAGGGCTGTATCGCTTTGCCTCATAGCAGTTGTCTTCCTCTTCTTCCTGGCACGAGCTTCCCTTGGCACTCTCACCATCAGAATGAAATGAGATTCCCTTCCCTTGGCTTTTCTGGGAAAGATCAAATGGCTCTTCCTGTTCCAAGCTTCTCAAGACATTTGTCTGGGACAGAGCAATCCTGCCTCTTCCAAAACCTTGTAGTGATTTGAGGGGAGGAGAAAAGGAAAAAATTATATATAGGAAATTCTGCTACATGATACATGGCTAAAAACAAAACCTGAGGTGTCTTGGATTTAATTTTTTACCTTTATCTTCCATCCAGCTATCTCCAAGTACTTCACTGTTTACATTTCATGGCATCTCCTTCGAGATGCTGCAAAAAGAATTGCTATTGTATACACTTCACAGCCAGATTAGGACACACAAAACATTCTTTTATACAGCCAGACTCTGGATGATGCAGCTGGGAAGAAAAGTGAAATGGTCTGGCCTTTTGTAAAATGAATTTTGCCAATCAACCTACTCTCTTCCTCCTTTCTATTCTTTTTCTAAAATAAAACTTGGATCTAAAGCATCACAGACCATAATCAAAATCCCAGGTTTTGTATCTTACATTTCAGAGGAGAGGAAGAGACTAAAAACATGGGAATGTGTTTGTTCTATGGACACCGTGGTTCAAAGTTAATACTTTAAAAATTAAAAGACAACAGCCACAGCAGTCTGTGACTCTCCTTAATTTTTCCCCTTTCATTCACTGAGAAACAATCGGCTGAAAAGCTCTATGCACTAGACAGTGCTTCAGTTTGAAGAAATCATCATTAAAAAATGGTGATTTTGAGCAGTGTATATGAATATGCATTTAATCCTGGATTTGGTTTGTCTTAGTATTTGTCAGTGTCTTCTCTCTTGCTGGAAATACAAATTATCCAAGAGGAATCTGTGGACTCAAATATGCTCTGAACATCATCAGGATATATTTTTAAAATTCAGATACTGCAGGCAGAGGCCAGCTTCATTAAAGATTAGTGACAATACAAGGTGAGGATTTCACCCAATAGCAAATACCTATGAAAATCACTATTTTACCTGCTTTTGTTTTCTTTGTTTTTTATTTTCCTCTCAATAATTGAATCCAGTTTCTGAAGGATCTATGCAGCAAGGCATATTTGTTAAAAGGATTCATAAACAGGCATCAGGCCTCACAAATTTTCTCATATTTGATAAGCCTCAAGGGCCACAGAATCTCTGTATAATGAAAAGCTCTTAGGCAATCTCCAACTACGAGCAATTGTCTAACAAGCATGATGCTATAGATTTACAGAAAAATACTTATTTCATTAGCCATTAGGATCTTCATAAATTTTACACCAGATGTCATTAGAGTAAGTGTTTTACACATGTGCTAAGCTGCCCTAAAGTTTGAATATATGAGGAACGCCAAAAAATCTTGCCTAGTAAAGAATTATTTATCTGCAAAATATTTAAAAATGGATCCTGGATATCCAAGCCCTCAAAAAAATTCTCCCTAATTCTCCCATTTCTGTTGAAAGCATTGATCTATTTACATTCATGAGGATGACTTCAGGAAGTATATGTGGTAGGTGACAGACAGGAAATGTTTTGCAGGATGCCCTTGGTAGTAAAAAAATCCATATGCTGTGAGACTCATACTTTGAGGAGTATCCCCTCTTGTTCATGTGCTTCCTTGTAAATGGGATCTTGAGCCTGTGGCCCTCATCTGACACCAGATATGCCAATACAGTGTAGAATGACCAAGGCTCCTGGATGTAGACCCATTGAGGATTCCATCCCCGTTCCAGACAGGAATCCAATAAGCCATAAGAAAGGACAATAAGTGTTCCAGATTTTCTTTTTCTGTCAGTTTAGGATTAATTCATTATTTACTTGGGACATGTAACACTGCCATGTAATGATATAGTGATCTAGCTAATAACAACTTCACAGGCTTATGGGATTCTATCTCTTGCAATAGCATTGTATCTATGGCACAAGTTTGTGGGTGTGTAGTATGAAACCCATTTGTTTTTACTGATATGCATATTCAGATCTCACAGAGAATAATCTTGCTGAAAATTATTACCTTGAGAGTGAAATCCTCTTTCCATGACTCCATGTTTGACTTTCATATGCCTGGTTAGGTTCCCCTTCAAGGTGAATTTGCTGGGACAGTAGAGGCACTTAAATGGCTTACTATCTGAGTGCAAGTGCATGTGTCCCATTAAATTGTGCATTCTGTTAAACTCCTTTCCACACAGCTGTAAAAATGGTAAAAATGAAAGTTATTGGTTCGAAGCAGTATTTTCAAATACAACATTTTTAAAGGAAAGAGGACCTACGCTTCTCAACTTAAACTCTGGCAGTTTTTGGCTGCAATTATGTTTTTCAAAGTTCCATTAAAAATCCTACAGGCAAAAACATATGGTTGAGGATCTAAGGCACTCTGAACTGCTGACATTTTTAAATACTGGTGACCAGCACACATTGCCCAGGACTCCCCAAAAGCAGTCAATTTGTTATAAGGAGGGGAAAGACTTAAGGGAGTAATCTGGAAGACTCTTAACATGATTGAGATTCAAAGTAAAAGTTTCTGCCCTGGTGAACCATTCCATTTGTAGTTTATACATATAGCCTTTAATCAACTACAATGTCAGGCAGGAACAGAATTATAAAATAAAACCAATTAAGGGTTTCTGTGAAACAGTCAAGCAGAATATTACTTCCTTTTAAATGGAATTTTGCATAAAGCTAGAAAAAACAATGCCTTGTTTTTCTGTATTTCTTGCTCACCCATTTTTTCCCTGATTCTTTCATCATTTGTTTATCAACTCCTATGTTTTGGTATCTCTGGTGAGCTGCAATTTAAGCAGTCATGAGGCTGCAAGAATGATTCAGCTTTCCCTGAAGCTTATTCCTGCCAGCTCAAGCCATTGATCGTGCAATTTTTCCTTTGGTGGAACAAAAAGGGTGGGTTTTATTCATTGTTGTTTATTTAGATGGGTCCTTTTGTAGTCTGGACTCCTATGTATTCTTAAGACATGAGAGTTTGACATCACTATTACAGGCATCCAGTCTTACTTGTCTTCCGGTCTTTCCTTATCAGGATTTATACTTTTATTCACATTCAAGTGGCTATTTCCATCCTCTGCAAACTTCTCTGTTTGCATTCTACTTTTTTTTTCCTGACTCATTTTATTATTGGATTTTAATTTTTTTAAATGATTCTTCTTATTATATGAACCAGAATCACATTTACTGAAACTGAAACCTTCATCTAGCACTTAACCAGCTGGCAGACAATTAATTAATAGAAATTACTATGACTCCACCACATTTTTTTGTATAATCTGAATTCAAATTTTACTTATTTGGGTATTACAGAAGAATTTGTAAATGTAAATTCAAAAAGTCATCACCTGGAATATCTGAATGAAATGTAGATAGTGAAATGATCCTTGGAAAAAAAGTACTGTGTGCTTTGAGTTTTAAGCCTCTCTTGAGGGAAAATTGAATCAGTTCATGAATACAAAAATTAGCAGGATTACTGTTCTAAAATAAAAACTAGAGGTAAGTACTGCAAAAAGAAAGAGTCTGAAAACATCCACTTGCTTTTCAAAAAATTATTTGCTTCAGCTGTGTATGCACTAGTTGTGTTTTTCTGTCTGTGATTTTACGTTTGTGATTTTACTAAAATGAGAACTCCAGCAAATAAATTTAGTGGCAAAGGTTAGACAAGATAGTTGGTGGAAAAAAAAAGAATAGCCACTGAAAGCGAATAATTAATTTTTAAAACTAAGATATATGTTTCCAAGGGTCATCTATCCACTGAGGAAAGAACACGGTCTTCTTCATGTTCCAACAAAGTTAATATACAGGATTATTTACACTCAGAGAAATGACAGAACCACAAAATACCTCAGCAAGTGCTGGGAGAAAACAGACTCTCATCTACTGAGACTACTAATGAGCACAGAATATTTGCAAAGAGTTAATAGCAGCTGATTGTGTCTTGACAGCTGCTGGAACAACCTGTAACATGTCAATTTTACTCTGGCTACACCAATGTCACAATAGTATCTCTCTAACACCTCTTTGCTGAAGGCTTCTGGTTATTTGCTCATGTTGTGGCTGATATATGTTATCACCAGAACTTGCTTTCCTATAGCTAGGTCGTCTCTGAACTGGTAACCAAGGAAAATCATGTTGGGTAGATGAGTGACTTCAGTACTGCATGCAAATGCTTATCTTTACAAGGTCCTGAGTATTAAAAATTTATTTAGGAGGAGCATTTAGTTGCTTTCTGACAAGGCAATATTTGTTTCTCTTTCTTCATGCTGAAAAGACATGGACTTGCTAAAGGATAGTTCTTTACAGGATAAAAGATCTGAGTCTGAATAAAGTTTATGGGTTTTCCATTTCCCAGACTCAGGCACATCTTTGAGATATGTAATATGTTCTTGTCCTGAAATCTCCTCTGGGGACATGAGGAAATGGTACTAGAGTGCAGAGGTGTGGCAGAAAAATTAAAGAAATGCAGATAGGAAAATTGTTTTTCACAATATGGATCTCAGTGGCATGATCTCTGTTCTACTGGACATTTCAAAAAGGCACATACACCTATCAGATGAATATCTATGATCCTGAGGTTAAAGGAAGTAGGTTTCTTACTCGTACGCTGGAAGACTGCAATTAAAATCTAGCTGGAGTACACAGCTAATGCTCAATGAAGAGCCTGAGTCTGCAGATCAAACTAGAAGACTGTAGACGATTTTCTTTCTCTCTGACATGACAGGCTTGTGAGAAGAGTGTGAAAGATGACCCTGAGACAGTTGCATTGGAGGAGATCCAGCAGAACCCAGTGCACCATAGCACTCAGGGAGATGAGAAGTTTATGCAAGAAAACTTGGGATAGCAGAAAAAACATGGTTTACTTGTGAACTTTCTGTTAGGCTGTCTAACAAAATAATGTTAGACAAAATGTTTAGAAAAAATAAAATTAAAGTCTTGAAGAGAACACCTCAGCTGCAAGTCTGCTGAACAGACTTAGTTGCACAGGCTGATGAAATGGACTTCAATATAATTTGCTAGACTAGTCTACATTAGTTCAACCCTATATTTTTTCCTCCTAAGCCAGCACATGAAGTATCATCCTTTTAGATTTGTCACCAGTTTTGTTTCTTCTCAAAGTACTTCTCTCTCACATTTTCTTTGATTTTGACTGCTGTTTTTAAAAAACACGTTTTTAGATGGGGGAAAAAGAGGTATTCAAAACAACTGTTGCAGATATTTGTCTGGGCTGAAGAAAAATCTATTGCATCCTGTATTGGAGGTCTGAAACATTGATTACTTCAGCACTAAAAGCAATAGTAGATTTCAGGGAACCTTTCCCTACAAATCCAAATTAATACTGTTGCACCTGTTGTTAGAATACCTTCATAATTTTTCAGTTTTTTTCCCTAAAACAGAAATAAACAAGGCAACATAGGCTCAGGCCTTTAAATGCTACAGACAAGTTCACTCTTCTGCAGAAAATCAAACAGAGATCCAGGCTGCAGCTGGGTGAGGAAACAGAAGGGACAACTATTTGCTACTCCCTCACTTCTGATAGTATGTGCTTAGCTGTGATTAGACACATAGGAAAGCTCATGTTTTCTTTTGCTGTGAGAAAAAGGTAAAGAAAACTATTGCATGTGGTGAAGTATAAAGGCTACTGCTGTGCTCTCTTTCCCCTGCATTCTTCTTCTTCTTCTTTTTTTTTCTTCATAAGAAGGGTGTTCCTTTCCTCAAAGAAAGAAGGAGAGGGAGAATGACTGTAAACTGTCCAAAAGGACCGTGAGAAAACAGGAAGCTTTGAAAAGTACAAGAGAAAGCAAGATGAAATCTATTTGCAGGCGGTTCCCCAGGGACATGTGAACCATTGTTAAGCAGGCTGTTCATACAGCTATATCCTTCCTTCTGCTGAGGAGGAGCTTGGTGCCAAAAGGCTGCTATCTGGTCATTGCCTTAACCCTCCAAGTACCAGCCAGAAATATTTGCTTTCAAGAGTCTTCAGGGGCTCTGTCAGAGAGGTAATGTTAGGATGTTCCCAATGCAAAAAAGCAATTCCTGAATCTGCCTCTGCTTATTGTTGCAATCTTCACTGTCAGGGCACTGATGTTGATTCATACTCCTTCAGACATATGAGAAACAGATTCACTATGCTTACTTGTTTCTTTCCTCCTTGGAACACTGGGTGGGGACAGAAAAGTAAAAAAATAAGAAAAACAGGTGTTCCTGTAGAGCTTTTGTTACTGTCTGGAAAACATACTGGTGATACTCCATTTCCTAGTTCCAACTATTGCCCTCTCCAAGTTTCAATAGTCTGTCATCATCAAACACTGAACTGAACACAACCTTCCAGCTATTCTGCACGTATCCAAAAAGTCATGTGGATCCACATACTGCACCCACAAAATCTGATCCAAAATTTGAGATTATTTTCTGAAGTTTGAGGAGTCAGAGAAAGACTTCAACCAAATGGGAATTACAAGGCAGGTTTGCAGATGTTCTCAAAGAATGAAAACCTCCAGCAGATCTGACTTGTTACACCCTAAGAATTACAGTAAAATAAATTATTTTATCAATATAGAGTAATGTAAGTACTACTATACAACATACTATTTTCATAAGACATAAATTAAAATAAAAGAAAATACTGAAGTTGGAAGACTTTACTGCTAGCTTTTCAAAGTAAAATGTTTTGAAGTTAAAAGGAAAAATGATGAAGTCAGAAAGATGCCTTTTGACATTTTCTTAATAAAATTACCACTGAATATCACGTATTCCTATGACATTTTGAAATTATACATTTTTTCACGACAAAATAATTCCATTTAAAATTTTTCATCCATCTCTGCTTCTTCATGAGAAGTTCCTCTTAGTAAAATATTTCAATACCATAAAGATGCAGGATGAAAGCATTCTAGAAATTGCTTCCAAATCAGTCTTTATGTATGCATAAATTGGGTAATACTCTCCACTCTGTATTGGCAGCCATCTTAGAACAAATTAAAGTGGGAAAAAATTCTACAGCCTTTGACTTCACAGAGTGTGATTATAGTAATGAACTAGACAGGCAGCAAAAGAACTTAAGTAGCATCCAATACTGATTAGGAATACAGAGATTAATAATTCATAAGAAATATATTAGAAGTATATAGGGTCAATAAAGTCTTAAAGGTTTGTGGGGAGGGAGGAGAAGTGTGGATGGAAAGGGAATGCCAGCCTCCAGTGCTGGGGGGAAGTGGCAAACGAATTTGCATAGGATTGTAGAAAGGCCAGGTGCTCTCAGAAGCTGGTTTGTTAGCATATTGATATCCTCCCTTGGATTCCAGTAACTACACTCAACCCATTCAAATCCCTTATGTAGTTTTATTTTGCTGTGGCTTTTTCTGACTCCTTTCTTGAACTGTTGCATAGCATCTCTCTGTGAAGTTGTGGCTGCTGCTTTTTCATGATCCTCTGCAGGGTGCATGGCTTGATTTCTGCTTTTTGACAGTATTTCAAGCTATTAAGCACTTAAACTTCTGTTTGGATCATTGTACTAAGCAAATGTCAGATATGTTTATTGTCCTCCAATGTCTGTGGCACTTAAACAATCACAGGGCAAAAAAACCCCAAAGCAATGTGAGGATGAATGATTCTGAAGGGAAATGGAGTAAACCACAGGTATTTATCTCCATTATTTTGTGCTACATAAGCAGAACCTGGATAAAGAAAGAAAATCAGACTGGTTTATGTTAATTTTTGAATACAAGTGCAGTATGTGTTAGCAAGTTTTGTTTCTCTAATTCTACCTATTATAAGATGATAATATCAGAGAAATATACTTTAGGTTAATACCTCTACTACCAAATGCACTTACCTTGCATTTAAAGGGTTTGACATCAGAGTGAACAATCATGTGGGCCTTCAGAGTCTGCTTTTGCACAAAGCTCTTGAAACACAAATGGCATTGATAGGCTCTGATATTGGTGTGGATCAAGACATGTCTCTTCATGTTGGCCAGCAGAGTAAATTCCCGGCCACAAATTCCACATTTGTGCTCTTTCACACCCTGAAAGAAAAGAAAAATTCTGTAGATGGAAAATTTTCTAGGTAATTTAATCATCAGTACAGCAACTTATGAATTATTCATTCTGCATTAGCAAAGTTGATAATAAATTATTTCACTTTTAACATTTTTCAGGGTATTTTCTTCTGACAAATTCTTACAAGCTTCTGACAAGCCAAGAAGTAAAACAAAATGTAAGCTTAATGAAATAATGAAGTCTGTTTTGAAATAAATCAGACATAGTCAGTGTCAGAGCTTCTCTCTCCTGCTCTGCTGCTTAAGTAAAATATTGATTATGCATCTTACATTTATTGCAGAGAAAAAAACCTGCTTAGTCTTGGTGGGATTTTCAGTAACCATTATGGAATGATTTCATTTTTTGTGAGGTTTATAAAACATTTCTATTCCTTTTCATGCTATCCACTCAATTTACTACTGCATAATTCAATACTCTTACATCCACATGGTCTGTCAGCTTCTCAAAGAGTGATTTAGATACTATGAAAATCAAAGAATTTTCTGCTAAAGGCTTAAGAGTTTAACTTGCTGATGGTAATAAGAATTTACTAGTGAGGTTCCAAGAGCAATTACTCCTTCCACAGGCCTTCTTTAAAAAGATATGAAATGACTGTCGGTGGTTTTCACAGTTAATTACAAAGCTAAAACTGAACATCACCAGCAGTTTCAAATGTCTGTTCATCTCATATGAGGCTGCATTTAGTCAGCTAAGTAGTATAAATTACATTCACAGTGAATCCACCTGTGGCTTTGGACAAACAAGCAGAAGCTCTCTAAGGTCTCAAGGGCATTTCATTTCCTGTGACAAAAATAAACTACCAACTCTTCAATTAGTGGAATCTTGCACGGTAAATCCAAAGACCAGGGAATCTCCAGAAAGAACAGAAATTAAAAACATGAAGCATAAGAAAATGCAAATGTGAAAGTAGAGGTTGTCCGTTTTTCAAAGATTATGTGACTATAAGATTCAAGCAGTGTAGCTTTCTGTATTTCTAATATTTTTCATGTAAAAGCCAAAATTCAAATGTGAAGGAAAAATATCCAAATCTGGAAGCAAACTTTATTTAAAGTGAAAGATTTTGACTTGTCTTATTATTTTTGTAAAAGTGGATAGCCAATTTCAGAGCTTCTTGAATGGAACAATTGCATTTTTCCCATTTTTGAAAGTGATCTTTTCAGAAAAGTTCCAAAGCTTTCTCCTACCCTAAGCTGACCCTGCTGTCACCATGGTCAGCAGAGGCAAAACTGCCACTTGGTAAAAATTGGCTGTTATTGTGATCCTGCTTGTCCATTTCTATTAACTGGCATTCTGGATAACATATGCACAAAGAGGAATTTTTCCTAGGGTTATTTTGTTTTTAAATGTCTTGTTATAATGATTCTTCAAAATCTGATGAGTAATAACACACTTTTTTTTTTTTTGCACTACAGTCCACTACAAACCCACTCACTTCCTAATTAAGGGAACAAAGTATCAGAACTGGCTTTCAGTAAAAAAATCTTTTAAAATTAAGGAATTGGAGAGTGGTTATATTGCTCTGCAAAATTTTACAGAAGGTGATTCCAAAAAAACCCCCAAAAAACATAGAGATATGAGTGCAGATTGGGGAAGTGATACAGGGGGTTTAATTTCATTCCTGCTTATAACAAAGTTGGGTTTGAGTGTACTTTCTTAAGGCTAACAAAGACATCTGGCTGATACGACTGCCAGCAATGCTGGAGTTTCTGCATAAGCCTCTGCTGCTGAAAAGAGACCACGTTTCTGAGGAGGTACCTACCTATATGCATTTTTTGTGGCCTGTAATCCTCGTACTACCTTCAGATGCAAGGTGAGAGCTGGCTTACCTTGTGAGTCAGGGAGTGTTGCTTCAGGTGGTGGGGCTGCACAAACTCCATGCCGCATTCAGTGCAGATGTATGGGCGGATGTCTTTGTGCTTCATCATGTGGTTTTGCAGCTGACTCGGGTACTGGAAGGTCTTATCACACTCAGTGCAATTGTACTGTATAGGGCCACGGTGGGTGGTTAGGTGTCTCTTCAACTGGGCCAGAGTTGGAAAGTCCAGACCACACTCCACACAAATGTTCTCTCGTCCACTCTCATGCTTAGACTCATGTGCTTTCAGCTCACTGGGGTAGGCAAAACCCCTGCCACAGATCCTGCAGTTGTAAGGTTTGATGTCACTGTGTTGCATCATGTGTCTCTTAAGGTGACTGGTTTGAGTGAAAGCCTTGTGGCATACATGGCACTTATGTGGCCGAGTGCCCTGGTGTGTCAACATATGTGTGTGCAAGTGACTCAGCTGCTTGAAAAGCTTGCCACACCGGGTGCAAGCATGTGGCTTAATGCCACTGTGACCCAAGATATGGGTGACCAAATTGTACTTGGATGTATAGGACTTCTCACACATGGGACATTGCCAGCGTTTCTGCTCACCCCCCACATCAACATAGTAGCTGTCATCTATCTGAAGGTTGACATCTACTCTTTCCACTTTCTGTTTGTTTTCACCACTTTCTCTTACTTCAGCCCTCCTGAAGGATGGTTCTGGAGGTCTTTTCATTTGAAAAGGGTTCCTGAAATGAAAGTTTGGTGGTACAATGAAAGGAAACATTAAGCCAGGGTGGACTTTAGGATAATAAGGGTAAGGAGCCTGCATGAATGTTGGGCTACTGGGCCATGCCATGTTCGGCTTCACCGGTTCTTGCTTAATGGGCTTGGCTCCAAAATGTTCCAGAGTTCTGTAGAATTGAAAACCAAAGTTGCAGAGGTCAATCATCTGGGAACTGTACTTGGGCTGCGCTGGCTGTTGGAACACCAAGGGGAGACTGGAAGAGCCCATGTCGTTGTGATCCTCAGGTCGATCTGGTGATGATGAGGAATCCTCAAGGGGGATGGGAGGAGGCATTTTTGTTGGCATGCTCTTGCGTTTACGAGACCCTCCTTCCAAGGACCCCTGGAATGTTTCCATGTTTTCAAGAGGAGGAGGACCATAGCAGAAATGTGAGAGGTGTGTTCTGAATTCTTCATCAAATTGAGTTGTTCTGTGTGGCTTTGTAATGGGGCTGAGCGGCTGCAGGCAGAGTGAGAAGGGAGAGGCTCTGGTATTGTCCACATTAAAACTTGTTTCTTCATTCTTCATCATACTCAATTTTCTTCTCTGTGGCCCAAATTCCTTAAAATAAGCAAAAGAAACCCCAAATCTGTTTATTTCTTCATGTTCTGGATTTAACATTCTATCGACCATTTAATTGTTTTGAAGGTTGTTAGGTTTTTAAAATAAATACAAGTAAGCATTTCTTAGGTCTATATAGGATAAAGGCCTTTTAAAGCAGAATTAAATTGGTAAGTGAAAAGCAAAAAAGCTTTGGTCTTCCTGCAGCAGATTTGACCCGCAAAACATATTTACAACATAAACATCCTGTACTGTGACACACTACTTCACAGATTAATCAGTATGGCAATGTTTCTGCCTAATTTTATTCAGTCAGTCTGTTTGTGGGCAAAATTCTCTTCTTGGCTGCGCATGAACAGGCTCTAGAAATTGGCGGTGCATCTAAAGGATATGGCAATACAAACAATAATATGCCCATTTATTATGGTTGTGACATGAAAAGCCACAGCCAAAAAACGTTAAACTTCTGTGTATCATTAACACATGCTGCTGTGAGAGAAAACAATGGCCAAGTGATCTAAGGACACTGTGTACCATCAGGTTTTGCGCCATGTTTCCTGGCTGCTTGCACTTTGTATTGTAATAAGAAGGCGGAGATTAATTTATTTTCTTTGTTTTAATCACAGAGATATTTGCCTGGCAGATCTGGGGGAAGAAAGACATTTGACAACTCTCCAAATTACACTCAGTTTAATAGGTTTTATCTAAGATTTTTTGTTTGTTTGTTTGTTTGTTTCTAAACAGGTGGGCAAAATCACCACTATAAAACTAAATATAGAACTGATGTCAACAAAACCCCTGGGACTCCAGAGTAACTGACACCTAAAAATGCTCTGAGTGTACCTGATGATACAATGTGATGAGGCAGATTAATAATTTTCTCCTGGTAAAATTTTATGTTCCACTGATCATACCACTTCATCTGAACTTGTGGTTCATCTAAAAATTGGTTATAAATTTTAATTAATCTTAAATAAGGCTGCTACCTTTTCCCTCATCCTTCTAGAGTCATAGAATCAGAAAACTTTCATTAGAAAAGACCTTTAAGATCGTCAAGTCCAGCCATTAATTGCCAAATCCACCACAAAAGCATGTCCCTAAGCACCACATCTGCATGTCTTTTAAATACCTCCAAGGATGGTGGCTCCATCACTCCTGTGAACAGCCTGTTTCAGTTCTTGACCACCTTTTCTGCGAGGAGGTTTTTCCCCTGGAACAACTGGAGGCCATTTCCTCTTGTCTTGTCACTTGTTACCTGGGAGAAGAGACAAATACCCACTTAGTTACAACCTCCTTTCAGGCAGTTGTAGAGAGTGATAATGTTACCCTGAAGCCTCTTTTCTCCAAGCTAAAGAACCCCAGCTCCCTCAGATACTCATTACAGGACTTTCAACAGCTCCATTGCCCTTCTCTGGACATGCTCCAGCACCTCAAAGTCTTTCTTGGAGTGAGGGACCCAAAACTGAACACAGGATTTGAGGTGTGACCTCACCAGTGCCAAGTACAGGGACAATCCCTGCCCTGCTCCTGCTGCCACTCTCTTGCTGCTCCAGGCCAGGATGCCCTTGGCCCTCTTGGCCACCTGGGCACTGCTGGCTCATGCTCAGCTGCTGTCACCAGCACCCCCAGGGCCTTTTCCTGTGGGCAGCTCTGCAGCCCCTCTGCCCCAGCCTGTGGCACTGCCTGGGGCTGTTGTGACCCAAGGGCAGGACCAGCACTGGCCTTGTTGTACCTCACACCACTGGCCTTGGCCATGACCCAGCCTGCCCAGATCCCTCTGCAGAGCCTTCCTGCCCTCCAGCAGATCAGAACTCCTACCCAGCTTGGAGTAATCCACAAACTTAGCAAGGGTACACTTGATGCCCACATTCATCAATAAAGATATTAAACAGAGCTGGGTCCAGTACTGACCCTTGATACACCGCTGGTGGCCATCTGCCAGCTGGATGTAACTCCATTCACTACCAGCCTCTAGACCAGGGCATCCTGGCATTTTTTTTGCATAGGAAACAGTGCATCCATGAAGCCATGAGCTGTCTGTTTCTCCAGGAGAGTGCTGTGGGAAATGGTGTGAGAAGCTTTGCTGAAGTCCAGGAAGACAGAATACATAGGTTTTCCCTCTTCCACTAAGCGAGTCATAAGAGGAGTTCCTTTTGGGGAAGTAGAACTTGCCTTTCACGAGCCCATGCTGGCTGAGCCTGATTCCCTGCTGAGCTGTTCGGTACATGCTCTGAAATGGCACTCAGGATGAGCTGATCCATAACCCTCCTTCCAACCCTTCTTGTAGGTGTGAGCCATATTTGCCAAACTCCAGTTAACTGGGACCTCCTCAGACATCAGGAGTGCTGGTAAATTATGGAAAGTAGCTTGGTGAGCACTTTCACCAGCTCCCTTGGTACCTTTGGGTGAATCCCACAGACTTGTGCATGTCAAAGTGTAGTAGCAGGTTGCTGACTATTTCCCCTTGGAGTATGGGGGCTTCATTTGGTTCCCCATCTCTGTTTTCCAGCTCAGGTGCCTGAGCACCCTGAGAACAGCTGGTCTTCCTATGTAAGATTGAAGCAAAGAAGGCAAAAAGTACCTCAGCCTTTTCTTCACCATTTGACAATAAGTTTCACTTCACATCCAACAAAGAATGAAGATTCTCCTTGGCCCTCTTTTTTATGTGAATGTATGGAAACTATTTGTGTTATTTTTTGTGGGAGTAGCTGGATTAAGTTTGAGTTGGGCTTTGGCCTCTCCAGTTTTCTCTCTGCATAAATTCACAACATCCTTGTAGCCCTCCTGAGGGATGCACTTATATGAATATGTATGTTTGTGTGCATGTATCTAGCCAACCAGGCAAAGGTTAGATTGGAAAACTAGACACATTTTCCCTCATCTGTGAATGTTTATTCTATTTATAACATCATTCTTGGAAATGCTGGGAGCATGAAGGTGAGTGGAGCACTAAATAAACTCTTATTTCTATTTCAGGAAGCTCCATGCTGGATAAGCCTTAATCCAAAGATAGATGAAAGCACATCTCTGTGACCTAGTTAAGCCACGGGCAAGAGAAGGCATCTTAAAAAACTTTCTGCAAACAGACTGTTTCCTTCTAATACTATATATTCAGTAATTATCTTTGAGATAAAAGTGTGAAACTAAAGGCTCAGTGACAAAACTCTAAGACAAGAAAGTTTAGACAAAAGGAACAAACAACTCACAAAGAAGGAAGACTAACTGAAGGAAAAATTGAAGGATATCTAAACTTACGACTCAAAAACCACATTAGATAGAGAGAAAAGATAAAATAATTGCTTACAACCTGGAGAAGTATCTCATAATTATACCATAGTATTACTTTCAGTCGCTAGCACACTGACTGGAAATAGTGCATATATATGTACACAATATCAATTCACGTAATCATGGAATATCCTGATTTGCAAGGGACCCACAAGGATCATCAAAGCCCAAGTCCTGGCCCTGCATAGGATACCCTCAAGCATTTCAACATATACCTGAGACAACCTGAGTTGTCCAAATGCTTCTTGAACTCTGTCAGGCTTGGTGCTGTGACACTTCCCTTGGGAGTCTCTTCCAGGGATGAACCACCATCTGTGTGAAGCATCTACTCTTGATATTCAAACCAAATGTCCCCTGACTCTGTATCAGGCTGTTTCCTCAATTCCTGTCACTGGTCACCAGAGTATAGAGATTGGTACCTGCCCTGCTTCTTCCCCTCAAGAGAAAGTTACATACTGCAATGCAGCCTTCCCTCAGTTTCTTCTTCTCCAGGCTGAAAAGGACAAATGACCTCAGCTGCTCTTCATATAGCACCCCCATAAGACCCTTCACCAGCCTTATTTATATCCTTCATATAACATGGTACTGAAAACTGGACCCTGATGTCTGTGTGCATGCATATGTATGTTTCATCAGAGACAATTTCTACTGCGTATTTATCCTAATGTTTCCTTATCACCCTAGCTCGCGAGGCAAAATAAGGAACAGTTAGATCTTGAAAACTTTGGGTACAAAAGTTTGGCCTATTAAAAAGGGAGAAGGGGAACAGAATCCCCCATATATAGAAAAATCCTCAACTTCTTTCCAAAAGAAAAAAAAATGTTTTTATAAATCCTTTTTAACAGAGTAAACTTACACAATTTCAACATAATGCTTATAGATCAAGGTCTTCCCTGTAAAGTATGTGCCTCAAACATCTTCCAACTTTGCCTCATTTTTCCTCAGCAATAAGGGTACAAAATTCTTTAGAAAATGTATAGCAATTGAGGACCCAGATATGTTATTTACTGCTTTTTTTGGATTATTGAAATGCAGCCAAAAGTACACAGAAATGACAGTGAGTTGTTTCTAATTGCTCTCTTGTTTCTTGGCTGTTCCCTTTTTCCACACACAGTTTTGTGCAAAGTTTCACTTTTTCTGGAACACAGTTGTAGAACCCACTGAATTTACTAGAAAGAAATATTTTCCTTGGGCTACTAACCTTTGACTGCTTTCACTGAGCATATGGGCTTATTCCACTGGCCACAGCTACAGGCATCACAGGACCAGTCCTACAAGGGAAAGTGTTTATAGTCAGCAACCAGCACAATGAGAGATATGCTATATAATCGAATACAAGAAGACTTAAAAGGAAAGGGGAAGTCTATATATAGATCACCTTGCTGGTTTTACTCCCTCCCCGAAACCATCATGATATATGCATTGATTATTTCTTCTTTCATTCTTGTGGCAAAGCCTTGCTAATTTGAATGAAGGCATGATCTTAACTATGTCCAGAACTTAATTCCACAAAAAAAAAATTAGTTCTGAGGTAACCATAGAAGAGACAACAGGCTGGATCCCAGCACAAAACATACTTAGGGAACAATCCCTTGTTCTTTAAATAAATTCAGCAGAGAACTTTAAAGGTTTAGTGCAGGTCGACAGCACTCTTTTTCTACCTGGCCCAGGAATAGCAGATGTCATTTTAATACTCAACACCAGGGAGTTTGAATTTAAATTATTTTAATATTTATTTTTATTTACATGTTTTTATATTCAAATATCATCTGGGGACCTTTTGTACTTCCTATATAAGAACTTTAAACTTCTTTGTTTCTGCAGAATTTATTATTTAAAATGTAGTGCTATGTAGTGTGATTCTAAACATTGGATGGTCATTGAAAATTTTAGCTTTTATCAGTAATATATAAGCTACTAGGTTTTGAAAAGTTGGTCTGGAAGCTCCCTTAGACAGAGATTTCCATGCTGTATTGGTCCTTACACATAAGATCACCCAGTAAACTGAGCACTCCAGAACTAAAATCAGCTTCTGTTGAAAAGACAAGCATCCTCAAATTTTATTTCATTATGTAAATGGAAATACAGTATTTTGAAGAATAGAACTACAAATTAACTCTTCCTGCCCTTTTAAAACAAGAAAAGTTAGATTGAGTTGAGATAATTATTGAGGAATTTTTGAAATATAATATCTATGCAGCAGCTAATATTCTTGTTAATTTGCATGAAAGAGGAAGAGAGTTTAATATAGAATATAAATCACCATTTACTTTCTCATGTCCTCTTATTTCTAAGACAAAGGCTTGGAGAAAGTATGTAAATGATGCTATTTACTCAACAAGGAAATATGTTGTTACAGTCTCTAGTTAATATCCAGTACTGGAATCAACAGCAAATTTTCTTAAGAATTCAGTAGAATCAAAATTCTGCTTCCTGGACAAAAGTATTTTCTGTCTAGAGACTAATAACATGTCCATAACAAGCCATAAAAATATGAGTTTATGAAGTTTCTCCAATTTAAACACTGACTACAAGTGTTCTGATTTTTCTCCTGGGAAACACAATCATAAAGCCAGAAATAAGATGAGAAAGAGATATGACAAAGGTTAATGGGTTACTTTATTAGGAGGTTGCACTTTATGTTTGCTCTTTGAGAAGATGAAACCCACAAAGTGGGGTAAGTCTAAAGGGGGCCAAATTGGCTGAACAGCTTCTGTTCTCTGGAAGAGAAATTCCATGGTTGATTGAACATGTAGGACTATAGAAACCATGCCCTGTAAGAGTGCAATTCTGCTCTCCTTTTGAGGCCCAAAATATGGGCATCTATAAGCAAAGAATTAAAACTAACAGCTCTTTCTTTTGGATGTGGTAAGGATTCCTGACAAATTTAACACTATTTCCTAAGCTGAAGTTGAGCAGTTGGTGAGCTTCAGCTTTATTGAACAACCAGCTGTGGTTTTCTTCAATCATTGATCTTTGTCAGCTGTTATGATGGCAATAATTATCATTATCTTAATAGGTTTAATGAGCTCTCAGTCTGCTCTTCCAAATATGTTTTGGTTTTAAATGTATTCAGTTATACAGCTGTTGAATTAAGCAGCAAATTATTTACAGTTTTCTCTCATCTGCTATTTATGCAAAAATGCATCTGTCTCAGGATCTGACTGAGGGAGTTTATTATACTGAATGAATTTCAGCAGTGAAATGCTCCCTACTGAATCTAGACAGCTTTAATTTATTTGTCAGACTTTGAAAATGCCAAGAACACCTGTGCTAAGGTGAAAATGTCCATTACTAGTAACCAGGTATTTTCAGGTAGTACACATCTGATGCCTCCTTATGATTTTCCCTTCTATTTGCCTTCAATGAAAGCATGAATCCTTCTAGGGAGAAGGCAATAGAACATGTCCATACCCACATCAGAATTTCTCTAAAATCAGTGTCAAACCTACCATCCTGTTCTTTAGGGAAGCCAGTGCAAGGTGTACTCTCCATCCATGTTCGCCAGGCATAAATATCCTCATTTCAAGCAGAACATTTTGAAAAATTGACCCCATTAACACATATGGCGTATATGCTAATAAATTCAACTAAATTCTGAGTATATAAACTCTGTGCATATTGTGTGCATGCATAACTAAGTATGTATTAAGACACTTAAATCAGCCTTCAAGTTTCTATGCTACAATATTCTATGTTAACCTAAAAGATTGCTTATGTTTTAAATGAAAAGAGCTTTTCTTCTGCCATAGTTTGGAGCTGGGGAAAGACAAAAATTTGGGCTACCTTGTGAAATTTGGACTACCTTGTGAAAATAAATATGGATTTGCAGAAAATATCCAAAATCAATGAGTGCAGATGTTGATGAGGAGACAGAAATATAGAGGAAGTTTTTAGAAAAACAAACCTGAGCTGGGAATAATACTTATTGAGTTTAGTCAAATCGTTTTCAACACCACTTCTACAAACACTTGTTTTCTCAGTCTCATATGCATTGAAGTGAGATGTCAAAAGACATCCATGATTTAACCATTAACTTAATTGTCTATGGAGATAAGGTTTCTTGTGCAAAGCCTTTTACAAGGGATATGTCTACTTAAATGGAGAGTGCTATCAAGATAAAGACACTGCCATAAATATTCCTCTTCCATTTTTGGATTATCATCACTAATAGAACTGGAATTGGAAATAAGTAAGCAATTGTTCATTAACATGAACTGGAATGACTGAAAATGAGAAGTGGACCAGATCAGGTTTTTGTTTCCTACATGAGTATGACAGTACATAGAAGATCACTGTCTTTTCACTTCTCCCTGGGAAACTACCTTCATCTGCTGGTAGTAGGCTTCAGGATAAAACTTCTTCTTTCCATCAACAAATGTGGGGTTTTTTCCTCAATGAATGCTTCATAAAATAAAACTGATAACCTTTAGAATTCTTCATAGGATATAATCAGACCTCACTAAGGCCTGTGGGAAGACTTCCAGTGGCACCTGAAGGTACTTCTCACAGTTTGCCATATTATTTTTTATGGGTTCTGTTGTCCAATGAGATAGGAACCCATTTATACCTCAAAAAAATTAAAAAAATACTTACATCTTCAGAACATATATCAGCAGGTGGCAACCTTTGCAGACAAGCTCAATTAAAATCAAAGGAAGTTAGTTAATTAAAAATCTGATAGCTTGACATGACACAGTAAACAGATACAACAAGTAATGAACTTTCAAGGACATCTCATTTATAAAATTATTTTTTCCCTTCATTTGTTATTTTGTTATCATCCTAGCTTCATGCTTGAAATGCAGTCTTTTTATATATTCCCACTGGTCTAAGGACTTCCTATCCAACATAGCTGCATTAATATTGTTTGGGAGGTGTGAGAAATACAAAGAAAAGGGTCTTCTCACAGGAAACTGTGCAGCAGAAATAGTGTCCCTGCATTGTCTTTCCTTCTCCTAAATTTTAGTATTTTAACTTGCGTAATTTTTTTGTATATTAGCCGAGAAATGCAGAAGTTGAACATACCCATTTGGCTACACTGTCTTTGAAATCATCTTGGATTTATGTGTAACTTGGATTTGTTTCATTGTTTTTATACATTGTGAGTGAGCAAGACACCACGAGAACTTTCACAGGAGTATAGTCACTTTGGTATTCATTATAGTAGAGGAAATGCCTTAAAATAGTATCAAAATTATACACATTCACTTTTCCATAACTTACAGATAATTTTTACTTTGATAATTACTGAAAATATTAAACAAGATTTTCAGATTTCCTCTGCTGAATGTCTGGAGCAGTCTCACCAAGCAGCCTGCCAAAGCTGGCGTACTGTTTGTGGCATCAGAAGCATTTATAGGGTTTATGGCATAATTTGTGTTCTGTGTTTGCATTGATTAGACTTAAACCAAAAAAAGTTGAAAATACTGTACTGAGGTAGCTGCAGATATATTTCTTCTCTCCAGTGTGAGTGCTTTGTTGTCAGTTTAGCAAAATGGTTTGCTATCCCTCTTGTTGCTCTAATGTGTGCTCAGTCCTTATTCTATGGACACCTTTGTTACTATTCTCTCTACCCTTCTGTCAGCTAACAAGGGAGTGGGTGAGGGTGACAGAGCAGTATGTCGAGGTCGCCCACAGACCATCTACCCTAGGGGCTTACTGGCAGTGCCTCTAGGAGTACTTAGCTCTGTGTACCTCTGCTGTCATTTCAGGTTATGAACCAAGTTATTTTTGAGTATAGTTTAGAGTGCTGGTTTGGATCTTTATTTTTTTCTTCTTCTTCTTATCTTTCTTTCTCCTTTTCTTTTCTTTTTTTTTCCTACCTCTTCATGAGTTTTCTTAGTCCTTCTCTTCCCTCTTCATTTCTGTATTCCATCTGTTGTTCACTCCCTCTCTACTTATGTATTTTGTTTGCTAATATGATCAGCAACAGAGAGAAAATCTGCATAATGAAATGGATGTTAAGTCAACAGACTCTGAAGTTTTACCTGTTTACACAAAGTCACCCCAAACCTCAGCTACATATGATGGGAGCCTACAAGGTACAGCAAATTATATGGTCTTAAAGTGTGTAAAGGGACCAAGAGTCTATGTCCTGAACTGAGCATCTGCATCTGCCTGATTTGCTGCTACTAACATGGAATTCAAAGCTGCTTTGGAGTGCAAGGGAGAGGGAACAGCTGCTGGCTGGCTGACCTCTGGGTCTGCATAGCCCCACCTCATCCCTGCCCGCAGCAGGGTGGGCTATGGCCCAGCATCTTGCCTTTTGCTGTTCCTCCGCAAAAACCTGCTAAGTGTAGCTTAGAGGAAACAGAGCTTCTGGTGAGGCACAGGAGGATGTAAAACCAGGCATGTCAGCTCTGTCTAGCAGTGTAGTTAACCCAAGACACTGGTCCTTGGAAGAATACAAGAAACAGGAAGGCATATTATGTACACTTTCCAGCCTGATCTTCCTGCAAACAGATTGTAACCTGAAGTTACACCTGGGAGGAGTCCAAACTCCAGAGGGTTGGCATTGGCAGCCCCTAGCAATCACATCTGACTTCCTGCTCCCTGCCCCTTGGCACTTGTGCTTTTATTAGTCTAAAGGCCCAGCTCCATCCAAAGGAGACCAGAGTCACCAGCACAGGCTTTAGGCAGGGCACTCCCCCATAGAGGTTAGCGATGTAGGTCCAAACTCCTTGGGAGGGAAATTAATCAATCTCCAGTCTTGTGGCTGTTGTATTTTTCCCCAAATTTGATGCTGTCAGTGTTTATTCAGTTACATGTAAATATTCTTAGAGAATTTGGTTCCTGAGAGCATTTGGGCATAGGCATCCTGAATTTTCAGACCCTGCTCAAAGTTCAGGGCTGACAATATCAGGTTGGCTGTAATGGTGACATTTGCAGCACATGTAGTAGAAGAGTTTCAAACATGCATAGTGTAACTGGTGCCAGCAGACAGGGTGGAAGTGCAATTTGTTCCTCCCCTCACTAGGCATTGGAATTAATGATGGATTGGCCAGCTCAATTAATTTCTCAATCAAACAACTCTCATCCAAAGCAGCCGATTTAATTCTCTCTCTTGCATCATCTGCTTTTCACTGAAATAATTATGGAATATCTGGGGTGTAGCTGAGAACAAGATTTAGGATTAGACTGCTGTGAGGTGTTGACAATTAGATAAATTTCTTCCTAAGTGGATAAGGCAATCTTATGTCATTGGCTGGAACCATGGATGTGTCCCTGCCTTTATAAAGTATGTGGAGTCATTTAATCACTGTTTATAGAAGTCCTATCACTCCATCCCTGTTTCCTGTCTACCCTATATCTGAAAATGCAAATTAAAATAACACATTTTTGGCACTGTGGGAATTCTATGTGTTAAATAGTTGTTCCTCTGGAAAATTATCAAATAACATCCAGGAAGCTTTACAGGTTTTTGGGTTTTTTTTCTCTCCATACAGATATAAAAAGAGACAGGGAAAACAAAAGAACAAATGAATAATAGAAATTTAGGAAGGATTTTGTAGTAAAATAGCAATGTTTGATAAAGTGTAGAGTCCTTAAAGAACACTTTGGGTATAATCTTTCCACCTACAATGCACAATCATTAAACACTATAAAGAGAACATAGAAGGTTTGAGCTGTTATTTTAAGAAAAATAATAGAGCTATGAAGAACATCCAAAATTAGAATGCTCAAAAAGGCATGCCCTTCCATAACCCTCATGCTGTCCTATTTGAGCTTTTATTTTGAAAGCAAACCTTTCACTGGCATTCATGACCTTTAAAAAGGAAATACCAGAGCTTTCCTTCCTACTGTAATCCCAGTGTCCTTATCACCTATATGGAGGCCAGAGAGATGGTCTGTTCTCCTATCTCTTTTTTGCCTTAAAGAGTAGCTAAGGGCCACCTTCAGCTTGGTTCTTCAAGCCAGCCAGCTGGCTCCCCCATCAGCAGTTAATGGCACCTTACAGGTGTTCCATACACCTCAAAAAAGAAAGGACCAGATAAAATATGTACACATGATTGGAAGAGGGCCAAAGGGACAGAGGATTGTATGGAAGAGATTTTGTAAAATTTTCCGTAACAAATTAAGTTTTAATGAAAGGTTAGGTATTTTTAAACATGGAAGAGTATAATAAGTCCTCAGCAGAACCATTGCTTTTTGTATTTATTTTGTGCTCAATTCCTTGTTTCACACAATTCAAAACTCATAGTGAAACTGAAGGTTGCTGAAGTGGGAGTAAGACATATAATATCCTACAAGAACCAAACAAAGTGAGTCTATATTTATGTGCGTGTATATGTGTTTTTGTGTGTGTGTGTGTGTGTGTGATTTATAAAAATATATCTGCTACCAAACACTTAGTGTCTAGTTATTAAGAGTAATCACCAGATAATGCCTTCCTATTCTTTTAGGAAAGATGAATAAATTTTATTTCAGCTGAAGATTGAGCAGATTTCTTGCTGGAAAAGCTGCTTGGCTGTAAAGAATGATTAATCCTTATTAGCCTCTATTACTCACTTGTAATTGATCTGGCTTAGTAATGACTTAGATATTTCCCTCTGAACCTAAGTACAATAGAAAACACAGAAAAAGAATTAGACATATCAGTGCTGTTCTTAGGACACCACTGTGTTTATTTTGTTGAGACCCAACAAGAAGAAAATAAGGATCATATCAATAGGACAACATTTAAAAAGTCTCTTAAGTCAAATTGCTGAGCCATTGGAAGGAACTTCCTTTGATATAGCTGCATTGTGATTAGGGATTTCTGCTTTCCAAACTGACAGAGCATAAAACTTCTGTTAAAACTTTGAAATATGAAATATGCACTGAATATGTATTTATTGTCCTGAAAAATTATCACTTGCACATACATCTCACAATTTCATTCAATGAGGGTTCATTTTTTTAAAAATTAATTATTTAGTTTGAAGAGAAATGTGTTTACTTCTTCAGTTCCAGCACAGAATGGCATTTTTGTCTGATCATATAAGGTACCTACAAGAAGTCATTTAAGATACCTTCTTCTCTGCCTTTGCCCTTGATTTATGGTGCCAAACTTGAATTTTGTCCTTGCCTGAACAAAAAAATACTTTCTGTCTCTGATCCCCAAAACACAACCTGCATCTTGCTCTTAATGATTTTATTAATTTGTAGAAAACTTTAAAAATAAGCACAAGTTTGTTGCCAAAACTACAGAAAATCTGAAATTCAAAACAAAGTCTATCTTGCTTCTACAATTTTCCTCAATTAGAAAACAAATTCCTCTGTTCAAATTGGGGGAAAATTCTTGAGGTTAATTATTTTAAGCTGAAGCAGATTTAAAATGCTAGTTTTACTGAATTCAATAAACTAGCATATTGAGTGGAACAGACAGCTCAGACTTAGCCAAATATCACCAGCAGATACTGGAATAGAGACTAGAATCACAAATAAATAGGCAAATTTTGTTTCCAAAAAAAAAGTAAGAAGAAAATCAACATAGTTTGAAATTCTGAACATTGCCCAAATCAGTCTAGTACTAATCTTTCACCATGAGTGATGCTCTGGATACTAATTCAGTTCTGATTTTCATCACAAGAAAAAGGAAACCAAAAGGCCCATCAAACAAGTGTGACTCTACAGCATGACTAAGAATGGCCAACTAGCATCAAAAAATGAATTTTTGTGAGAAATCATCTTATGTATTAATGTAACTGTCTCTACCAATCCCTGTCCATACCCCCACAAACCCATACCAAATCATTCTATCCTGGATCTTTTCCCTCAAAAAAACAAACATGGAAAACATGGAAAAAATTAATTCTAAAACATCACAAACATGGAAAAAATTAATTATACAAAATCATGGAAAATTAATAGGAATTATTGCAGTCTTTTTGGAGGAATAGCAGGTAAGGCTCTGGCCCAAGCACAGGAACATTACCTAGCAAATTCTGTCATGACTCACTGTCCTAACCAGATTCACTGCCTTCCAGAGGGAGCCTGTTCATTGTTTTATAGCAGGAAACAAACTAGTCAAAATTCTTGCAGCAAGATATTAGGGAGAACCCTAAGTCCTGATCACTGTCCTGCAGAATCCAGTGATAGCCATTCACCTGCATCCTTTACCCATGGATGCAGTTTAAGTGAGGTTCGCTTTCTGTGGGATGTGAAAAAATCAGTTAATACATTTGGAATGAAACACTGGTATTTCCATTTTTCTGGGAGAGAAAAGAGGAGTTGGTGAGCACCATTCCTCTCATATATGTGACTCTTTCTGTGATATCCTGACAAAATTCTGCTTACAGACACAAAATTCTTCCAGAAATCTTGGTGAATTCATATTGTGAGTGCAGCATTATGCGGAAAAACTGTTTGATATAGCATTCACACTGCTGTGATTCCTTGCCCTGTGCTTCTATAGAAAAATATTTTCCTTCTCATTTATAACTGGATGGGCTTAATTTCTGGTGAACCTAGGAATAAACTGTTGTTAGGTGGCTCTTCTAGGACGTCCTCTACAGTTTTCTGGAATTCCTATTACAGGACAATGGTTCTGGACAAATACAGAATGATCTTCACAACTTCAGAATCTGCACTAAGAAACTGAGCCAGGGCGGGCTTGTGCCTACCAGATGCTTCAAACAACTTCTGCTGTTTTTTAGAAGCTGACAGATGCTCTAAAAACAGGTCATTCCTTCCCTTTCCACCTCCTGGTATTGTTTTCATTACACATGGACTCTAAATACTTTTAAGAAAAAGCAAACTGATAGAAAAATGTTATGCTAACTGGAAGTACTGTATGACAGAGGCTGCCTTTTCAAATAGTGCTCTCAAATAATTTTTATGTGGAGCTGAAACACCAAAGCTGAAACATTATATGCTCTAGAAAGCAGCTCAGAGAAACAACTAAACCTGAAATATTCACTACATTCCAACACATCCATCCTGGACACCTTTCATTTTGATTTAGATCCCATGTATTGCATGTTGGTAAGAACACATACTCTTTCCAATTTAAAAAATTTTAAGTGGCAGATCCAGCACAGAGCCCACCATGAAACAGGAAGTCTTTCATCGCTGCAAAAAGGGTCTAACAGCTACATTGCAACCCTAAAAAGGGAAGACTGAAGCATAAGTGTCTCTTTCACAACCAGCAATAGCAACATACACATTAAAAGGAAGGCTAGAAGTCATCTTGTCCTTCCCAGCCAACGCACTTGTGGCCTATCAGAGGGGCTGGTGTCAGAAGAGGAAGGGGCAAGGCCACATATTCCTTCCCAGAGCCACCACATTTGGTCCTCCATTGTGGGAAGACCAAGGTTCTTCCATGCAGGGAAATTAGGTGATGTCTATTCTTCATCAGGCCTGCAGCCAGAGAACTGTATGGGTGATGCCTATTTGCTGTGCTTTAACATCCCTTCTACTACAGCAGGATCCAAGGAGAACAGCTAAAAATGTGTGCTCCTTCTCACAGACTTGCTCTCAATTTTAAATCAGTTTCACCTGTCTCAAGCTCTTAGCAAAATGTGATATTATCAGTGTAGGAGACTAACGTATCACTTTTAGTAATTAAACCAGTTGTCAACTTTGTATTTTTCAGTGTTCCCTAAATTCTAGTGCTTCTAATGAGCATATGCAGATGAAAAGTTGGATGCTTCCAGGTTTACTTTTTTGAAGATTGACAAGGGAAAAATAGGTTTTCAGGAAACACACTTCTTACCTAAGATTTTTCCTTTAAATCAAATTAATTCCTACACACCCACAAAGTAGAATGAAAATGTTTTAGGGTTTTAGCTTCCATGGTAGAAGAGGGAGGAAGGGAAGAAAAGTTCAAAATAGGTTGGTATTTTCATCCTACATTTAAATAATTAATAACAGGGTTTTTTTCAACATCAAAAGCAGGAAATTAGAAATGAAAGTAAAAAGAAAAAAACAATTATCCACGTAATTTGTTCTCATAACCTCCAGAGCACAAAAATATTTTCATTTAATACATGATTACTTAGCTTAATTACTACCATTGAGATTACAGTTTTTACAGTACATTAAGAATTGTTTGCTGAGAAAGAAAATACTGTGTTTCATTTATCAAGAGCACAGTAACATGTATACAATCATTTGTTTTACAGAAACAAGTAAAAATGTTCTTACATTTGGAAGGATCTAAACCAAACATTAAATAATATTTTTCACTGGATCATTAGTATTTCAGAAGTCAAGCAAGAAGGACTAGTCCCTGTCAGGTAGATATAAACAAAAAATACACATCCAGCATGCAACTCAATGCTTGTTTTAAATAATTGCCAAGGATTAATTTAGGCCTCTTCACTGGATAAAAATCTGAATATAATCTTCTGAGATTGTAAACTAGATCATGGAAAATTACTGCACTTAAGAAGAAAGTAACTATTTGGTTTTAATAGGTGATTTATTCTTGAAAATATGCTGGGTTATAAAATTAGTCCATCAAACTAATGAATAATTTTACAACAATCTGTATCAATCTCACAGCACTTAAAAGGTTTGAAGGAGCAGTTTGATTGGATCACTTGGTACTGAAGACCGTGCATTCATGCACAAAAACTATGGATCATTATTTATCAACTAGCAAATAAGATGTTGCCTTTCACACCTTTGATTTGTGTCCTTTCAGCACAGCCACAGAAAATCCCCATTACATTATGCAGCCTTTACTGCTTTTGTTTCTTATGTGATGAGATTCTGCTGACATGTCCAGAAGAGTGGAGCAGTCCACTCAGAAACCTTTCTGCACCACTGAGTCTTTGCAATTTCAAAGATACAAAACAATGTAAATTTTGTCTGAAATCCATACTCTTCTGTCTCAATGTATGGGGCTTGAATTGGGTTGTTTCCATGATTCATCCCCCCGTGCTTATCCTGTTCTAAATCCTGTCTATGTCTGTGGCACTGCTAGGAACAGCACCTTAAGGACACAACACTATGTTTACCTGTGAGATGCACATCATGTCTTTCAAGCCACCACTATCTGCTCTGCACCCAGAAAATCCTAAAACAAGGCTCTAGTTGATGTGGTTTTTTGTAAGAATGAAAAACAATTAAAAAAAACCCAAAACAACGCCTCCTTGGGATTCAAAGCTTCAAATTATCTCCTGGACAAAAAATGTACATTAGACACGCCAAAATGTTACTAGGAATGTAACTCAGTGCTACTATTCTGTATCCAAAAAGTCTCAATAGTTTACACCATTAAAGAAACTGGTCTTAAATATAAAAAGGGAATGACATTTACAGAAAGACTTCTCTTAGCTTCTATGCTTTTTGAACCAGACTTGTTAACTTGGTATTTCCACAGGCTACAAATTGTTTCTGTAACCTCTCTGTCATTACTGGTATAGTTTTATTTTTCTATTTCCAAACAAAAGCAATAATATTCTATATTTTATGTCATTATAATTGAGAACACATCAAATGGAAATAATTGTTTGAAATAATTCTCTGAGGAAATACATACACTGACTTATCATTTACTTATTTATGTTACATACATAAATATGGCTATTATCAGTAGAAGCAGTAAGGCTTTAAGCAAAACAAACCCAAATGGACTCTTTTTATTCTTGGCTTATGATTTTAAGAGTTGAGTCATTAATCATTAACAGTCCAGTCTCTCACAAACATTAGGGTGAATAACTGAAAATTAATTGCACAAATATTTAATTTGTGCCGTAAACTAGTAGTAAATCTGTACCCAATACAGACTCAGACCATACCTTTCTCTGCTGTAAATATCTCACTGATGTAGGAATAACATGCCAGCCAAAAAATCATCTTTCTGACACCTTAAGAAAGATATTAGCTCTGTTACAAGCTCCTGTTGCACTAAATCATGTTACAGTGGTTCTGGCAATAAATTATACAAAGTGAAAATAAATAAACTCCAAAGGATTGAAAATAAGTATTTTTTAAAGGAACATAAACCTAATAGGTAAAATTCAAGAATGAAATTCAAAATTCAAGGTCTTTTTTTTACTGTCAAATTACTAAGCATTCCTTTTAAAAAGCTTTCTCTGTGTTTATTATTGGGAGCTGGGTTTTAAAACAGTATGTACTGCTTTTGTTCACCTATGATTTGAATAAATTTGTTCATATTTATGTTTTTCAGACAATGTCTAGGATAAAGGATTTATTGTATATGTAATAAGTCAAGGAAATACAAATGTTTATCGTCTTCAGAAATAAAACCTGGACCTAAAGGCTGCAACTTACTTCTACCTACATGGCAAACTCAACTTTTGAACCAACCAGACCAAAAATTTAAAAGTGATTGCAATCCAAACTAATATCCTGCAGTTTGAACAAAATACCATCACAAACACAGAGCTTGTGTAATTTTCTGTGTGTGTTTGGAAGACTCCTATACATCTCACTTGATGTAAAAACTAGGATTCTAGGTGTTTGACATGTAACTCTCAAAATAACTGTCCAAATCATGTCTTTAATTTCAATCAGTATACAGCCACATAAAAATAAACGCAGATGTCTCAAGGGGAAGATGTGGCAAGACCTGGCACACATTTGTTATTAGCAGATAACAAATTATTTGTGAGTTAAGTATAACCAAATAAACAATTAACTCATACCAAACTAGACTAAGTGGCAACATTAAGCTAAGGAGTTCAAGAAACAGGTTATTTCCATCTCCTTTGGCAAAAACCCCCTTTGGCTGCTCCCAAAGCAAAAGGAATCTACAACTTACCCAGAAACTGGGCTGAATTTGTGGTAGATCATTCCTTCTTATGGAAAAACCTGCAGAAAGACACCAGATAGTGGGAGGCAGAAAGTCCTTTCCACTAGTTATTTCAGTGAGGGGCGGGAGCAGAACGTTGTCCCAGGGCAGAAGCACAGCCCAGGTACCCTGGCAGGAGCAGGATTTGAAGCAGGGCAGCTGGAGCTGCCTGACAGCCCTCTGCAACATCTGCCCACCGTTTGTGGCCTCTCTGAGTTCTGGCCATCCTGCACTTCAGAGGACCCTGCACTTCAGAGAGCAGCAGCATGAAGAAACTCTTAGTCATAAGATGAGCAAATTCTCTTTCTGCAAAGAAATGGACACCTGTCCTATTTCTTGCCCCACCTCTGCATTCTGCTTCTATAAAAGTGTGCAGAGGGGGATTTTTCTCATGGAATATTTGAAAAATGCTCTTGCATTCAGTCATTCATTTCACATAGCATTTCTGATCATGATGAAGTGATGAAGACAAAAAACATTATTGATGTCTAAAAAATTGCAAGCAGATATCCAATTGAATCCATCCTATATACTGATGTGGGTGATCAGCCTCAGTGCTATTATGTACTGCACAATATGAACTTTTTCTTTTGTTTTGTTTTTTTCCATTTTACCACCTCTTAAATGTCATTGTTCCTAGACTAATCATATACACAGATGAGTAGAGATAAACATGTGTAATCCTAAACACAATGCAGTTTGAAGGGAACAAAAACAGCTCCAGTAATTCTTCTCCCAATATAGCACAGGTTGGTGTGTTGGAGCAGACTTCAGTACTGGCAGATGATAAATGAAATACATTGATTCCCATATGACACAGCTCCTCTCTATATTTTAGCCATGGCCCAGTAAATCTTTTTGAAACTGCTAGGATAAAGTTAGTGAAGTCTGTAACAAGATTCTCGTAGCAGGACTTACATATGCAAAATTCACAGGAGATTATATTATGAATATTATCAGCCTCATTGGAAAATACTTCCCTATCTGCATAGGTTAAACCATATGGTAATAGCACCAGTATCTAAAAACCAGACTATAGGTATCTCTAGCGTAAATAGACTGCTTATTAATGCATATGGTTATTATTCTTTTATCAGTTACATGTGTATCTGATTTACATCTTTTCTTTGTAAAAACACAGAGATATATATTGCACTTTTAAAGAGTTAACATAAAAGCATTTTACTTAACTTACCAGTTGTTGAAGCTGGAAGGAGTCTTGCCCTAAACACTACCTGCTCTGATATTTGTAATATCTGTCTCTCCCGCTGTCTCCCTCCCCCCGTGCAGAGATTGCAGTAAACTTAGAAAACTAGCAGGGACAATGTTTCAAATGACTTAAGAAGGAGAACAGGAACAATCATTTCGTTCTCTTTTTTTTTCAGATGAGTACAGTACCTTCAGAAAGAAGGAAGGAAGGGAGGGGAGAGGAAGTCAACAACCCTTTGCTTTCCTGCAAAAAAATAAGGAAACAGCAGATAGCAATCTCATTTTCTCTCAAACAAAATGTTTGGAAAAATAAATATATCCAATCCAAAAGGAATTCCTCAAGTATTATATCTGCATTATTGGCTTCATAAAACCTTCTTTACGGCTAGTTATGTGCAACTACATGAAATGAATTCCCGAAATGGTAGGTAGGCATAAGACACCCATATCTTATGCAGAACAATTGCTGTAAGCTTGCATAGATGATGAAGGCTTTTACTCTAGAGAAAGACTAATCATAGATGTATACACAGATCTTGTTTCCATGGTGATATAGGTAAAAAAATGCCTAAAACCCCTGTTTACAGTGATCACAAGAAAATAGCACATTAGCTATTTATAGAACACTGTGGGGGAACAAGAAGGGTGATGAAAGTGGTCAGAAAAATGGCAAGGATTATAGCTTGGCTGGCAGTGCAATAATGAGTAATTGATCTCAAAGAATGTCATCACAGAAGGCATACTGATTTAACCAAACAGAACCAATGTACTATGTTCTAGAACAGATTTTATACTTAATTTGTTTCTTCATTCTTTCCCCATTAAACATATTTTGACAACCATATACTGGAAGACTGGCCGGAGTTAATTTGGGATAAGTTTAGCCCATTGTGCTCTACTGTGTTTTTGTTTGCTTGTATCTTTCCCCCTAACTTTATCTATCGTCTGAAGGTCACTTACAGTGATTAGATGCTCCCTTCTCTTTCCCACTAATTTTTTTCATTCTAACATACTCGCCAGTAAACACCTTTCACTGTCATGCACTATGTCTTTTGTTTGTCTGGTAATGCAGTAGGGAATATGGAGCTGCAATTCGGGTTGATTTTTGTGAAAGACTTTTTTTAAAAAAGCCCTTTCAAAAGGTGCTTTCCTACATACTTTGCATCCAGACTTTGGAAGAAATATCTAGATCAATGCTGCTAAAATAATTTACATTACTGCTGTAAATCCACTTTTAATGGAAGGACAAGTAATTATGTTATCCCATGGAGATTGCTATTTCATTTATTATACAATAATGAGAATTGATAAGCTTTAAACCAACATAGCAAGTAGTTCTTTAGCACCTGTGTTCTTCATGTGAATCCTGGTGCTATTTTCTGAAGCTATCTAGCCATTATTTGGTTGCAGAGGCTTTTATCTTAATATTCAGAAAATGAAATCTTAGATAATGGACATCAGCATTTGACAGAGCAGTGCAGGTGCTATGAGTGATCTCTGGCCTTCCAGCACCACCAGGCCTTTCTGAAATGGGCAAAAGACTATAATAGCAAAAGTGTGCAATGCACTTAGATTATATATTGCAAGTGAATTCCTTGATTCTCCCTTGGGAATGGAGGTCCTAATCTAAGAGATCTCCTCTGCATACTGATCACAAGGAAAGAAAAAAGTCATGGAAAGCCACCAAAGTAATGTGTTGTCCTGCAGGGTCAGCCTAATAGCACAAAACCTGTAATTTTTTTTCAAAATTGTTTTTCATCATTTTGAATATAGTAGAAGCTTCCAGGCCATTCCAGATAGTTTAATTTATTAATTTTCCAGGCAGAACAGGCTAATGAAACCCCGTACTCTGCCATTATGTAGCAATTTTTTTTTCTCTCCATTGGAAAATCCAATGCAGATGCATATTTGGAAACCTATACTAATTAAGTTAGAATCATTCTTAAGTAAGTGTCTAAACATATGTGATAGTCTTTGCAGTCCTCTGTGAAGGACTTAATTGTCACAGCTATCTTATACTTCTTCAAAGAACTACTTCCCTTTTCTTGAGGACTGCAAAGCTAAGGAGTTGGACACAAATATCTATGAAGTACCTTCAACAGGTATTCGGCAATCCTGATTAAAGGGGACAGTGAGAGACCCCTACCTCTGCAAGGGCAGAAGGAGATGCACTTAATTCTATCTCATGTTCCATTGTCAGCAGCCCTTCCACCCATCCAAGAGGTCAGAACTTACTTAGTCAAGTCACCTAAGTCCCCGCATGCAGCCACTGAAGGACTTGGCTTATTCTTACTTTTGCCAATTTCTCCCAACTGCTGCCAGAAAATCACAACCCAATGAGGAAAAGGCACTAAAATTGTGATTTTCACGCCATAAAAATACCTTGCAAGGTTATGTCTTTTGCAGTGCGTGTCTTTTGCATGGCAGGTCAATGTGCAATTACTGACGGTGGAGGGAAAAAAAAATCATGTACAAAATCATTAGTATCTAGAGGCATGCAAATCAAGTAATAAGGCAAGTAATATGACATTTACCCAAGCTTTAAGGGACAAATTGGTGTTGTTTTCAGAAAGTTGGTGTGGTTTTGACAGTCGTTTGTTTGTTTGTTTGTTTTCTTTTTTTGTTTGGTTTTTTGCTGTTGTTGTTGTGGTTTTTTTGTTTTTGTTTTTGTTTTTTATTTTATTTTAACCTTTTCTCAGTCTACTGTTATCAGAATGAAGGCACTGATACAAATTCAGAGAGCTAGAGTGTCAGCCTCAATGCAGTTAGATGAGCACTGTTGAGTGTAAATACTTCCTGGGTCCAGTACAGTACACTGTGAAGCAGTGGTCACAAAAAAAAACCCAGTATTTGTGTTCATGGTCTAGGTAAATTCTGAAGATCAAGAAGACTCCTCTTGTACCAGTCTGTATGATTAGACTACACATTTAATTTGATTAGCATATGTGAAGTTAAGGCCCTTTTTTATTTTTCTTTTTTTATTCATTGAGGAATAAATTCTGTTTCACAGTCTCTTTCCAATGACAGCAGGGATACTTTCCTATATGTTCAAAATAAGAATGGAATAAACTAGTTCAAATTCTATCCCGCATAATAGGAGAGAACCTACTTTATCCTGAGAAAATGAAACCAGAGACAAAGCCTAGACAAATTTACTGGTTTTCTTCATTGCTTTAGGACAATAATCATATGTATCTGAACTGCCTGTGAAAAAATAAGACTAATATCTTTCTTCTGGTCTACAGCATACCTGTGGCATTTTAGCTGAGTAAATACAGTTCTCATTCCAAGACAAAAGTACTGAAGGACACCTAATTGTTTTGCATAAATCCCTCTCTTATGTGCTTTCCTGGTCTATTTTCTGCATTGCATGTTCCACACAGATTGTTCAAGAACAATCTGGCAGAAGGCTAATGGGACCAGAGACAGGTACAGGCTGAGCCAAAAGAGCCCCTGTGCTGCAGCATGTGGAGGGCATTACTCTAGTTACCAATATTAGGTAATGCTTTGCAATTTACTGTATTGTGACAAAATAAACCTGCATACACTGCTATGTATTTAATTTAGTTTCTCAGCTTACAATAAATTAGAATGCTAGGAGTTATTCCAAAAGTTTTATGCTACTGCCTATCTTTCATGATTATAGTATGACCTGAGTATTCCCATGAGTATGTGTTTGCACAGCTAAATTTACCACTGTTTTATCAACGTAATTCTTACTTTTGAGAGACAGGTAACACCCAATTGCCACTTTAAAGGACAATTAACATTTGCAGACCATAACCTCTGGACCAACCACTTATATGTCAATAGTTTTGGGGAAATTTGTATCAAAGAGAATAGTGTTCCTGGAAATAAATATCTTACTATAATTTAAAGTGTCCTTTAAAACTTATCCTGGGCCAAGATAATTTCTGGTAAATTACATTGGCTGCAGTATTTTAAAGACATGTTTTTCCTGTACCCTGTATGCAGTCATCACAACTACCTTTACTAAAACAATGCAATCAAAAGCTATTTAAATATTTGATGGTCTGATTAAGAGGATGTGTTTTCATCTTTTAACATGCATGAAGTTAGGAGAGCAGGATTGTCAGCCTTATTCAGGTCAGAGGTGGACAAGAACGTGGCTTTGGACACTATGTTTGAATTTGGTGTCACAAGGAAGATCTGTAATGTGGAAATTGACAAAGTATCCACCAAATTTGTTGGTGTTTTCTTAAAATGGCCATTTGACAGCAGTTTTACCTGCAGTTTTACCTCTACTTAGATGGAAAAATAAACCCAAGATTTGCTCTGGTCTTTCTAGGAAGGCAAGCAGGGAGGGAGAGAGGGAGTTCTAATTGGAGTTTGGGTTGTTTGTTTCCTTATTTTGGGTTTGGATTTTCTGGTATTTTGAGGTTTGTTTTCTCCAAAATACTCAGCAGAGCAAACATTCCTGAAGCCCTCATTCATTTGATGCTCTTGTTGACTTCCATAAGACTTCCCCATAACTGGAGATAATTGTGTTACATGTATTAAAGACTACAGCCAGTAGTCACAATCTAAACTAATTGACTGTGACAGAGCATGTGGATTAGCATGAAGTACTGTAAGCATGAGCTTACAGCTTACTTCAAAACTGTTATCAATAAATAAAAAGTGAGTGTTGCAATACATAGGCAGGAATCATTTGGGGGAAAGAAAAGCAGATCTCTTAGGTTTCTTAGATTTCCTCTCTTCTTCCAAAAGCTGAAATGGTTTACTGTACTCTTTTTATTTTAACAAAACATTTTTGGTGAGACTGCTATTGTTTTACCCAAAAAAAACCATCTGGTTAAGATTTAAAGTACAGTAAAAAAAAAAAACCACCACACTTACAGGAAAAATCCTCAGACCACACTAGAAGTCTTGTTACTAGGATTTCTTTAGCTCTATATTCACCCTTGGTCCATCAGGGCTGCTTGCTTTCGTTCATACACCATACGCATACCCTGATACAACTCTGCTGGTGATCATTTTGCATGAGTATACTTCTAGAATATCCCTTCTGAGAAGTTGCCACCCATGCAACAGTGTTGCAGGGTTCCTAAATATTTCTGAAGAAGCTGTCTGTGTCCTGAAACTTCTTTAATGCAATATTTTTTTAAAAACAGCTGATAGATTATGAAGGTATTTTCCTTTACTTTTCTTTTACTTCTCCCATGTCTTCTTGAAATACAGATTTCCTTTTTAACTTCCTTGCCAACAGCTGTCACTGAACCAGATACATGGAGAAATAGTCACACAAAGATCACCTGTGTGTTATAAATAACAATTTGCTTCTAGAACCTATAAAGTGAAAAGTCTTCAGCCTCTGGTGCATCTCATTTTTCCCATCAACACTATGTCACTAAAGGATAAGATTTTAAGAACTTTGCAATTGCAAGGCAGATCAGAACCTATTCAAGAATAAAGGGGGAGATAAATACTCCATAAATGAATCACCCGCTCTTGGAAAGCACAAAAAATGTTCATTTTGTAGGCTTTTTATGGCATCCTGCATGTCTTGAATATAACAGTCCTAGCCTCATGAGTCTCTTTGCCATTCCCTTGGAAGACAGAAGAAACTCAGGCATGGCCATTTATGTAAAAGGGGTCTTTTTAGATGAATACCACAAAGAACATATTGGTGCAAGCACACACACGGCAGTGCTTGCTAATGGGGAGACCTCCCCATGCCCCACTCATACCTTCCCCCACAGGGGTTGGTCGATCAGGAGAAGAAATGCTCAGGGATTTTTCCTCCTTGTGCTAGCTAGCAGTCCCTGCTGCTGGAGTTCAAGAGTGTGGAGCCTCTGCAAATGTACAGCCTCAATATTTTGGACCACTTTGGACTTGTAACTGCAGAAGAGCCTGGGGAGAGCCTGGATTCCTGAGCTTCCACAGAGTTAATGGAGAAAGAGATATGACTGTTCAGAAGCCTAGTCACAGCACATACATTAGATGTCTAAAATTAGACAGTGTGAACACATCTCTAGGGAGCTTATGTTGCTTAGATAAGCTCTAATTGTCTTATGAAGCATCCTAGGAGATGATCACAGCTCAAGGAAGAAATTGAATCCACAACAACCCTCACTTTTTTCATGGCTGTCTCACTTCCCTCTCCATTTAGTCCTAAAATGTGTCTGTGCCCTGGGACCTGTTGGAATATGAGAAAGAGCATGAGAGAACCTGCTATATGTCTGCGACCTCCCTAGCAGGCTTCCAGTGCTAGCCGTCATTCTTCCAGCTGGGCTGCAATGGGGCAAGAACGAGCTCCTGCTGACAGAGAAAATGAAAGTTCAGGATAGACCTGCAGTGCTTTGGGCACGAGGTGCAGAGAATGTGTGCTTAAAACTCACACCTGGAACAATGATTCAGCCTTCCCAAACTAAAGGAATAATCTCTGCCAGGTCACTTAGAAATGACAGCACAGCTGCACAGGATGCAGAAATCAAGACTGCAACATCTTGAACAGGTTCTACTACAAAAATGTCATGTTGTGAAGCCACATGTGTGTGAATCAACCACTTTCTGAAAGGTGCATGAGGAAGAAAGGGGAGAGGTGACATTTCAGCTTCCCATCCTAAGGCCACCTGGCATTCCTGCAGAATTCTTGGACCAACAGCTCCGCATCTGCTGCAAAGAGAGCTCCTGGAACAGCCAGGGACTCCCACCCTCTCACTCCCCTGGGCAAAGGTACAATCAAGTGGCCATTAGTTGTCCCTTTCTTGAGCTGGCTTGCTGGTTTGCTGCTATGTGTCTTGAGACAGCCCATAGAAATTAACTTCCTACTTTTATATCCTTTTTTGCTAGAGCAGAACAATAATATTTGGTGTAGATGTACTTGTGGGGTATTCTCCAAAGAATCAGGACATTTTATTTATGTGTTTTGGATAAAACACTAGATAAGATTGCAGCATATAGGCCTGGTTCTTACAGTATCAAAATTTTATTTTCAGTGTGCAAATAATTCTCCAACCACAATTTACTGAGGGAAGATTTTCTCAGCTTTACAGCAAATTACACCAAAACACAGCACTGCAGTTCCTCAAACATAACCCAGTTATTGCAAGGTGCTGAATTCACCGATCCTCATTAAAAAGAAGAAGTGAGGCTGTTCAGCCCCATGTTTTGTAGGGGCCTTTTCTATTTCCAATCAGGGAAACTTTGATTTGAAGAGTCAAATAGTGAAGCTAGTACTCCAAAGATGAGTCACTCTCTTCCTTGTCAAAGCAAATGTCTGTGCTTCAGTGTTTTGCATAATCTGCTCCCAAGCTGCATCTTCTCACCAGGTTCTAAAAGTTGTCTAACTAGTGATTTGAAATTCTAAATTCAGTATTTAAGTGCACAGGTTTTGTTTATGTGATTTCCTATTGGAATTCAAAAACATATCAAATAGAGGTGAGTCGAAGAGCCCAGCATAAGAATCCTGTGCTAATTCTTCTAGCCTCTGACCTGCCTTTGATGAGTTGCCCCATCTGCCTTATTTTAGTACATCAGGTGTTTATTTTGTCCCAAAGTCACACATTTGATAAAAATAGTGCTCTATTGCTATTGGAAAGAAAATCTGTAGTTTAATATTTATCCTCCTCTTATAGTTTTTATCTGATTATAGGAATGGATAATGCTAAAATAAACCTAAATGCTCAGTACATAATTTCCTATGTTGTATGGGGTGGAGATCCTACTGTTAAAAATTTTGAGGTTGAGATGTAGTGAAACACAGAGCTCCCAACAATTTGTAAAACTTTCCCTTTTTTGAAATTACATTTTCCAGAATTAAGAGGGCACTCCTTAGGATTTGAAATGGGCCATAATTATATACTGCAACAAACTATATAAAACCTACCAGCATGAAAACACTACCAGTTAAGCTTTGTGAAAACTCACAAGAAGACTCTTTCTGCCACCAGCCTCAACCTTACATGCTTACCTTGTCACATCACACCCAAGGGAAAAAAAAATTATGTTCATGTATAATTATGCTATTTCTACACCTGGTTTACATACAAATTGTCTGTAGGCCTCTAAGAAAACAATTTTTTTTGTTTTTTTTTTTAATTTCACTGCCTAGTTGGCTTTACTCCAGACAAGGCCCTTTCCAATTAGCAGAGCAGAGAGCAGTCTTTCCACCTGAAATCCACAGAAGTGCCCATCCCCAGTGGGCACGACCCAGACATGTGCTCTCCTCATCCACCCTGAAATCAGGGTCAGCATCATGTTACTAACTGTCCCCAGATAAAATCCACCTTGTTGAGATGAACTGGGAGAGGGATACGTACACAACATTCTTTGACATGACTTCGGGTTGAAGCAAATCCACAAATGCAGCCATGCATGATGTAGGAAAAAGCATGTTTCAGCAATTAGTTGTGTGGAGCTTCTCTGTTCCAAGCAGCAAAAATGAATGAAAATAACATAATATTTTAGTAGCTGATGTTTACTGTGCTTTCTAAAACTCATCAATTTTTGAAGATTGATCTCTCTCCAGTGATCTTAAAGAAAACAAGGCTATTTTAAATGCTTGTTATTTCATTTTTAATAGTTCTTTTTATTTCTTTAGGGTTTTGACTGTTGTTAGTTTAATCCTTTTGAGTCTCAGTTCTCTATTCTGGCTTTTCTGCAGTTGAATCTGAGATAAACAGAATATATAGAATAAAATGGATTTCTGAAGAGCAAACTTTGGGAACAACTACCTATTTTAACAAAAAGTGCTGTACTGCTAGATTTATATATTAATATAACTTTTTTTTTCCCCTGCAGGATATTTAGAGGTTGAAGTGTCTCACCCATTGTTCCACTAAGTGTTGAGGCTCAGTGCCTGAGGTATGTGTTACCAAACCAGCTGCTGTGTACTAGAAACACAGTGCAGTCATTTTTGAGAAGGGGTATTAAAAACCAGCCCTTTCAATTTGAAACTACAGGAAAATTGAAAGTTAACACAATAGAGGTAAATCAGAATTTAACCAGGAAAACATGGAGTAATCTCTTATTATTGTACAAAGTGCTGATGACTTTTAGTCAAAGGTCTGAATGCAGATTTTTTTATCACCATGCCTGAGTGCAAATCCTTGCTTCAATTATTAATCTGTTACTACTAAGTTATCAGAAATAAGGCTTTTTAATTACTTGTTAACCACTTCAGAAAGCTGTTGTACTAGTCAGGTAGTTTCACAAGAAGCTCCACAAAATAGTGGGGATATTTAAGTGTGGCAATACATTTTCAAAGAGAGATTGAAAGACATGTTTGTGACATGATATATTTAGTATGAAAGAGCAGTAAAGGCTTTTAAAAAACCTTAGACCTTCTATTTGTCTTGCATTGTTTGTTTATTTTCAGTTCTGTTTCATGTTTTCTACAGCATCTGAGTTCAAACTAACTATATATTAACACACTCATCATTTAAAATTTGAAAGAATATTGATTAGATATTTTCTTGGTGCTAGTTTTGCATTTATCTTATGGTCAAGGGGAAATTCAGATTCTTTGTTTCTTATTTAGCTTGCCTGTGGGAAGGAATTTTTCACGTGAGTGTTTAATTAGGAATAGTGAGATAAAATTAAGAAAAGGAAATTTTAGGATGGATATCAAGAATACCTCTGTGACAGCAAGATATTTTGAATTGAGAAATAGTCTTCAAAAGCAAAAGCTGTAAACTCCAGTACTTAGGACTTTAAAGGTGACTGGACAACTATATAGTGGAAAATTATAACACATGAAACAAGCAAGCCATGAGGGCAGAAAGGTGTTATGCCTGAGATGACTCTGGTATTCTATATCTGCATTTCATTGCGTGGACCTGCAGCAGCAAAATGCTGCAAGTGGAGGTCTACCTGGAATTATGATAACCCATAGCAGCATGAGCACACAAGCCTTCTGCAGCAACTGGGGAACCATGGCATAGCTGGGGTCAGTGGGAATGCAAAGCCACGCACCAGGCCACCTCTCATCTTTCTTGCTTGATGTACGGGAACACATCTATGTCTCAACACTGACAAGGTTTCACTTCCATAAATGCATGTATCTCCTTGCCCTGTCTTTCAACTGCTGTGGGAATAGTGGAAAACTAACTTCAGGGTACTTTGCTTGGAGCCTGTTCTCTGGTGGTGAAAGTTAACTACAGGAAATATGTAAGTATACAAAAGCTTAGTAAAACTGATGAAAACACCCCTGCTGCTGCCTCTGATTTTGACTCCTAAATGATCTTTGCAGCTTTCTCCAGACCACTCTGTCTCAACAACAAAATTTTTTTTGCCCCCCACTTCCTGAACTAGAGCTATTGTGGTACCAAAAATACAAAAGGAAAAGACCAAATAGACCTGCACAGGACAGTCCCTATTAGGGAGAAAGATAAGGCTCGTCTGATGCTGTGAGTATATTGTAAGCCTTCCCATTTTGTTTCCCAGCTCCTGTCAAAAACACAGAAATAAAGGATTCAACCTAGCACTTCACAGCAAACCAATTATTGCACTGTGTACTATGAAAATCATTGCTGTTCCTCTGGAAATATTTTAAAATTCATGGGTCATTGATGAGTGAGTAGTTGTTTTTCTCCTGCATGTGCGCTGCAGTATTTCAGGGGTTATCTAAATATGACCCCTAGTGTTCAACTTGCATGACAATAATTTCAGAAAATTATTGTCCTTAGTAGACTTCCCTTAAGAAGAGGGACATGTTTTCTGGTTATCCCAATATCTTACCTGAAAAAAAATTTACTAAATTATTCCTGATCATAAAGTAAAATTTGTTGAAGATATTGTTTCAAAGCACAAAATACTGGAGACTCACTTGAGGATTTTAGAAACAATTGTTACAAACTGGAAGTAATCTACATTGAAAATTTATATTCCTGTCTGCACGGAAAAATATTGTTAATGGTAGAGCATCAATGGAAGCTGTTGTACACTTCTATGCATGGCATTTAAGGATGAAGACTCTATAATACAGAATGGCTGCTCAGAAAGGGCTTCTTTAGTTTTTGTTTAATTTCTGGTCCTGCCACTGATTTTCCAGTATGTTTTTCATTTGGTCATTTAACCGCTGTGTGCTTGTGTTTTCATCTGGACAAAATGCAGAGACACATTTTCCTGTATGAGGTTTGTGAGGTTTAACAATTGTCTGTAAAGTTGCACGACATTTGAATAAAAAGCAAAATAAAATCAAATTCTTACCTGATATTTTTTAATTATAGAAAAAGGCTGAGAGAAATTCTATTTGCTTTAAACAATCTGAGACACAACATGGGACCATAGGCCGCAGAAGAGCACAAGGCCGCTAGATATGACTGTGAGTTGCATTAAGTTCAGGGAGGAAGGGGAAAGGTGCAGTGTTTCAATGTCCAGGCTGCAGATGTTTAACACCTGCTCTGCCTTGAGCAAGGATTGACGCAGTTAAACTTCTGCTTTAGTGGTGTTTCTTTCTTCCTGATACTTGCAATATTGCCACATGTTTTTTAGAAGGACAAACAGCAACAATATGGTCAAAACAGAGGTCATGGAAAGCTTAGAGAATCAGCAGTGACAACCTGCTTTGCAATGCAGTTCTTTGCTGATTGTTTTACAGTATGCGAGTCTGTGGATACAAACAAACACTGCCTGATAATAGCAATATCACATCGTGATAGAGAAGAATATGCATGACATGTATTGTGAAAACATGTAATAAAGCCTCCTGCTTCCTGACTGTCTTTGTTAGCTCTGTGCACACAAATGTCTTGCAAACTCTGTTACTTTGCATCTTGTTCAGATATGGAATAACTCCAGCAGGCTCATTTCCCATCTCATCTAAGTGCCTTAAGCAATAATGCATATCTTGGATGTGCTCTCAAAGCACAGTAGTTTATTTTCAGTAGAGTATGATTATCACCAGAAAAATCAATATAACTTCAGCTCTGGCCTACAGATCCCTTTTATAGTATGCTGTTTCTTACAGCCTTGTAAGAAGCAACACACTTTGTTGTTATGTAAATATTTATTTGTGCCTGTTAAATTTGATCTCCCTGGTAGGACAGCATGCATCTCCTGGGGGCAGAAATCATATATTATTTTTCATTTCAGTGCCTTACTCGCTTACTGCTTTTGAGCTTATAAATGGAGTGCTACATTTCCCAGTGCTCCCATCTTACTTGCCTATGTCAGTGAGAGAAGAAACAGGTTCAAACTGTTGCTTTGAAAAGTTGGTGGTGGAAGTTTTAAAGCCTCTCTTCTTTACAGCCTTTTCCTTGATCCCTCCTGCCACAAATGGGGAGGAACCACAGGGACATGCACTCACTTTGCATATAGATGTGAACCAGTTTGTGCTTACAGCCAGGGTGAGCATGGTGTTCAAGGCTGGAGTTTATTTTTCCAGTTAAATAACCAGTGTCCTTTCTCTCTGAGGATAAACCTCATTCTGGGTGCACACAGTGTGAGAATCTTTTGCTTCCTTACAGCATTCAGCTTAAGGGTCACATGCCTCAGATAGCCTGTGGCAACAGAGTCAGAGCAGAGAATTGTTACCAAGGACATAATTTATGACTTTCCCTGCAAGGAAACATTTTGGTCCAGGACCAGAACCAAAGGGTCAGCAAGGAAGATAACCAACCCACTCTGATGATCTGTCCTGCCCTGCCCTGACACAGTTCTGGTACAGATGGTCCTGGTGCTCCAGTGTGAGTACAAGCGTGAAAATTAAAACCGAGAAGGGCCAAGATGCAGCTTTAGGAGAAGGCACAAAGCCACAGACAATGGAGGGGGCATTTCCATCAGTAGGACATCCAGGGTTCACTGTGGTGGGTCACCTTAAGTGAAGAACATCATCTGCACAGGATGCCAGCTCCAAGGCCAACTCTTATGTAACCATGGGATTACAGCTGGGATCTACAGTTCAGGTAAGATCTTTTAGACACATGCAGTCTGCTGCAAAAATGCAAAATTATTTGGCCAAGAACAGGTTCTGACACTTTGCCATTGAATGAAAACCTGCGGTGGGCTTCAAAAGGAGCAGTAAAAGGTCCCTCCTGTCTTTCTCTTGCTTTGACCAAGGATGACAAAAAAACACTCAAAGCAGCAGCAAAATTAACACATTAGGATGCTATCAACAGAATCTGCAGTTCTGTGCTCTGTCTCCCAGGCAGAGCGGCAGGATGCCAGCTGGGGTTTTCTGAATCCCAAACATTGTGTAAAAATTTTCCCATCCTTTTTTTCCCAAAGTTATCTGTTTTCCAAACACTGACTGAGGCCTGGCAGTATTTTTCTGAGTGCTTGGATGTGAGCAGACCAGTTTGTGCTGATGCACTACAAGGTGAAAGCTATGTTTTGTTTTCAGAAGATAAAAATGGCAGAGTTTCAGTTCTCACTTTCTGGACCTTCAGTACAGAACACAGAAGCAAAAGAAGGATCTGGACCTTCAGTCCAGAACTTCTGCTGCTGATGAGTGTTAAACAATCTGTGGGTATACCTGTAACTATTGCACTTATTATTGCTGGGTCTTTCCAGAAGTCCTAGATTCACCCCCATAGAATTGCTGGGGTTTTAAAATCTTTTTCAGTTTGCTATAAAGTAGGATTTGGGAAAGTTTTGAACTCACCTGTGCTGTTCTCTAATTTGCTGTGCCATTGCCCTTGCGCTGAGTGGCTGTGAGGTTCTTGCCTCACAAAGTCACAGGCAGTTCAGTCACAGCATTTACATTATGCTTACCCTTGTCACTGCCTGATAATAGCAATAATTGTGGCTCCACATGATTTCAAGGTTGGGTGGAAAATGTTATAGCAGAGACAAGTCATATAACATCCCCTGCTGGCACTGCAAAGCCATGTTCTCTCATGTCCAATGGCTGGAAGTGTCTCTAACATTTACCCGAATTTTGTTTCTGTCACCACATGTCTGGTGAGAATCTGGCCACACTATATCCCCATCACTGGAGGGGTTGTGAGGTCTGTGGGTTGTCTCAACAATCTGCTGTTCACAGCAATCTCCCTGCCTGTCCCTAAGACTCTTTAGCACGCTGAGAAATTAAAGGACTCAGTTATGCATTACATTTTGAGTGCTGAAGATAAAAATTCTGCTACAGACTGAATGGTTTAATGTTTAGAGGCAGAAAAATCACAAAAAGTCTATCAGCAAAAAATATCTAAGGTAAATGTGTGTTTCTTTTAAAAAGTTTCGTTTGATTTATTTGTTTGCTTGCTTTCTTGCTGTAGTGCTTTCACACTCCCAGAGGTTTTAATACAACTTCTAAAGTCTGCACATTGGCCCTGCAATTAGAAGAAGGAAAAGGTAATTTGAGTGGATGGACTTTTAAATTTAAGCTTGATTGAAAGGCTCTGCTCATATAAATTAAGCTGTGCTGACTTAAGCCAGAATATTTGGCCCAACAACTTAGTATAACATCACAGATGGCATATTATCTGTGATCTGACAGTCATTTGCTATTCCATTATGGTGCGAACTACAGTTCATTAAATAAGGTATAAAAACTACAGTTTTCTCAAGTTCCAGAAAAATGAACAGAACTCTGAAAATAATGAATTACAAAGATGAAGTGGTTATGTTCAGAATTAATAATAATAATAAAAAGAATTTGCATCCTAAGCAGAGCTTCTGTATGTCTTTCTGCTAGAGATTGATGGCACAAATAAAACCTAATGTCACAGAGAACAGGATTTCCTTGAGCAATACAAATGAGAAAGACATGCTATTAGAGCACCATGGTATTCAGCCAGAAGGTCAAGATCAGTGTAATGTTTTTCATTGAACAAGATCAGAAGTTATATAGTCCTGAGCCTGTACATTTCACAAACAATGTAGAAATTCATTGGCATGCATTTCCCATGCCTATGTATAGTGTACAGCCTGGAAACAGGACAAATGCAGATCTTAGGAGTCTGCAGGCTTTGTGGTAAAGCTTCTGAGATAGTGCCAAACGTGGCTCTGAGCCCAGGAGGTACCTGGATATAAAAGTGATGGAGATGTAACGACATGGAGAGACTCAAAAAAATGAAAAAAAGAAAAAAGGGAAAAGAGCTCAGGCACTCCAAGGCAGCCACATTTCCCATCAGGTCACAACATAACATAAGCAGTGGTAGAAAAAAACAACCTCTGAGGAATCAGAAGCTACTGCTCTTCCTGTCCTAGGTCCCAGTAATGGTCCTAGTAACCATAATTGTTTTCAGGCAGGCAAACATTAAGTTCCACTTTCTCACCTGGATGTTACAGAACACCTTGCTCAAAGAATCTCTGCTCAGAATTACAAAAACAAGTTAAGATGACTGTAGAGGAGAATAAATGCTTTCCCTCTCAGAAGAAAACATCAGTTAGCAAAAGGAAAAAAAAAAATTATTTTGCTGAGAGCACCACAGATTACAAATTCTTCTGTTTACTGGAGTGTTTTTAGTGTAAGTCCATGTAGGTAGTAAAAAAATGTAAAAAAAGTTGAAAAGAAAAGTTATTTAGTCCATCACTTTTGCTGAATGGGAAAAGAAGAGAATTTTTCCATGTTTCTTTTGCTTCTGTGTTTTTTTCTTCTTTTCTTTATGACTCTCTGCTGTTCTCTTCAGTTTTGCTTGAACTTGCTTGGATCCTTTGAGCCTCTTCAGGCCCATATTGACAGAATACCCCAGCCACAAAATCTGAGATTTCACTCGCATTGTGACAGAATCAGTGCTTGCTGAGAGAAGCATCTTCATCTTTCAGATCAGGTCTCCTGTAATCACAAAATATGACAGGCCTGAAACCATCCATCAAAAAACCTGAGTGTGAATGTTTTAAAATTAGCCACATGAGGAAATATGTACTTGGGTGTGCATGTGTACATTTAGACCAACAAAGAATTACCAGATTTGAAGCTGATCATTTTAATGTTGATTATTGAACCTGTTTCATTACTTCCTATTGCTCTGAGAAAAGCACTGTATCTCAAGTTCAAGTCATAGAGGTAAATAATTGAATGTCAATGTCATCTTTCTACATTAGAGATACATTGTCATTTTGTTATTTCGTTATCACTTTTTCTCCTTTTTGTTATTCTCTTTTTTATAAGAATGTTAGGAAATATCTAAAGGAAATATTTCTTTTTTTTTTCTTTATTAACAAAATTACCACAACCTTAGCTTTGCAGCTAAGAGGAAGGACTGTATTGATTGCAATATGTGCGGCACTGGGCCAAGTCTGAAAATAAATCCTTTAGCAGTCAGTGTTTAAAATTCAATTTTATGGTAAACCTGAGGGTTTTTTTAAAAAAAGATCTGGTGGAATATTTTTCATTCATCTTGAGTTGTGGATATCTCTCAGGGTTCCTAGATCAGGGTGACAAGAGAGATCGTAAAGAGTCTTTGCTTCCCTAGCTCGGACGCAGCCAAAGAAGAGGTCTGGAATGCTTCCCATTACATTTTCAAGGTTGTTTATTTCTTCTTATCTAAACATTCTTTTTCTGACCTGCTGAGCTCTGGCTAGCAAATCCACCATGGCCATCTGACCTTGAGCCCTGGGTGGCTTCCATATTATATACTCAAAACTATGTGTGTATGTTTACAATTTCTTCACCAATTCCCATCACCTATGTTAGAGTGTGAATCTCTACCTTAAACCAATAGAAAAATGCCACCATCACAACAAGACATGGAGGACAAGACAAAGAAGAAGAAGGCTAGGACATGCCCAAATTCCTCCTCTTGTACCCTGTTGAACCCCTTTCTAAAAATCCTACTTTTCCACCCTGTGTTAGTTCAAATATCACGCTACTAAAACCCTTGTGACTGGTAATTTCTCAGCCAGAGTTGGCAGTTTTCCATGGGCTAAAATTGAAGCCAGAGATGTTTTTGACTTCATGCCAGGGTCTCTGAGACCCCTGTCAGGGTCTCAAGACAGCCAGGGCAGCCAGAGGGATGTCCTGGACTCCGACATTGAGTGAGGTGTAGAGCTGAAGGCCCCTTCAAGCATGGGGAGGTGGGTGAATACATAGCTTCCCATCCACCCCTTCCCTTACAGACACCCACCTCTGACAATTACATGAAATTTGCTTTAGAAACATCTTTGGATCAAAGTACAAAACCACAGGGAATATCTTGTAATATTTTCTTAAGAATAGCTGCATCTGGTTTTCTCTGTGATTGCCTGGGAAAGGTATCTAGAAAGACCTTCAGAAGGCAGTCTCCTCAAGCTCTCACAATCTGAAAGTTCTCTGATTCATGATTCATTGTTTTCTTTCTGCAGCTTGTTGTTGTTGTTGTTGTTGTTTGATTGGGGTTTTTGATTTGATTTTTCTCATGCAAAGCACTCCAAGTGACCAAGTTCAGAAAATTACTTACTTCCAGACTGTTGTATTAACACTTAATTTATTCCTGACCATGAAGACCTTAAAATCATCAAAAAAGGGCATTAAGTAAATGCAACATGTCACTGATGTTGTCCTTACTTATTATTCATCGTAACTGAGAATAGAATGAAAGCCAAATGTTAGGATTAAATTGTGTTGCTAAAAATAGCCAAGAAGTGTATTTCTAAACTTTTAATTTCAAGGTTATCTATTTTCCTTTAATACAAAGAACATATTTGACCTGCAAAAATTTGGGCCTGACTCAGCCAACCCTCCCGCATGTAGGTAAATGCACTGTGATGGAGCAGTTAAGCTCCATGAGAAAGCCAAATTAGATGAGAAAGCCAAATTAGATCCTTAATATTTTCACCTGCCTGCACTGAGGTTTGTATTTCATTATATTAATTTAAATACTCTGGTGTATATTATCTCTTTGAACCATATATGCAATTGATGCTAGTGAAACTTAAAATGGCACACCACACCACAAAGCTACTACAGGCTAGTCAATTAGTATAATTTCTGCCTGAAAAGTAGTACACTCTATCTTTAGTCTAAGTAGGCTCTTTGTATAAGAAATTCTCGACTGATTTTCATGTATTTCACTGATTGCCAAGCATTCTTGTTTTGTGTGTTTGATGAGGAGGTGCTCCTAAACTCCTGCATGATTGACATTAAATTATATGATGGAAACATTAAGATAGGAAATTATCCCATTTAGATTAAATAACATTACTGCTTTGAAAAGTTATCCAAAATTGACAGAATTAGAGTAACAATTTCACTAAAGCTATTACACTTTAGAAGGTAAGATGACATCTCATCTCAGGAATTCTGAAGCTTACTGTATGTGTACTCAGGCTGACCTGATGCCTTTTAATCTATCGGTTTAGTGATATCAATTATGGAAAAAAACTAGTAAGATTGATTGACTGATTGATTGATTGATGTGAGCAGGACATTACCTTGAGCTGAATGGAAGAGGTGAGTGGACTTCAACTGGGTTCTGAGCAAGGACTTTGCACTGAGATGGCATTTGGAATCTGATACTTCATACTCTGTCCCTGACAACACTGGAAAAGGGCTCGACATATTCTTGGAAAAAGTCTGGGAGAAAAGTGTCCCAGAAGCAGATATATTATTTTGTGAGAACCTTTTCTAAAGGATTTGCCTAAAACTATTTTCCGTCTATATAATCGGCATTATTAGCTTCAGATGAAGGTGGGGACTTTACATGTCTTCTTCATCCTCTTGGTACTTAGGGAAATTTTGTATCCAACTGCAAGTCTACACTGAAACTTTGCAATTACATCTTCATTTTGAAGTGGCAGTGACTGAAGGAAAAACCAGAGAGTGAGATCTGTACCAGAGCTATACAGGGGGGTTCCCAAGTTCAGGAGCCCATCCAGTAGCCTCCAGGCCTCATCACAACTCTGAAGCCATTGGGCAACAAACAGAGGCAGCACAGTGAGGGCATGGCAGGGCAGTGAGGGCATTGCTGCAGTGAGGGCATTGCTGCAGTGAGGGCATTGCTGCAGTGAGGACATGGCAGGGCAGTGAGGGCATTTCTGCAGTAAGGGCATGGCAGGGCAGTGAGAGGGCAGGGCAGTGAGGGCATTGCTGCACTGAGGGCATTGCTGCACTGAGGGCATGGCAGGGCAGTGAGAACATGGCAGGGCAGTGAGGGCATGGCAGGGCAGTGAGGGCATTGCTGCAGTGAGGGCATGGCAGGGCTGTGAGGGCATTGCTGCAGTGAGGGCATGGCAGGGCAGTGAGAGGGCAGGGCAGCTCCTGCAGGCAGGGCAGTCAGGAAAGGCTTCCCTCTGACCAACTGAGAGTAGCAAGTTGAGTCAGGAAACAGATCCAGTAGCTGGTAAGGAAGAATAAAGAGGTCCTTTCAACCCCTGTTTAACCTTTTAGCCCTTAGTATGCCTTTTTAGCATACTTGTCTTAGCTTCCTTAGATATGATATTGACATGCCCTGAAGCTCAGTCCCATACAGCTGCGAGGGCCACTGAACCAGCCATGTCAGAGGCCTGCAGACAGACAGACCCACTGATGGGCCTCCAGCTCTCCAGCAGCTCTCCAGATCACTGGCTGCCGGGAGTGCCTGATGCCTCTCCGTGAGGCTGGGGCAGAAATTCTGCTGTGGTTGCATCAGGTTTTGGAGCTACAGGACGAAGTAAACAGCCTACAAAATATTCAAATGAACCAGTTGTTTTCAGAGACATAGCCTTAAGACTCTCAGGAGTCTTGAACCTCCATTTAGTGGAGAAGCAGGTGGATGCCGAATCCCACTGGGGTTCTTTGACTAATTAGTCAAAGGACTGTTAGCAAAGGGTCTGTTAAAGATGAAAGCTGGAAGCAGGTCATGGCACATACCAGGAAGAAGGTTCCTCCACAACAGGTATGAAGTTCTGGAGCTAGAAGACAGCTGATTACGTGGGTGAAGGTCCATCTGGAATTCTGGAACCTCCTAAAATAATACCAACTGTACGCCACATCATGATCTCCTCTGTTAAGAGAAAAAGAAAGGCAGTTTTAATAAGAGATTGCCTTCTAAGGGGAACAGAGAGCCCAACATGCAGACCCTCAACTCACAGGGAAGTCTACTATCTCCCACGCGCTGAGATGAGGGACACCACTGGAGAACTCTCCAGTCTAATAAGGCCCTCTGACTACTATCTGCTATTGATTGTTCAAATTGGAAGTGACAAAATTACAAAGAGAAGTCTGGGGGGAAAAAAGAGACTTCAGGGCCCTGGGATGATTGGTAGAGGGATCGGGAGCACAGATAGTGATTCCTCAATTTTCCCAGTAACAATGAATAATATTGCTAGGACTAGGCAGATATGTGAAGTCAATGCATGGCTCCAAGATTAGTGTCAGGGGAAAAAGTTCATGTTTGTTGACCATGTTGTTGATCTATTCAACACCTGGTCCCAGATGGGACACACCTGTCTTAGATGGAGAAAATAGCTGTAGTACAGGCTCTAGTGGGGCTTGTTGCAAACCTTTAAACTAGGTTATAAGAGGGGAAGTCAGAACCAACGATGAACAATGGGATGGTGTGCCAAAACTTGAGGAAATGAGCACTAATGAGATGCCTTAATATGCTTCACCAGGCATTGACTACAACGTACCACACTTGAAACGTTTCTACATTAATGCACAGAGAATAAAGAACAAACAAGAGGAGCTCAAAGCTTTCACCCAGTCCCAGAGATTTGACATCACTGATGTCAAATTTCATCATAAATGAAATCTGGTGGGATGATTCCTGTGACTGGAGTGTTCTGATAGATGGTTACAGGCTCTTCAGGAGGGGTAGGTACACAGGAGAGGTGGAGGGACAAAGGGGTGAGCTCCATACATTCTAACCCTTCTAAAGTATATAGAAGGCTTAGAATATATGCAGCTCACAGTTGGCAACTCCTTCTTGATTTACTGCTTGCCAAGAGCAAGGGTCTTGTTGGTGAAGTGGAGATTGGTGGCTGTCTTTGCCACAGCAACCATAAAGGGATCAAGTTTAAAAACCCCATTTGACAGGAGTAAAAGCACCAGCAAAATCTCAGGTCTTGACCTGAGGAGAGCAGACTTCAGGGAATCAGTCAGTAAGGGGCCCTGGAAAAATGCTTTTGCAGATTCTGGGTCCCGTCAGTGCTAGTCTCTTTTTAAACATCACCTGCAAAGGGCAAAGGACCATGCAACTCCTAAATGTTGGAAGTTAAGCAGGCCAGGCAGGCCAGCTTGACTGAACAAGGATCTTCCCTTGGAAATACAGCAAAAATGGAAGGTATATGCCCAGCTGAAACAAGGTCAGATGACGTGGGAGGAATACAAAAATGCTGCTCATCACTGTGGGAAGAAAATTTGTGCAGACAAAGCTCAAGTGGAGTCTCAAGTGGAGTTGAAGCTGGCCATAATTGAGGGGGACAGTAAAAAGTTTTTAAAAATATATTTATGGCAATAGGCAGTGTAAAAATAGAAGCTTAATACAGGATGAATATAGTCATATCACAGATACAGTGACACAGCAGAGGTGTTTATGCATTTTTTGCCTCTTCAACACAGAGGATGCATCAAGAGAGTCTGAGTGCCCCGAGCTGGAGGACCATGACTGCAAAAATTATCAATTCCTGTGCAGGATCTGCTGCTCCAGCTGGATTCCAACAAATCTATGGGCCACAATGGGATTCATCCAAGAATATGCAAAGACCTGCTGATGTCATCATAAAACCTCTCTCAATGATTTTTAAGCAGTCTTCAGAAGCCAGAGAAGTTCCAGCTGACCAGAAGCTGGAGCGCATTGTGCCAGTTTTCAAGAAGGGAAAAAAGGAGGACCCTGGAAATTACAGGCCTGTTACAGTCTCACTTCAGTTCCTGGCAAAGTTATGGACAAGATTATTCTGGGTGGTATTGAAAAACTGCAGTCAATGCAGTCATTGGTCACTGCTAAAGCAGGTTCATGAGACAAAAGCTCTGCTTAGCAAACCTGATTTCCTCTTACAAACAAGGTAACACATCTAGTTGATTAAGGGAAGCTAGGTGTTGTAATCTTCTTGGATTTCATATACTGTGTGCCACAGAATCTTTCTGAACAAAATGTCCAGCATACAGCTGAATAAACACATCAAACATTGGGTGAGCAACTGGATCATGGGTCAGCACAAGGAGTTACAGTGAATGGGGTAACATTAGACATTAGACTGGGGACCCGTCACTAGTGGGGTTCCACAGGGCTCCTTTTAGGCTTTGTGTTCTTCAATATCTTCATTAATGATTTGAATGAAGGACTGGAAGGGATACTAGGCAAGTTTGCAGACAATGCAAAACTAGGAGGAACTGTTGACTGTCAGAGGCAGAGAGCTCCTACAGAAAAACTAGACAAAGTGAAGAACTGGACAATCACCAGCTCTGTGAAGATGAACAAGATTCTGCATGTGGGATGGGCAGCCCTGGATGTGCAGATAGACTGGGGAATGAGATGCTGGAAAGCAGTGCCACAGAAAGGGACCTGGGGGTCCTGGTCTGTGGCAAGTTGAACACGGTCAGCAGTGCCCTGGCAGCCAGGAGGGCCAGCCGTGTCCTGGAGATATCAGGGACAGCATCACCAGCCAGGAAAGGGAGGGGATTGTCCTGCTCTGCTCTGCTCTGCACTGGGGCAGCCTCACCTCGAGTGCTGGGGGCAGTTCTGGGTGCCACAATAGCCTAATGTAAGGCTAGAGAGTGTCCAAAGGAGGGCCATGAGGGGAACCCTTACGAGGAGCAGCTGAGGTCACTTGTTCTGCTCAGCCTGGAGGAGACTGAGGGGACACCTCATAGCCATCTACATCTTCATCGTGAGGGGAAGAGGAAGGGCAGGCACTGATCACTTCTCTGTTATAGTACCCAAGGGAATGGTCTGAAATTGTGTCAGGAAAGGTTTGGGTTGGATATTATAGAAAGGTTCTTCACCCAGACGGTGTTTAGTCACCAGAACAGACTCCCCATGGAAGTGGTCACAGCACCAGTCTGATAGAGTTCAAGAAGCATCTGGACAACATTCTAAGGCATGTTATGTGGCTACTGGGGATGTTGCTATGCAGGGCCAGGAGTTGGACTCAGTGATTCCTCTTGGTCCCTTCCTACTCAGGATATTCTGGGATTTTGTGATCCTGTGATTATGAGTTGCACAAGACTCAATGCTAACTTTAGCCATTGCTTTTGAAATAATGTTGTGATGTGAATCCAAGTGTTCTTTTTTTTTCCCCCTTTTTTTTAAAGTTTCTTAAACTAGAGGACAAAGAAAAAAAAAGCTTGAAATGGATTACTCACGTAACTAAATCTTTTCAGCCGTGTCACTGCTGGATCCTCCCTCTCTAACACAGAGGAGAGAAGTTATCTATCTCCCCTTCACAAGCCTTCTATAGGCCTCTCTTCCATTCAATAGGACAAGATCATCTCCCAGATCTAATCACTCACAATGATTCTACAGAGCTCCATGATGGACCTTCAACACAAGCCCTTTTCTGCTTGTTCTGGTTATCTTTTAAACCCAGCTGGCAATTAAGACTAACTCACCGGCCTACTCACTCCCTCATTAGCAGGACTAGAAAGAGAATCAGAAGAATAAAACTGAGAAAAATCATGGGTAGAAGCAAAGACATTTTAATGGGTAACCAAAAGTCACACACACAAGCAAAGCAAAACAAGGATTTCAGTCACCACTTTCAGTGGGCAGGCAGTAGTTCACCCATTCCCAAGAAAGCAGGGCTCAAGCACACACAGTGGTGTTTTGGGAAATGGCATCACTCCAAATGTGCTATCCTTCCTCCCTCTTTCCCCAGCTTTATTTGCTGAGTATGATATCATATAATATAGGAAATCCCTGTGGTGATTTGAGCTCAGCTGTCCTGGCTGTACTCCCTCCCAACCCTTCATGCACTCCCAGACTTCTTTCTGCCCGGGTGGTGTGAGGAGCAGAAAAAGCCTTGATGATGTGCAATGGCTGCTCAGCAATAACCAAAACATCCCTGTATTATCAACACTGTTTCAGCACAAATCCAAAACATGGCCCCATACTAGCCACATGACGAAAATTAATTCTATGCCCAGAACTTGGACACTGCTCTATGTTTTGTTGCTCTTTACATCATATCTGCCTCAAATCAGTCTCATCAACTCTCCTCTTTACATCTACAAAAGACTATCTCTTTCTTAGAGCTAAGTTATGTCTTTTGGCTCATCAGGCAAGATCTTTGACCTTGTAATTCACTATCTGACAATATTAATTTGTTTATTTTGTTTTACATTAATTGTCAAATTTTTATTAATGAAGTCTCTGTTTGTATGTAGCTGCAAGTTTTGGGACATCAGTTTGGTTATGGTTCTCTAAATAGGAACATTACCTGTAGACAAGAGAACTGGAGAAAAGCAACACAGCTGAACAGATATCACTGCTATTATTTACAGCGAGGCTTTGGGAAAATCACTGTGAAATTCAAAAAAGAAAAAACAAGTTAATGGAAAAAAGAGAGAAATAGGAATAGGACAGAAGAAGACTAAGGCAGTACAGGAAAAATGAAGAAATATGAGACAAAAAGGAAAGAGCTAAGCTGAAAGTGAAGTAAGAACAACAGGGAACTTGGGGAAAAGACAATATGAAAAAACCAAGTCTCTGGAAGCTCATTTCACTAATCAAGTTGAGCTGATGGATGTGAGACATTTTGCCACATTTTTTCTTTTCCCTGTAGAGAGTCATAAAAGTATTTCCATAGGCTTATAAGCACAGCAGCCAGCCTGGATCCTCTCTCACAGTAGTCTTGTCCTAGAAGACTGGTGGAGCTCGACACCAGATCCTCCCACGTACCCCTGTATTTCCATCCACACATTCCATTTACTTCTTGGCACAGCATAGCTAATTTTTACGACACTCATTAGTTTGGATGTTCCCAGTCTTTCTTCCCCCAATTTTTCCTGTACAAACAGCAGATTGCATTGCATCTGATATGTCGGCTTGATCTACAGAGGGAAAAACAAAACAATAATCCAGCTTTTCTGATCCTTCTGTCACACCTCCCATGCCTCCTTTGCCAGAGGTTTTTTCTTGGACTTCTTCCTAGAGATTTCTATTTCATTTTCAGTACAGCTACTTAACTTGGCTTTCCATTGGCTGTCTGTGTTTCTTCTACATTTCCTTACAAACACCCTGCTAGCTCTTCCATTCTGCTTAAAACAGTGAGACATTGCTTCCATTTCAAATATAAGGAAAATGAAGGAGGGAAGTTGTGAAGTTCACAGAAAACACTGGCTGCACCAGACTACAAAACCACAGTATGATCTCTTATTATTGTAACAAATGTTCTGTGTCAGCTTCTCATTCCCAGATTTCTCCTTCTGAGTATCATGTACACAAAGACTTCCATGCCTATATATTTTGGTCACAAACAACTTTGAGCCGGGAGTGCAGTGACTTTCATAAGTTAGGAGACACTCAGTGAATTCTCTATTGCCTGGCAATACGAGTACAAAATCAATTACAAGTACTGCACCCCAGAGAATTGAATAAACTGTGTTTTTTCACTCTGCCTTTTGTAGGAACAATGAGTGTTGAAGATGTGAAAGGCTCAGATTGGTGGCTTGGGTTTTGTTTGGTTTTTTTTTATTTATTTTGTATTCTTTGACCAAATGGAACTGGAAAGAATTTTCAACAAAAAGCATGGGAGAGTAAAAGCTACTAATTCAGCTTAAAATATTTAAATACTAATTCAGCTTAAAATACTTAAATATAGAGTTAATTTATGCAGGTGATTATTTGAAATATTAATACCTGTATTATATTTATTTGAAATATAATACTTGTATAATATTAATATTAATATCAAATACCTGTAGAAGTACATATTTGTCAATCAAATAACATAAGTTCTTTTTTTGGCCAAGTTGTGTTCCAAAATGCTCTTGTGACTACTACAGAATTAATTTACTTCCACCCCTCTAAACAAAAAATCAAACATTTCACACATATGCTCCCTTCTATCTGAAATAAAAAAATCTGCTATATGTTGATTTCAACTCAAAACAAAAGCCTACCAGTTTTTACACAGAATTCTCATTATATGAGCTATTTCGTCTGTAGTTCATAAGTAAGGTTGCCTTTTTGCATGCAGTCTGGTTTAGGGCAAATTTGGGAGGAAACTTCCAAAGAGGTCAGTCTAAAAAACAGATTCAATTTTCCAGCAAAGGGTGCTGGAAAAGTCTACTTTTTCTCAACAAATATTACAAGCACTTGGAAGGCAAATTATTTGATCAGATGATGAGTAATGAAGTACATCTTATGAGCAGGTTGCAGGATATTTGTCAGCAGTTGCTTTTTCACTTGGACCTACAGTAACTACTTTTGCATTATTAGAAAAGAAGCAGTTAAAGTTATCACCTGCCTGACAATATACAATTGAGTAAATTCTGTAGTAAAATCACCAGCACCATCATTACTCGTGATTCATTTACAATTTCTTTCCAATAGTAATGAAGACTGTATTTCATTCATCATTGTGCATCTTATTTTACACTTATTTTTCTGATTCATCCAGTCTTTAATGACATTCATATCCCTAAAACACAGAACTCTTTTTTCCTCAGGCCTTTGAAGGTGAATCTATAAAACACTCATGCAGAAAAGCAGTATCTGATCAGATAACCTGAAAGGAGGTACTGTTTCTCTCTTAACACAGCTCTACAGTACACTAATGTACAGAGAGTCCAAAGTACTGCTTCTGGCAGAAGAAGCATATTGACACAAATTCTTGGTAGTCTTCAGAGCTTTCTTGAGATTTGATAAACTGAAATAAGTTAATGAACATATTTTCTAAATTAACATGTAATTTCAAAGATTAAAAAAATTCATAGAAGGACCTGAAATCCCCTAGCAGTCCTTGTCTTAGTTGCAAATGCATCTACTTTTCTATCTGTCTCAAAGCAATTAACTTTATACATAACTCCAGCAGTCCTTATACGAAACACATTTCTTCTTAATATTTTCTCTGGGAACAAATTAGAATTACATCTGGCCCTGAGGGATTTCCCCTGTATATAATTTCTAGCATTGTGGTGGTCTGTGTTGAAAAAGAGATACTGTTATTATCATCATCTGATAATTTCTGCAGCAGGAGTGCGCTTGCAAATTCCCACCAATAATTTGACTGTATAACAACATTTATACATTTATTTAATGAGTATTCAGACTAGTTCAGTCCTGTATAGTCATTGCTTTGTGATCTGCTTGTACTCACTCTACTGGAGCTCATGTTTAGTCATATCTCAAGTTGCTCCAAGAGAGAATGATGCTTGCCTAGACTGCTAATGTCTTGAAATTGGTACTACAAATGGCACAGACAATGACTTTTTGGCTAGGTTATTCACCAAATGCCTGTGTTCTCACGCAAGAATCAAAATTTTCGTTTCCTGATAAAGACTATTGTTTTCCTCATTCTATTTTACTTAATTTAGAGTAAAAATTCCAATTACTTGCAAATGTGACCAATGGTACTTAATTCTTCAGAGCTGCGCTGCTTAGCTGTTTGGTATTGACAAGCCAAAGTAAATTTTTGGCTGTTTGATTTGTCTTTGTAATGTGGGTCAGCAGTTAGGTGGGAACATATCAGGATGGTCAAGGTACTCCAAGAGGTGATGGTGTCATTGGTATCACATCATGGTGAGACACATGGCCAATGACACATGGTAGCAGTGAGACTCCTATCTCCCCAGACCCTTCACAGTAAATGCTCTCCCAGGTTCATCTGCAAAAAGGGACCATAACAGTTCTTCCCATACTTTATTTCCTTTGTTGTATTTACCCAAAACACGATAAATATATTCAGTATTTACATTCATCCATCAGTGAGTCATATGGAGCACCCATGGTGAACTATCTCCAGAGATCTAAATACATATTGTTCAAAGCTTTATCTTTATTTCAAGACCAATATACATAATAAATATTTCAACTATTTTTAAATTTTTAAGTCCCTGTTAGGCAGCTGAAGTGATAGTTCCCTGTATTTGTACAAAGCCCCTCTCACTCACAGTCATTATTCCTCTTCCCTGAGGCTTCAAGTTGTGGTTTTATTATTTATAAAGAAGCTCAAGGATCTCTCAAATTAACAGAAAGACAGTTCTTCACATCAGGAGTTCACAATCTAAATATAAAGCCTTGGGGTCAAATCTACTGCTGACACAGACTGAATAGCTCCACTTCATTTAGCTGAGTTGCACTTGCACATTCTAGCAGCAAATGCTTAATCTCTGTGTTCATAAAATCAGTTGTTGCTACTGAAATACTTTTGAAACTGAATTTGATTAAATGGTTTTACTGCAAGAGGAAAAGTCTGCTTATCTGTTGAAATATCCTTATTTATTTCAGTGAAGTTCCATAACTAAGATCTGAAATAACAATTTTAAAAGCTAAACAATTATATGCCTGCTTCATCAGGGGCATATAAGTTAAAAAACAAAGTGTTTACGTTGTTCTTCTTTAAGTGGAAAAGCAAGGGCTACAGATTTAAAAGATACAAGAAAATAAGGCTAAAGCAGTGATCTATGGTTCCAAGTGCATATGTGAGCCAGATCACTCTTTGTGATGAGCTGAAACTTAAATTTCTCTTGAACAGCTTCAACCATATTGATCTCTCTTTCAATCTATCCTTCTGCCATTAACCTCAAATAAGTAAAAAGGCCTTACTTTCCTTATATTCCATAAATTATCATTACATATTTAGTACTGCAAGTATAAGCACTAAACTTCGAAATGTGTTTACAATCATGGGAATTAAAGTTTTCTCAGTATGAAGACCACAGACAAATAACAGATTTTAGGTATTTCATACTTGCAGTGAAGACACAGAACCATAACTTTCAGGACTGCTATCTCCATAAGGAAAATAATAGAATGTACAGTATATATACTCCAGATCAAATTTTCACTGTTTGCCTTCTTAGTGATTACTGTCTTTTTTCTGCAGTAAAATCTATATTTTTTTATTTCTTTTTACCATAACTTGATGGGACATCACTGCTCAAAAGGATACATAAGCCGGACTCTGAAACTATGAAGTGTTAAAGGAGAACAGTCAACATCTGCCTCATTTTGGTGGAGTGGCCTTTGGCCCCTGCTGGGGGGACACAGTGAGAGCCTGGACAGAAAGAACAGTGCTTATCTCTGTTCAGCCCTACCTCAACATGATGCAGTTGAGGAACTCCTAGAAGTCACTACAGATGATATTGCACAGAATTTCCCCACGTTTTGCTTTTTATTTCTTTGCAGAGAGTAGAAAGGCTCTAACACACAGCCCACCCTGCAGGAGATCCCACTGAGGATATGGCAGGATACAGTGGCAGAGGGAGCCACTTCCATGGGGAGCTGCTAGCTCTTTCTCTGAACAAAGGAAACAAAAACTATGTAAATCTCCCTTTTTCATTCTTAGTGCACTTAGAACCACTCTCAGAGAATAACAGTAGAATCAAAACAACATAGCTCCTGCCCCCATAATCTGTGTCCAGGCGATGGAGGCTTTTGCCTCTGGGTTCTGAGTTAGAATGACAAATGTAATGCTTGCATATAATGTGGATATTCTCAGCCATTTCTCAGATTTTCAGTAATTTCAGAATAGTGATATGATATCTTTTCCTCAACAGTCATACCCTAAGTCAAGAATGACAAGCACAATCACCAAACTATTTTAGATTCTTCTATCCTTTTCACATACAATATTCTTATTGATTTCCTTATTGACCACTGAAGAAGAATGTTTATTACTTAATGTTGCAAAATACACTAAATAAAATGAAAACCACCCTTAACAAGGCTTTTGTGAATTTATTTCAATTACAAAGAACATAAGTTTATTGCCCTGAGATCTACCTGCATATTTATATTGTCAGATGTTTTTATCAGAGGCTTAAACAGACTGCATAACTGCTGTGCCTCTCTCCCAGGCTGTGCTCTGGGGTGTGCCTTCTCCCAGACCCAACCACTTCCTACTCGGTTCATCTGACTGATCTCAGCGTGACAATTCTACTTTATCCATCAAATCTAGTGAGATGCCAGGGTCCTAAAGAGCATGATGAGATCAGCAAAACTTGTCTCTGAGTGAACACAGCTTTGCTAGCTGGAATATACTCACTAAGGACCTTTCTGCATCCTTGGTCCACCTCCATTTGGTGAAATTAGTTCTGCACTCCCTCATGCCAAGTCTGGAATTTTCTGTGGTCAGATGAGTGCTTTGTCATATATGAACAGATTTCTACATCTGTAATTGTTTGTAGGATCTGACCCACAGCTTGGTGGAATCACCACATTCCAGACAAGTTTTTAGATTTTTTCTTTTCAAGGATTTAACATACTCAGCTACAGTTTTTGACTACATTAATTTAGATATCAGTTGCTGCCACCACTTGGTCACCATGTCATTTAAACTATAATCTAATCTACTGCACTACAAAGTCTCCACAGTAATTCTAAATTAGCTCAAGGTGGCTTGGAATTAAGCAAAAATATGTTTATTCTCATCAACAGGTTTAGAAAAAATTTTCAAATTCAATCTTCTTGCTCATATGCCTAATGTGACCTGTAGACACATTATGTTATTAGAATGTCATTGCAGATTTTGCTTTGATCTATACATTTCTTTTCCTGCAAGCTAGGTCAAAGCCTACGGGATCAGAAACAAATCTGAAGGGAAAGAAAAATAAAGAGTGGATCATTTTTGTTAAGATATTTTTCATTATTATTGCTACATTTAGTTTATTTCAAGAGGAGGGGGGAGAGGTGGTACTCATGTGCAAACAGTGTATAGGTCCAACCCACCCACAGCTAATTGTCAGAAGCTCAAGAAAACAGCAACATGTAAGGCCTCCACTTATTTTATGGGTAATATGTTGTACTTTCTGTCAGATTCTAAAAGAAAAAAATTACTGTTTTTTCTGTAGAAATCTAGATGGACTGGAAAAACAATGGAGGGATGAGCAGAAAAGCAAACAAATTCTACCAAGTGGATGTCGATTTTAACTCTCTCTGAACAGTGTCCAGGAATTAACTGAACCATGAGGTTATAGCAAGTAGCTGAAACTTCTTAGATCTATATAAAATCAAGTTTGTTTTCAATCTTTTTCTAACATATAGATGAAAATTAAAATGAATGAGAAGATGTAGTAACTTGCAGAAATATGTTTGCTTTTGTGTTCTAGCAACACTTATAATCCATGTTTCTGGACCCTGGGGACTGGCAGACTATTGCTACAGTTCCCAAAAAATGCAGTTAAGGATGTCATCTCTGTAGCCAATAGGTTTACCTCCTCCCAGCATTCTCTGGAAAATTTTGAGGGATCCTGAAACTGTGCTCAGTGAAATCTTAAGTATCCATTTTATGCTGCTTCAAAATTAGGGTATGATGAGACATCATAAATAAATAGAGAAATCATTCAAAGTTTGAATTGCTGGAGGCTCCTTTCTTTAAGGGATCGGGTTTATACAGCGGTAAAACACACCCAAGTGCCCAGGGACTCTGTGAGCAGCATCCCGGCTCGCAGGCAGTGAGAGAAGTTCTTGCGCTGCGGATCCCGCCAGGACCCGCTCCAGCCCGCAGGATGCAGCCGGCGGCGTCTCGGGGTCCCGGGCTCCTTCCAGGGACCAAGCCCCCTCTGCAGGCAGCTCTGCTGCGGCTTCCCCCGGCCTCCCGGCTCCTGCCCTCTTCTACCTTCCTGTTGACAATTCATCGATGCTAGATTTTTTTTTTTTTTAAGCTGCTTGAAGCACATAATCAGATTTCTAAGAATAGAGCATTATTACATCTTATGCACTTATCCAGAACTCAGGAGGTTTTCCAAGTGTTAAGGGATGGGATCAGTTGCTAGAAAATGTGATGCTTTAAGAGTCATTGTTTTATACATGTAAATAGCATTCTGTCATGCACAGAAAGATTGGTGTAAAGCTTATGCATTGGTGCTACAACTTCATTGGTATTATTTTTCAAATGTTTTCTTGCTATACTCTATATTTTTGATCTTGAAAGAGAAATCCACATCACTCACATTTTGACACAGAGAAATAGTAAGTTATATGCCCATTCCCTGAAGCCTCATTTTTATGAGCATAAAATAATTATCTGTTTTATAATATATAATTGTATATAAAAATAATACTATAATACAATATATAATAATATAATAATAATATAATGACTATGTGTTCCTATAATATTTATTTGAAATAGAATTTCTATTATTCTCATAATTCTAGCAAACTTTTTTATTACAGTCACTCACTGTGAATCTCTAGTTGTGTTTGTAGAATTTGCCCAAGCTGGTTTTATTCAATTTTTTAAAAGTAATTATTAGTTATTATATGAAAGAAATTTTTTTAATATTTAAAGTAATACCACATTATATATATTACTGGCTACATTATAAGTGAATGACATAGGAACAGTAGCATCAGCTTCTCTATTCATTCCAGTGCCTGGAGACACTGATTGGTTTTGTCCTCTGCATTTTACAAACATGAGTACCTCCAAAGAATGAATCCTCATAATCTAATCTGATCTCACGGAAAGCTGTTCAGTCATATAGACCTTTTAAGAAATACCAAATTCATACAAAAATGTGTCAGATCAGCAACTCTGAATATCACACACAGAGGAATATTTCTGATATTACATTACATCCATTAGATCCTATTAGAGAGGCACTTCATTAAACCCAAATAATTAAAAAGTGATAAATTTATTATGCTGTTGTGAAAAAAAAAAGATGGAAACCAAAAAGTGTTTCAACTAGAGGAGTGAAAATTCATTTTTCTGTTTTTATGTGCAGTGAAAAACTGCAATATTTTGAAGTAATCCAATCATTTAATGAAAAGTAATGGGTGCAAAAATAATAAAACAATTTCCTATAAAGTAGTGATTAATTTCTTTAAAAGATATTTTCACTATTTGAGTTCAGAATAGGTTTATAAGAGGGAAGCCATTGTCAGTAAGTGATATTCCAGAAAAACTGCCTAAGAGAATGACCCTCAATAGTCTATCACACAGCAAAATCTAGAACAGCTTTGAGTGCTAGAAAGTATTTTTTGATTTTTTTTCAGAATTTCAGCTTATATATAACTGATTTGTGTTGTCATAAGAATGGTGTTAAGTACCACCAAACCTAAATTTCCAAGAAATAATTTTATTTGTGAATTTTGTTTTAGACTATGAACAATGTGCCAAGGTTAGCAAAATGTGCCAAGTCTGGCTAATCCACTAAATACTAATCTGCAGAGAAAATACTTTCTCTTGTTATTCACACTACAGTTTGTATCTGTTGAGTTAGATCTCCACACCCTCCACCTTGTGTGCTTCATACAGAGCTAGTCTGGGTAACTTGCTAGTCTTGAGAAGACACTGTGATTTCCAGTCCCCTTTGGCGGAACGAGTTAACCCACATGAAGGTGAAACATCTTGGTGCAATACAAACTTGGTCACAAGAGTAGCCGGAGCATAGAAGCTGCTCAACTACAATCACGCTGGATTGTTTTCCTCAGCAAGGCACCAGAGCCTTACAGCTGTACAAGCCAACACAGGCGGTGTGCTGCACCTTTCCATGGTGAGCATGACCAAAAGGTGATGGGCAGGGTTCTGCACAATGCTGTTCTGTTGATCTGAAAGCTTTGCCAGTGCATGATCCACAAAGTGGGGGGAGAACTTAGAATCAAATCACCGGTGGGCAGCTTTGAAAGAGTTCTGGCTTTGAAGCAGGTGGCACAGTTATGTTCCCTTCTGCCTACTTTTGTTGTGCACAGAATATTGTGCCATTCATAGTAGGATCTGCTGTGTTACCTGCTCTGCTGGTAAGGTTCTGAGACACAAGTTGTTGGGCACTAGGCTGTGCTCCTGCTTCTGTGCCAGATTCATCCCAAGCTGAATTAAACATCATCACCATGAGGGTACTGGTGGATAGCAATGACAAAACTCCTACTGGCCTTCTCATTACAACCATTTACATTGTCTAAATGAGAATGGGAAACATGGGAGTATTGTGTTCTTTATGGGCATTAGCAAGACAGGAGAATGGGGGGACTGGGAGACATGGGGTTAATGGGAATATGAAGATGACTCAGTAGCAGCTTTGTCAGGGCTGCTACAGCTGTTCATATCATTGTTTCTTCCTTTAGCTGGAGAAAAGCTTTCATGATTAAAGCTCTTCATTCTTCCCTGCTGGTGTAGTCAGCCTAAAAGATATTCTTTCATAACACTCCAAGACTTACAGCAACAGCAGCCTTGCCTATAATTGGACTAAATCCAGAAAACAGCTCTTAAAGCACTCCATGTAATAGCAGCCAAATTCACATACCAGTTAGAAAATTCACACAACATAGATAGAGATCATCCAAGTGCTTGAGTGTTCTGATACTGACAAATATATTCAGTTGTTCCATTTTAATTTGCTGCAAAATCTTGGCAGAGCTTGAAATGTATTCACTTTCAGACTTGGAGTCACTACAGCCTGGGGTGGGCAGAAGATAAGACTCCTTTTACATGATATCTTTCAACAACATCAGTGCTTTTCTTTGGGATGTTGAGATCTGACAACTATTGTTTGAGGACAGCCTATTTTTTAAAATATTTATTGGGTTGTTTATTATGTTAGGAGTAAGACAGATTTTTCTGCTCTTATTTCATTGTTTTCATAAATTTAAAAAATCACTGCTGATATGAAGTCAACCTTAATCAGAATTTCATTTAATACCAAAACTATACTTTTAATTCACTGATTTCATGACAATGTCCTTAAACTAGAAGCACAATAGGTGTCTCATGAAATGCCTATGTCTAGCAATTACAGAGAATTTGGAGGAGTTGTTCTGCAGGAGGACTCACAGTAGCTGTTAAAGACTTAAATGTTCACATTTCATTACTAAGATGTTTTTATTATTTTTGTGTTTTCTTGACCATGCAATGCAGTCTCTGATTCAATGGGCAAAATACTATTCATTTCAAATCTGTGCATTAGCTGTTTTAAAAAATAAAATGGTTAGTCAAACCTTTGTCATATATTTTTGATGGAAAGACTTTATTACATCCTTGTATTTGTTAAGACCAGAGGAAAAAACTGTGCTATGGAGCTGTGTACTTGGGAACCAGGGTGTTTAAATGATAACTAAGATGAAACCATTTAACTAAACAGTCACCACAAATACAACCTAAGGATCTTGGTGTTCTTTTTTGCTATACAAAATACTATACTGCCACTTAAAATCCTCATTTAAAAAGAACTGTGTGTTGTAGCGTCATAGGAGTCACCTGTTAAGGCCCATTACATTACAGCAAATATGGGGAATGGGATTTATAGACTTAGATTTAGATTTAGACTTAGACTTAGATTTAAACTTACATATAAATAGATAGATGGATTGATATATTGATAGATGATAGATATATAGATAGACAGATAGATAGATAGATAGATAGATAGATATGCAATCATAGTCACAAAAGAAAAATACTGCCTTATTAAGCTCCTGATAAGAAATCTAGGACCATGAAAGTTAAGACAAGTCATTGAGATGGAAGGGATTTGACAAAATATCAAACAGCTTCCTCATCTGTTTTCCACAACCATACATTCAGCTATTTTGAAAACCATTACAGAAGACCTGTGCTTCCAACCTGTTGGTGCCTTCCTGATTTATTCAGCTCAGTGAGAGACAACCAAGATGCTGGCATTTATTTCCAAAGTCACTCAATTCCGTTCCGAGCTGTGAAAGACAAGGCATCACTGCTGAAACACAAAATGGTTGAGATTGGGAGCTTAAGCTCTTGCTTAAAGCAGGGTCACCAAGAGGAACCTGCTGAGGCCATTCAGTGTCTGGATTGTTTTTGTCTGGATATGGAGAATCCACAACTTTCCTGGGCAATCTGTTCACTGATTTGTGTATCCCCTGCAGCCTTCATTCAGAGCAGAAGTTTCACTGAAGTCACGAGAATATTCACTTCTAGTCCCACAGACCTGAGATGAAATATGATGACAGCAAGTCATTTTGAGGTAGTGAGCAGTCAGCTAGACAGACAGCATAGTCTCAGGCACATATATTACTGACAAAACACAGGAATCAACTGGCAACATTAAGTGTCTAATATTAGAAAGATTTTTAAAGATTTTTAAGTTGTGTGGGAAGAAGTTATAATATATGAAGGAAAAGTATATTGTTACTATTATCTCATCTGACTGATAGTTGCATTACAGTTGATCTATAGCACTGACTTTAACCCTTTAATCACTGTATTTAATTGCTATATACTTTCAGAGTTGTTTCATCTTCAGTTCAGCTGGTCCTTGGTTAGAGGTCTACAAGGCAAAAATGTGAACTGTTTCCTACTAAAAAATATGTAATATAATGTCTAAATATTCAGTCTCAGAGTAAATGTTCAGCTTCCATATTCCTTAAAAAGGATCACCTGGACCATACAGGTGGTTGCATTCTTAAACTCTCTGTCTATAAAAGCTTTTCAAACCAATTTTCTGCAATTATTATCATCCTGGAATTTCATAGTGCTTTGCAACAATTGCAACAGAACTTGACATATATTTCTCAGAATTAGGAAAGAAGGGTCTGTAAGCCATCACTGTAACTCCTGATAACAACAGCATAGTAGAAAATACCAGGTTTTGCTCTACATATGTAATGCTTTTTAAAAAACCAAAAAGCTAGTAATTTTTAAGTGTCATTATAAATGTTTTTCTGATTTTTTATTTGAGGTTTTAATGTTCATTTTTAGTGCCATTCCCAGTTATGGACCTCTTACTTTTGATACAGATGTTTTAAAATAAAATTTAAGCTAAATAAACCACCACCTGCTATGGATGACAAAAAAATAATCCCATTGTAGTAAAATGGACTTTTAATGTGATTCAGAAAAAAAAAATTATTTTTTCATGAAAAGAATATGTGAAAGATTGCTGACATTTTCTGAAAAAAACCATAACTTTGACATAAAATTCTCAGATGGCTAAGCTAATTAACATTTACTGATAATGTTTTCTAAATCTGAAAATGACAGCACAAGAAACAGCAACTTGTCTTTTGAGCACAAAATGTAATACTGGTATCTATATCCACTTTAGCTGGAGATATACCTGAATTCATGTACACCTGTATCTAGACCACTGCTAAGAGTACAAATGTTTCTCTACAATAAGCTACTTCCACATGAAATGTTTTCAACTGCATTAGAAATATGATCAACACTGTGTCTGTCTTCTGCTGCAGATTGTAACAGCCCCTTGTGGAAGGCCTACTTGTCTCTGCAGAACAGACCTCTCAGACACAGAAGGCAGCAGCACCTCAAAAGCAAAAGGCATCAGCCATAAGTCACATAAGTCATAAACCATGTGGTGTTAAGTTGCACTCACTAAATCTAAATAACAGGAGTTTCAGTACAATACCATTTCATTCCACATTTCCACTCCTTGAGGTGCTGAAGCGTGGCCTTCGGAGCATGTGTTTATGTGGGTGTGATATTCAAACTCAGCTTTTACACCAGGAGTTTCAGTGCTCATGTACATTTTAATAATTTATTGTCATTTGCTATTGCTTCAAAAAACCTCACAGGTCTTTCATTTTTTGCCAGCTTCAGAATATGGTGAGGCGTCAAACGTAATTTTTCTCACAGCTCCTGCATGCCTGTAGTTTGCCATCAGAAGAGATACTGTACTTAATCACTATGCAATTTTCATCACCAAAATGAAAAAGAAGATGCTGTAGGGGTTCTTATCTTCAAATAGATGGCAAAGAAATGCAAAACATTGTCGTTCAGCAGCACAGGGTACTGCAGAGTTTCACGGTATTTGCTACGTTTTGTGCCGGGAAGATATATTTTATGGTAATTGATTACATAAAAATTCCTCAAAATTTAAAGTCAGGTTGAAACAAACCAGAAACTTGCTTTGTACATGGCTTTGATTTGACGATTACATGTAAAATTCAACAAGCAATTGTGGTAGGTATTGGCTACATTAGTGCCAACACTTCCATCTGAACTTCCATCTGTACTTTGAAATTGGTGAGACCCACAGCAACAGAAAGAATTCGTGAGAAAAATCTCGCTTGGTGGAGACCCACAGCAACAGAAAGAATTAATGAGAAAAATGTTCTGAATGCACACCTGAGTATATGCACATGCACATACATGCAAGAAATCAGGGCTCCCTGAGCATGAGTCTGCTAAGAGGTGGCTTGGCATCTCCTCCCATGGGTTTTGGCAGACCTGAGCTAGCTCTCTCCCAGACTGGTAGATCCTTGGCCATCAGTGGTAGAGAGCCACACCAACCACATCCCTGCTGATGGTGCTGCAGGTGGCAAGTCTGTGGTGCAGGGACAGGGTTACATGGCTCAGGGCATAAAAATCTGACATTTTTCTGGAGTTTGTTGTGGTGGACCATATCTGCAGGATCCCTGCTTCTAAACATATCTCTGGAAAAGGAAAGAAGTTGTCAAAGTTATTTGGAGAAGAGTAAGACCTCTAAAAATCAGCTCCTTGGTTCCATCTTAGGGATGTGCTAATAGGAAAAACAATCTTAAACAGTCTTGACAATATAGTAATTGGAAATTAGGTAAATGCTTAAACACTTAATAGAGCACTGTATTGAATGGTTGAACAAACATGCTCTGTAGCTGAGGGGGTCTATGCACTTTCAGCTCATCAGTATCTATGTGGGCCCCACAACTGGTATGTACAAATCCACCTTTGCTCAAACTCAGGTGAAGGATGAGGGGCAGGGTGAGAAGCTGAGATGAGAGAGAAAAGATGGAACGGGACCAAGAATGTCATTAGCCTTACCGAAAGATGAAAATAGTTTTCCTGTCATGACACACCAAACAGATCTCCAGTGATGGCTTGAACACCCAGAACTGAGGATTGCGTAAGTAATTGCATCAGGACAGATGTGAAGTTTCTGTACTGATTGTCCCAGTTTTTAGAACACTAGTCATTGTTCCCTTAGTGTAAATAACTGCATATAAGAATTGTCAAATTATATATTGTATTTTATGTATTACAGAAATTATGTATTGATATCTCATAATTTGAGCTTTAAGGTATATATTGTCCAAACATGCATATAGATACATGATTTTCTTACCATTTTCGAAAGTACTAATATAGTAGTTTAGGTATTCACATGCCTGTGTATCTTGGCAAGGGCAATGATGTAACTTCTGGATGTGTAGATAATTGTAGTGGTTTGAGCCTGTGTAACATAGTTAAAAAAAATAGAGATCACAGTAAGACAAAAATCACACAGCTATGTGGTGGCACCAAGCTTGCCCTTGAAGTGCTGCTGTTTAGATTGCTTTCTTCTTTACTATTTTACAGACAACAAAAAGATCAGTGAAGTTACTGAAGCAGTAAATAAACAAGAAATAGAAAGGATTAAAAAATAAAATAAAAAAATCATAATTTCTCCTGAAACAAGATAGTCAGTGTATTTGTGTTTCTCATTAAGTCAAAGCTTATGGACAAAACAACTCATCTAAACAAAAAAACTTCTAAAAGTTTGTAGACATATGTAGATATGTGTCTGCATACCTCCGCATGCACACATGGACACACACATATAAAGTACACATGGAAGTTTCATGTGGCAAGTTTCACCTGCTTGTACTGATGAGATAATGTGGGAGATGAAGTCATAGAAAACAAATTGGAATAACAGGTTTCTCATTCACAGATCTGCTGCAAGGTGTTTTGAAAGTCATTGTGTTTTCCTCTTTCTTTTCTATTTGGATACTCACATAAGCCCCAAGCTGTTGACAGATCTTGCTACGTAGCTACAGAATTCTTTACTCTGTGGAATCTCAAACTAGTTGGAATCTCTTGGTTTTGATGTAATAACAATAACAGATAAGCCCATGTTACTATTTTCATAAATACAAGTGCATTTTCAATAACTGAATGTCATGCTCTCCTGGATATTTTGCAGATGAGTTGCACTATGCCATGTGAATTTAATGTTATGTCAGATTCTGGATCCTTGCAAGACTGCTCAGGTACTGTGAAAGGTTCAACCAAATTAACATCTAAGGTCCCTTTCAAAACAGGCTGATTTATGATGCCATGATTTAGCAAATGAAATTTGGATCTCTATGTGGTGAGTGACAGCAAAGATTGAAGCAGTTGGCCAAGCTTATTCCTGAGGTGATGGATTTTGGACTGCAGAACAAGTTATTTCATCCAGTGTCTGTAGATATAACTTTACCTATTTTGTTTTACAAAATGTTCAGTAAGAGCAACTAGAAGATTTCACAGAGTAACATGAAATGATGAGCAATGATGGGAAACAGAATGGAGGTTGTCATACTGGGTTAAATTTTTCATGAAATGCAGTTTCTATATAAATGTTATTTCTCCTATTGGTCTTAGTAAACATAGTGATAAAGATAAAATTGAAAACCTGAATGGATTTCTGGGCCTTGTGAATTTCACTTTCTGAATTAATAATTAAGAGGAAATGTGTTTGAAAGTGCTTGTTGCCCCTCAACAGGACATTTGGAAAGCTAAACAAGACAATGGGATGAAGTAGCAGACTGAATAAAAAAGAACCAAATAAATTTAACTGATAGAATGAAGAAAAAAATAACACAGTAGGAATTCTGTGCTTGGATCTTCTTCATCTTACTGAATCTCTAACTTGAAATATTGGTAGTAAGCCTCAATCATCCTCAGGTAACATCTTCAAGTTGGTGAAAAGTACTGTAAAAGAGATGTCCAACAGTTTAAATAGCAGGCTGTTTAAAAACAAAATCCAGATGTGTAATTTTGTGACCTGACAACCTATTTGTCTCGTTTTTCACATGCATTGAAAAATACCATAACCTTTCACAAGAGTTAGCAGCCATGACATTTTGAAAAACTAGCTTAAGTGAAAGTATCTACCTCTGTGCAGTCATTTCATTAATCAGGTTTAACATGTTATCTGCAAATCAGGATTCAAGCAGTTTGTGTTTACATTATCTCTTTGCATGGGTTCTCTTTCTGAAGAAAAACATGTTTCACAAAATGTTGAAGACAGCTTCTGCTTAAGGTTTTGTGATTTGCGTGAATGTTTGGAAAGCTAAGAATGCCAGACTTCCTCAAAAAGAAATGCATTTTCACAGACAAAACCAATGACTAGGTTTTCAGGAAGAAGCAGAAGGAATAATGGAGGAAATTTTTCCACATGTTGTCTCTAACATGAGACCTTTCTCACATCCTTCTCTACTATTACTAGGCTAAACCAAAAGTTACCATCACTGCACCTAACAGCTTTACAAATATTCCTTCTTCTTTGCCAGTAATAGCTTATCTGGCTGCAGACACACGATCCATTGCTCATACTGTCTCTTTGCTACCTAAAAAGGTACATTTGTTTCATCCACAATGTCGAGTAACGCAGAGCACAAGTCTGTCCACTTGTTAAGACCAAGCAAGGTTGAGAGCTGCTGGGAAGTTGTGTAAACCAGTACTTAGTCAGGATTCTGGCCTCCAGCCAGAACACTGGTCATGTGCCACTGCCCAAATGCAAGGAATTTTTCTATCTTTCTACATTTCTGTATGATGATACAGAGCCTTGCTTACCACCAAGATACTGCTCCAGTTGGTTTCATTCTGCAGAGGTTATCCTGCATGAAAATTGTACTGCAAGGTATGCCCTATTTGGGTGACTTTGAGCACACCCATTTGTGTTCAAAGGGTGTGCTCATGGGTTCAAGTATTAAAAAAGGTTTCTATTTCTATACTCCGGTCTACAACACCACAAACATTCCTTGAGAAGCTCACCTAGATGATATATTGAACTCCAGGCATTGCAAGCGCCCTCAGCAGATGTCACCCTTTGCCCCATAAACTCAGGCCAGAAGTTAATATAATTGATAGATAAATTTCCAGGTCTGAGTCATACAGTGAAGTTTCTATTGGCCTCAGAAGTTCAGAGACCATAAATGTACAGACAGGCATTAGGAAATGCACAAGGAATATGTAGGCTGGATGAGCAAGATATTCAGGAAAAATCAGACAGACCAAAGTTCCCTGTACTTACTAAAAGTGAACATGGCTGTTGTCTATGATAGTGATCGAACTAACTGAGACAATTTGCTATTTTAAGTAATTTACTGCTAGTTGAAATGATTCTTCACTGCCATTGCATTACTCATCAGTTATGGTAGGAGCTGTAAGAGTGGCTGTTCAAGCCATTCTTCCAAGTGGGTAGAAAGCCAGCCAGCTGCTTTGAGAGGCATGCTGTAGTCTCTGACTCCTGGATCAGCATACCACCCTAGGAGTCTCAAGCTGAAATATGATGAGCATAATCTACTTCATGTTAATCCCAATTACAGATAACCTTCCATTACATTTTTATTATGCAACTAAGAGAAGGTTTCTCCTCTACAGCACTTTGTCTGATACATGAGTCTTTCAGAGCACAAACTGCTAATTGAGGCAAAGATTGAAATAAAGAATTGGTCACAGCTGTACTTTTCACCTCTGAATGAAATGTGGGACATTTCCAACTTCAAAGCTCTACTAGGTTGCACGTTGTCGTGATTTGCTACTGTTGGCAAGGCTTAGTGATCAGTGCAGCATAGGCCTCTGTAAATGCCAAGGCTGCAAGCTGATTACAGTGCTGGAGCTGTTGAACTGGAGCCAAAAAAGCCGTGTCTCTACAGCTATTGCACTGCTGTGCACTTGTTAAAAGGTTTGGCGTCAACTAGACAAAGTGTTCATTCCTTTTACTCACATATTACTCAGCTAAGTAGCAGCTTCTTCTAAAATGCTTCCAATGTTTTCAAGGGTCTACTCAAGGAGTAACTACTACTGAGGATGATTAATAGCACTACAGTTTGGGGCTTTGCTCTTAGTGGTATTTTGCAGCTTTAGGGATTTCTCTTCTTAAAATCATGTGGACATTTTGTAGCCAGTTTCAACATGACTGTGTGAGTATTAAATAATTCAAAATTAATCCAGTGATATAGAAAATTATCCATTAATGCCCTGACTATTTAAGAATTCTGTTCATCACAACACAAGAATTTTGTACAAGGATATTGCCCAAGGGTGTTAAAAAATTTTATCTTTAGAGAGTGTTACCACGTATGTTTTGTGAGCTAATTTAGTCAGCTGCTTCTTGTACCAATTTTGACAGACATACGGCAAAATTTGTCCTTCTGCCCAGAATGCAAAATAAGTCCCAGTTCACAGACTAGCTTTTCTCTCAATCCTTAAAGATTTTTCTCTTAATGGTTGCTGTATACATAACTGCTGTATAGTGCATGTATACCTGCTGTATAGTGCAACAATGGTTGCACTATACATAACTTTCATGTGTATCTAGCATATGGAAGGCTTCAAATCAAGTTTTAAATTTGTAATTATATTGTTGGTCTGCTTCAGTAGAAATTAAACAAGTATTCTACCATTAGAATGAGAGTTTTCTGCTCTCAAAAATAATCTCCTAAACAGTTCTCTGTTTCTCCACATAAAGTACTACCACTGTAAATTTCATCATTTGTAAAAGCAATCACAAAAGGAAAATATATGAGCTGTGACAGGGAGGGCAGTTGTTTTGTTGCTTAACTTAAAGTAGAGTGACAAAACTTTCTTAGTCCTTTGAAAAAGCCCTTTAGCATATGGTTTATTTCACAATATTTTATTTCTTTGGGTAAAATAAACCTGTGTTATGTGTTTTTTAGAATAAATAATTCCACATTAAAATGCTATAAACTGACCTGCTGTTGACTCAACTGCAGGACATCAGATTTTTAAAGTGACATTTACAAAACTGTTAATAAGCAGAATAGCAGTTAGAACTTCAGCACTTACGCTGAGACTCAAATTCATTTCTAGTTTTAGAAGGGAGCCTTGAGGTATAAAAATACAAAATTTCTGATGAGATTTGGTATGAAAGCATATTCTTACATTCATGTATAATTCTTCTTTTTGCTGAAGATATGTGCAATACTAAACAATTCTAATCCATTCAAAATACTGAGGCCATACAGTGGTTCTTCTTGTATACATTAATAGCTTATATATGGAGAATTTTACATTTCTGTTTTGATCTTCATGGGTACAGCCATGAAATAAATCATAACAAAGTGAATTCATTTGGAGAAATTCCATGAAACTATGGGACTGGGGCACAAAGACAATCGAACAGAGGTTTTCATGTCCAGTTTGTAGTTGGCTAATTGCATATGCAAAATCTCTTTGGCTGAGACTCTACGCATTGCAGCAATACAAATCAACAAGACTAGCAGATGCACTATCTTTTCTGTCTATGTTTCAGGAATAAGCATGATATTCAGGAAGCTTTTATGTGCTGGTCAGATACCTTACTGTATCCAGAGTCAGGATGAAAATCATGTTAATCAGCGACGCAGAGAAAATAATCAAATTGTGGCAACAGAGGGTCAGTTTTACTTTCCTGCTAGATGAAGTGAGAAACACAAAGGAAGAATTATCCTTGGTATGTTCTCGATCTCTTCCTTATTCTGACTCTTGAGTTTCAAAAGCCATAAGTCATTGTCAGAGCTTCTGAGGTATTTTTCTTTTAAAGAGTTTCCTTTAAATACTCATAATATATTTAATAAATATTCACTCTGGGCAGTGAGCCAAGAAAACACCACTAGGCTATGTTGCAGTCCAGTTCAAGACCCCAGCACAGCTCTAGTAGATCACTAATGATACAGACACTGAGCAAATGGTTGCAGACAGGAGTGTCTGTCTCAGAGGAGGAAGGGAACTGTACCTTTGCAAGTGTGTAAGCAAAATTCAAAGGATACGACTGAAGCACAACCCATGATGCAGATTTCTAGTAGCCACTAATAAAACATGGTGTTTTCTGCATAGGTATACCTTTAACTATATTCCTATGGGAAAACTGCTTTAAGTGACCAAATTATTTCTGATTAAAGCCACATATATAACATACCATCCCACAGATAAAATATAGTTTTGGGTTGACTTCCTAATGCATTTCCCAAACTACATTTGAACATTTAATCTTCTATTCAGGCCCATCTTGTGTTGCATTCAATCTTCCCCATGCTCAGTACAGAGCTGTCAAATATGGCAGTGTAGCATCAGCTTATTTCCTCTACAGTTTTCTGATTTTGCCTCTGTTCAAACTGCCTTCTTGCCTTCTTTCTATTTAGATCTTTTTCAGAGACCCAGTTTATTTATGATCGCACAGACACAGTAATCAGCTGTCTTCACCACCCACATATTTAAGATGAAGAAAGTGAAAAGAAAAATGGTGACATTTTCTAAGGGAGTGTCAGAATATTCTAACTTGTCTGCATTTATTTCTTAAATAGCTCAGACAGATACACTTGGTTTTGGTTTGGTTTGGGATTTTTTTATTGTTTTTGTGTTGTTTGTAGGGATTTTTAATATAGAAGTAATTTTAAAAACATAATAATAATTTAATTACTATGTATTTCAGAAGAATACAGTCTAAAAATTTGTGTGTTCTATACAGCAGTCATGTTGCATTTATATATGTTGCATAAAATAGATATGTTATAGCCGGTGAATATATAAAGGAATTCTTGTCATGAAAGTCCCTGACTTAGAGAGTTTATAGCATGAGGCTTATGGATGCATGTTTTTCTGTTATATGTTACTACATGTAAAATCCATTGTTTTGATGCCACTCTAAGAAGTTTTTTCTGGGAAATAAGATATGCTGAACTCATTGAGACAGTGAGGAATTTAAAGAGTCTGAGGACCTCTGTGTATTCAAAACCTGCAAATCATAGAAAATCTCTTCAGTGAATGGCGGCATAATTTGTCTTTTTCTACAGAATGTTATCACAATTTGTAAGCACCTTCTGGGAAGATTACCAGCTGGAAAAATATACCAAATGCTGCAATGAGAATATATTTGTGACACATTCTGCACCTCTCTTCAACTTTATTTCATTGTTTCATCACCCTTTCTCACCTGCTGGGGATGGCATGAACACTTTGGAACCAGCTGCTCCTTCTGATAATAAGGAGGACCATTAATATGTAACTCCTCCTGCTGCACAACTCCAGTTATGACTGCAAAGATAAGTCATCCAGAGTTTTAAACCATGGAGTTGCTAACACTGTAACTTTCTGCTATAGCAAGAACACAATGTTCTATTCTGGGAGATGACTGTTTCCCCAAAGAGTTCTCATTTGCCTAATGCATTTGCTGAAAGATAGGATATTATCAACCTACTCAGAAAATGCAGGAGTGGTGTTATTTCTCCAATATCCATTATTCATTCTGAAAGAGAAAGCTTTTATTGTTAAAAGGAAGTTTGTTGGACTGAGTTGATGTGCCTATTACTAATAAATAACTGAAACATTATTTTAGTCATCTAAACACAGAACAATGCATTTTATTTGTTTAAAAGCCAGAGCCAAGAGAATAACCAAAGGCTAATTTTGGTAAAAAAGAATACAGTAAATTCTACAGAAATACAAGTTTGTTACAACACATTTTTGTTGTGTGTAGAAGGGGAAGGGAGGAAAAAAAAGAAACAGCATTCTGACAGTTTAGAGTACTGAAATTCTACTTTTGAAACTACTCTTTGTGAAAACAACAGGGCATAAAACCCAAGCAGGAGATGGCCAGGATCAACCAGAATAGCATCATAAAATGGTTTGAGCTGGACTGGACATTAAAGGTTGTCTAGTTCCAAGCCCCTGCCATGGGGAGGGATGCCATTCACTGGATCAGATTGCCTGAAGTCCCATCCAACCTGGCCTTGAACAATTTTGGGAAGGGGCATCCATGGCTTCTGTGGGCAATCTCTTCCAATCTTTCATCACCCTTCGAGTAAAGAATTTCTTCCTAACATTTAATCTAAACATATTTGAGTTTCAAACCATTACCTCTTGTCCTATTGCTATCTGCACATATAAAATGTCTCTGTCCCTTGTTTTTATAAGCCCCCTTAAGGTTCTGAAAGGCTACAACTGAGGCCTCTCCAGAGCCTTCTCCAGGTGGAACAATCCAGAGATTCTCAGCCTGTCTTCAAAGGAGATATGTTCCATACTTTGGATCATCTTTCTTGCCATCTTCTGGACCTACTCCAACATGTCCATGTATTTATTCTGCTGAGGATCCCATGCCTGGATGCAGCATTCTAGGTATGGTCTCAGGAGAGCAGAGTGGAGGGGGAGAATCCCCCTCCCTTGCCCTGCTGGCCACTCCTTTCTGGTGCAGCCCAGGACAGGATTGGCTTCTGGGCTGTGAGCACACAGGGCTGGGTCATGTCCAGCTTTTCATCCAGGAGAGCCCCCAGGCCCTTCTCCACAGGGCTGCTCTCAATGAGTTCTTCTCCCAGTCTGTACTCAAATCTGGGACTGCCCTGGCCCAGGGACAGCACTTTACACTTGGACTTGTTGAACCACATGATATTCCCATGGACTCACTTCTCAAGCTTGTCCAGGTCTCTCTGGAGAGGATCCTGCCTTTTGAGTGTCTCAGCTTTGTGTCATCTATAAACCTGCCAAGGGTGCACTTGATGTCACTGTTGATGTCACTGATGAAGAGCACCAGACCGCAGGCCTCTGTCTGCCCTGAGGAACACCACTCCTCAGCAGCCTCCACCTGGATGGTTCACAAGAGCCATTGACCACAAGTCTCTGGCTGTGTCCATCCAGCCAATTCCTTATTCACTGAGTAGTACATCCATCAAAGCCATGTCTTCCCAGTTTGGAGATAAGACTGTCCAGTGGGACTCCATCAAAGGCCTTCAGAGGCATAGGTAGATGACATTGGTCAGTCTTACCTTGTCAAAAGTTGCAGCCATTCCCTCACAGAAGACCACTAGATTGGACAAGTGAAATCATACTGGCTGTCTCAGATCGTGCCCTTCTTTTATGTGCCTTAATATATCTTCTAGGAGGATCTGCTCCATGATCTTCCCAGGCACAGAGGAGAGGCTGTAGTTCCCTGGATCTTCCTTTCCTCTCTTTTTAAATATGGAAAAGCTGTTTCCCTTTTTCCAGTCATGAGGGACTTCATCTGACCACCAGGACTTTTCAAGTACAATGGAGAGTGGCTTGGCAAAAATATCAGCCAGTTTGCCCAGGTCCCTGATACATCCCATTGAGTCCCATTGACTTGTGGCTATCAGAGATGATCAGAGCCAGGCAATGGGCTGCAGAACAGGCTCTCCAGTGTTCATTGCTACATCCCTTCATGCTGGATGGCAGCAGGAGCCAGAAGTTCAATACATCTATTATGGTTTAGAAACAGCAATACAGCTGCCCTTCCCCCACCCCCCAAAAGGCAAAGATTAAGAGTTGAGAAAAGAATTTACTGAAATCAACAATAAGATAAGAAAATGAACTGGAACAGCATAATATTAACAAAAAAAAAGTGTACAAAGAGAAGGTGATTTACATGCAAAATATGCTAACCCTGACCCACTGTATCACATCCTCGAGACAATGCTCAAAATGGTGAACCAGTCCTGTCCGCCCATGCTTTTCTTTCCAACTGCAATAGACACACCCCACCTTCTTGGAAATTAGTCTCTCAATTCCACCACAGCAGTGTGTTCATGGCGTAGAATAACAACTTAGACATGCCCACATGGCTGCAGGCTACACCCTCACACGGCTAATATGGAAAAATTAACTCTGGCCTGGCAAAACAGGACAGTATCTCACAGGACTATGACATTTGGCACTGATGGGTTTAACATGTGAAGTATTTTTTTCACATTTTACAGAAGCATAAATCTGGTATCACTCCCCCTGTCACAGGAAACCAAATGCATAGAAATTAAACACTTTGCTTTCTTCATACTATCTTAACAGGTCTTTATTATTCTGTTTTTCTTAATTAATTCATAGTTAGAGCTTGAAAATTTGGGAAGAAATATTTGAAAATACAAAGTAAATCTCTTCTCCAACATTATTTATCTGAGGCTTTGATGGGATTTGTCCCCTCATTTTTACACATTCAGGTAGTACAAACCTCTTCTCTGTGGTGACACTGTCTTGTGCTACTTTGAAGAGTGTAACATAAATCTATCTCTGTCAGTTTCCCTTCAGTAGTATTAAAAGAAGTATTTGTGATAATGTTTGATATTTACATACATAAGACAGCTAGATGAAGTAAATAAAATTATGATTTGATACTTTATAAATATTATTTGATATTTAAACATGTGAGTTTAAGATAAACTATGTTGGCCAAGAATTTTGTTCCTAACATGTCTACCTGCTGTATTTCCTACAATCTGGTGCACATATGTGCTTCTGTAGTTATGGTAGTAGTGACATGTTGCAGTGATATTATGCCTGTTAACAAGTTGTTGTGTCAGTTTTGCATGACACACATGAGAGTAAATGAATGGATAGATGAACAGTCTGCCTAAGCCTACTTGCACCAGCTTTCCAGTGGGAAGTCCCTTCTGTTGGTACTAATGCCACAGTGATGTATCATGGGTTTGACTGTAGCTGTGAATATTCATGTGATATTATGTATTTTTACTTCAGAAAGTGCTGAACTCACAGACTGTGAGGATTACAGATAATTTATAGATAACACTTTATTTCTTTGGGAAATCTGGGAAATCTATTAAGAGACAGAACAAAATGTGTGATACATTCAAAGATATTCTGCATAGTATGGCCAACTTAAGCAATGGCTTAAACAAACAAAATTGAAGTGCATTCAGGGGTTACACACTCACCCTAAAAGCTAAGTATAGACACTTCGTTCAGGCTGTATTTGACATTTAATACTTTCTAATGAGATGCTTAAATTAGTGGATTTTTTATTATTCCCAGAGCACACATATTTTCAATGCATCAAGTGGTAATAAGTTACTAAAAAGTAACTTATTTTAAGAAACCAACATAAAAGAGTACAGTACAATGATCTTACAGTCAATGGAACTGTAGCAGCAGGTTTTACTCTAAGGTAAACATAGCCCATTCCTTCTAAGAAAAAAGCAAGACAAACATGGATCTGTGAGAACTCATTCTCACAGTAAAGTACAGGTAAGCTTTTCCGTCTCAGAAGAGGAAACACTTGTGTAGGGTTAGTTTCTGTGGCATCATGGGGTTTCCCACTTCACAGCAGGTAATTTCAGAGGACAAGAAAGCAGGTTTACTTGAGAGAAGCCTCTCTGCACACCACAGGAAAGTCACTATAAAATAAACTTTTTAGCTTTCTTTTTCCATGTGGTTTAGGGTGCCTTTTGTTTGGTTTTTTTTTTTGTTTTTTGTTTCTGTGTGTTCCTGGCTTGGTTTGGTTTGGTTTGGTTTGGAGTTTTATGGGAGAGAAGATTTCTTCAGAGTCCCAATTCCAAAAATTCACACATACTTCTCATGTTTTAGACAGAGCTGCACTTTATAACAATCTTGAGTACCAGGTCTGCATATTAGGTTTTTTTAAATTTAATTGTGTATTAATACATCGCCTGTGCAACTGACAGGGTAGCTACCCCCACTGTAGGAACACTGCACTATATGTGATTGATAAGACCTGAAAACCCAGACCTGGTTGAAGAAGAAGAAAATGCTGACCATAAGCTACATGTTCTTCTCCCACATAACTGTGTTACTTGGGTATTGCTGATCTTTTCCTCCTCCTTCTATTTCATTAGCCTTGGTATCTCCTTATGTCTTCCTGACCTCACTGATGTCTTTTCTTTCATCATGGAGACTGTTTTGCACATCAGCTTTATAGCTGCCTGACCTTCAGCCTTACCTCTGACCACAGCTCCCACACAAATTCTTGGAAAGGTACAAATTTCTCCATTTCTTTACCTACTGGCTTCTGGAGATCCCTTGTCCTACTGAGCATGTCACTTGTCACTAGACATGTCTGCCCATATCAAAATAAATATTTCCCTGCATCAGTAAGAAGGTAATAGTGTTATATTTTCCATGTTGAAAATAAAATGTTGAAAATGCTGTCTGTAGTGAGTGCTTTCACTCATTCCTTTTTCTTACATAGACTTCTAGCTCACTGTAGCTAAAGAAGTCAAGCTGGGGAGTCAGACACAATGTGAAACTAAATGTGATTTTTGACAGGCCATAGAATTGTCTGAACAAACATGTTTTATAATACACCTCCATAGCTGTCAAGACAGAGTGGAAGTTGAGATGCCTTTCATCAGCATCAAATATTAAAATCCTAAAATGGTAGTAGAAACAGATTCCTAGTTGCTGCAGCAGCTACTATCCTTCACTGTCTTTTCAACCCTTTCACACATTTTTGGTGGGAAAGAGACTAATAGAGTGAGAGAAGAAGGTCAATAAGGGTGGTAATTCTGGCACCAAGTCAGCAAGCAGGCTTTCACTTGGCTGTGAGCACAGTTATTGCAGGGTCTCTAGAACAAAATTAGGTTCCAATAAGTTTTTGAAGGTAACCTTGCCTGTCAAATGATAGATCCTTTCTTTTTACCTGCTCTCTGTTCTCCCTCACTAAATTGTACATATCCTTGTCCATTAAGCTGTGAATTCTTAAAGCAGTGAAATACAGTGAATATATCTCTTGAAGTATTTTGTTACAGTGGGTGTAAGAGACGAGAGTCTTCTGAATTTTTTCTTCACTAAGTACACTAACCTCTCTTCAAAGGAGCTGAGCAAGTCTATGTCAGAACAATTTCTGGGATCAGAATCACATTTACCCAGTATGAGACAAACTTGTCTGACGAATGACTTAAACAGCTATAGCCAGGGTTAGGCTAATTCTTTCTTTCTTAATTTGAATAGATAAAAATCACATGTCTTGTAAATGCTCAAGTTGCTCCATCAAACAGAAGGCTAACAAACCCAAAGAAGTCCTATGATTTATTAATAGAGTTTAACAAAGCCAGATTAGTGCTGAGAATGGAGAGAAGGCTGAAAAGTAAAAGTCTTCCTCTTCTAGTCATCTTATGTAATGCAACCCTGTACATGAAGAGGAAGTAAAATTTCATGCTACTGGCAATCTCATACACTGTTGCTGTGTCACTGTTGACATTCCTAAAGATTTAATTTTCCCAGCTGGGTGTGTAAGCTGTAAGGAAATAAAATATGGATTTGCTGTTCTGGTTATTGCAAATAGAGATCTTTACTATTGGAAGCTAGCCTCCTAAATACCCACCATTTTCTTTCACAAACCAGACTTTTTGTGTTCTTCAGCACTCTTATTTGTGATTTTTTGGGGGCATTTTGAGAACCCTTTTGTAGGATGGTTTCCCCAGCATTATGCTGCATATAGGCTGCCTCAGAATTGACCTCTTGAAGTTCCAAAGGACAAAGAGAAAACTGGAGATACATGGAGGAGGTAGAATAGGCATAAGTATCTATGAGGAAGAAGAAAAGGAAAAGAAGCAGAAATAATTTACAGGAAACTAACTATACCTGTAGACTTAGTCCCTGGTATCTCATTCTCCCAGTAATGCAAATACATATCTTTTTGTTTTATTGAGTCAATATAATTCTGTATGCCTGTGGCACAGTCTGTCTAATATTATTCTCAACCATTTATTTCCAGATGGAACTTCCCACAGTTGAATGGTCCATAACTTTAAACTTTTCACTCTGGTTTCATTCAAAACCTCATCAGCTCATTCTTGATTGCTCCAAAGCCTGAAATAATCCTTTAGCATAGAGCCAATGTAAACTTTTTAAGCAAAGTAACTGGGAAAAAAAGTCAATTTGCCAATTTGTCTAGAACTACTTTTTCCTTTTTATACTCCCAAGAAACTCCTGCAGAAGATACTAAATTATCATTTTAATAATCATTTTATTATACAAGCTTCCTCTGGTTGCCACATTAATTACAAGATAGCTACAAATTAGGTAAAATTGCTCTTAAAAGCATTTACCATTTCAGCAAACAATTAATAATATTATCAGCACTGCAATTTTATACCCTCACAATAATAACTGGAATTATACACTATTTTATGCCATAAAAGTATGCCAGTATTCAGCTAAACTGCGTCCTAAATTTTATGATATTTTTATTATATTGATTTCCAAAATATATTTAGGAATTTGCAAATCCAAACATGATTTTTAGTGTCTCAGATCTGTTGAAAAAACATTTGAACTACTATGCTAAGAAACACACCACATAACAAATTTGTCAGATTTGGTGAGATAACTCAGATATATACTTGCAGGGAAACAGCAGAGTACTTAGAAGGATAAATTGATTATTTAATTGCAATTTCTTTATGCATAAAATAATGTAAATTTATTATATTAAACAAATGGTGGTTCTTCCCTTTCTTTAAATTTTTATGTCCATTACTCTGTTCCTAAATACCGTCTAAAAAGTTACTTTTAGAATGAAAATCTCATTCATTCTATTATTAGGGGCTAAAAGGTATCCAAGCAATTAGGTCAGTGTGTTCATATGTGCTAAAACAAGTTAATCTTTCGAAAGTGAAGCTATTTCTTATCCCATGGCCAAACATTCTCTTTACTGACTCAAAAATTAGAAGAACCATTCTGAAAAGGATACGTAAATAGGCATTTTTTTTAAATTATAAAATGGGACAAGGTGCTCTGTCATAAATAAAAGGCATCATGTGGGGGCTGTGCCTTTTTATTTGTAGTAAAGACTGTTCTCTTAATTATATTGTTAAAAATAACTTTGTGAATGGACAGGAGCATAGAGTATAACACAGTGCAATCTGGGTTAGGGTCATCAGCAGATTATCTCTAGATCATCAGGATTACACGATTATCCCTGTGAAATGTAGGTGTGTTACAAATTAAAAATTAATCAGGTTTTTACAAAAACCATTATTAAGTCAAGATAACAAATGTTGGCCTACATATATTTAAGTCATTATGTATTTTAGGCTGGATTTGATCAATAATATAGTGAAGCACAAGAAGAAAGCTCAAATTTTTGAAAGGTCTTGCACTGACTATACTGAATAATCTTGGTATAGGGGTTTTGCTGTTATTAACCTTTCCTTTTCCAAGAGAATTTCAAATATGTCTTCATCGTGACCATTTCCTCTCCTGCAACATTCTTCCAACACTTTTAACAAAGCCAGCTTCATTTTTTATTGGCAAGTTGGAGATTTGATTCTCCTTGTACTATAGAACAGCAAAAGGCTCCAGCATTTCCCCAGCTATGTGAAATTCAGTGTAATGGATCAAAAATGTTGTTAAGGCAAAGAACTCCCTTGGAGTTCTTGTGAACAAAAATGCCCCTTCCATAAAATCTCATGCTCTGACCAGATGAAGCAAGTCCATTTCAAGGGATTCTCCAAGAAGTCTGGCTCATTAAAAAACTCTATTCTGCATCAGCTGAGTGCAAAATTCACTGATTCTTCTTCTTGGGAGGAAATTACTTGATGAAAATGTGATGAAGACAGGGTACTTCACTGCACACATTTATACACACAGCCACAAACTCTTTCTGCACCTATCATGTAACAGGAATTACTTTTAATGAGGGACTGGAAAATAAATCTAAACACCTTCAAAATTACTATTTCCTTCCACTCCTCACTAGGAAAATAATGCATCTTACAATGGTATTGCTAACATAGTTTCTTTAAATAGGATATGTACTGGAAAATGGAAGCACAGAGATGTTTAATGCTACTCTGTGCAGTATGAGACCTCAGACAGCAAAAGGAATTACATTAAAATACTGACTTAGATATGAAGGTCAAATTTAGTTCAGTCAGATTTACAATGAAACAAATGTGAAATTAATGGAACCACTCAGAAGAGACAGTTGAATGACATGAAAATATATGAAAATAATATCTTTCTGTTCTTAATCATTAAATACTCCATGTGAGGGGAATTATATTTCTCCTGCCCAAATAATTGGGCCCAACGTCTGTGGGTTAGCAAGGTTAATAGACAAACACATAAATGGACCATAATGGAGTCAACTTGAAAGCTCTTCTGGATATGCTTAAAAACTACTTGCTATTTGTAACGTATCTATGTGTGATTTATTAATTATTTCACTATTTTTAATGCACTCTAATTACTATTTGCATATCTACCACTGAAGATACTTTCTATTATTAGCTTTAATTTGCATGCTACCTGTGTTTTTAGCAAAATGATTTTGACATACTCAGATATCATCTTTAGGAAGTACTCTGTCAAACACAACAGCTGTCAGAGCAACCTCAAAAGTCCTGGGAGAGACTGAGGGGGTCACACATCATTCAGGATTTACTCCTGTAATAGCCTGTTAAGAGTGGCCATGAAATTCTGAATTATTTGTCCATTATCGCCAGGCCTGAAAACTTAAGGTTTTTGTCTCATGGCCTTGCAAAAATCTGGCTTCAATCTTCTAGCTGTTAAAGCTAGAAAATCTTATGTGGACTCTGACAAATTAAGAGCCTTCAGTCTGCAGTGTATACTACCAGCTGTTAGATAGTACTATGGAATTTGAGAATGCCAGCACATCAATGGCTATATATGCAGAATCTTCTATGCTTGCTTCCATGCATAAAAGGCTTAATGGCCTGGACTTCACTGCCATATATTCAGTTTTCAGCTTTTACGGGGAGAAAGGCAGTCATATATTTCACTATTGTGATATATTATTAACTGGAAAGAGAATATCATTGCTATATAAAAATTTCTATCATCTCTTACTTTGTTGTTTTCATGATTAGAATTTTTATTAAAAGGAAAAGTATTGGCAGACTATCGCTGTGATATTTTAATTGCTATTCTGGATAGGATTACTGATACCATTTCATGGCACCAGCATACATATCTACAGGATTTAGTCCTCAGCTCATGTCCGCTCTTTTATGGATTTCATCCAAGAGATGTTTGAATACCAAGTTCTTGAAATGTCTCCCTTGTGGTGATTCAACTGCACTGAGCTGCATCAGCAAATAGCAGTGACATGAAAGCAGCAACTGTTACATTCCACCATAGTTTGATTTAGAGCAGAATTTTTTTAGATGTGTTCCACTGTAACCCTTTTCTACCCAGTAGTTACTGAAAGTCAAGATATCAGTTCAATGGTTTTAAAAAGACTCTGGTATTACTCTGAAATTTTATCTTGCAAATATGAAAAAATAGCATAGGTATGATTCATCATGTGAAGAATAATCCAAATGCACTATATTTTTTTTCAAGTCATGCTTAAGTACTTAAAGAAAAAATGGTTTAAGAAGTCTTAATTATCAGAATATTTTTAAAGGTACTTTAAAATATGTAAAATCTAGAATGTGAGACATGGAATCTCTATGCAACTAGCATTTTTGTTTACATATTCTGTTTCAGTGATGAACTGAGGATATCAAATAACACTCAGTAAGCCTGCTGTATGCATAAAAGTACTTGTGAGTAAAAATTTGGTCATGGAATAATTGACACATCATTAAATATTTGGCTCTAAGCTTTACACTGGTAGGTCAACATGTAGTGAATATAAAGCAGGTTAAAGGAGGAGGTCAGTATACTGCTAGTTCACTAATCACCCACTGGCCTCTTACCAGAAACAGCACATAAATCTCATTAAACTGCTCTTTATCTAAGTGGGGGAAGTATGTACATCAGCTGCCTTCGTTGAAGGACAAATGGCATACAAGCGCTAAAACTTTACCGCTCTCAGTGGTAGAGGCAAAGAACAAAAATATAAACACAAATAGCACCTGCCAGGTGTCATATTGGGATTTTTAAATAATGGAAAACACTGGAACAAGGAAAGAGAGTGGCTGAAACCAAATATGACAAATATGAACGAAGTGTTCTCAGTTTTGTAATTATAAAGTGCAAGTCTCAGATCTGATAGATTAAAGTCAATTTTACCATAGCACAAGTTTCCACAGCACTGTATGAACTTCAACACTAAATTCTGCATGTTAATAGTAATTAATTTATGGATCTTGTTCTAGGAAATTATTAGATGTGCTGAGCTACAAAACTGATACACAAGGGGTGGGGTATTACTTGGAAACTCTCTAATTATGTACTACAGGTTAAAGAGTGAAGTAAATCCTGTTTATGGTTGTCTTTTGAAAAATTACTATAATTGCATTGTCCCTGAGAAAAGTATAGGAATAACAAAAAGAATATCTTAAATGCTTGGGGGGAAAAGGGAAGTTAATTTTCTACAAGAAAGCCTTTCATAAAAAAAAACCAAAAAACAGTACAAGAATGTGATTTCTTATGTAAAGACATTGATGCAAGGAAGGCTAATCATACCCTGGGTTTTATTAGAAGTATTACCAGAGAAAGGATGTGAAAATAATGAGAGGAGATGAGAATGTTCAAGGGTAATGTCATCAATGTATATAACTACATGAAGGAAGGGAAGAGGTATCCAGGCTCTTTCATGAATGTAAGGAACAATTCTCTTTACTATGACAATGACTGAGCAGTAGCCCAGGTTGCCCAGAATAGTAGTGGAATCTCCACCCTTGGAGATTGTCAAAAGCCATTTGGACATGGTCCCAGGGAATCAGCTCTATATGACCTGCTTGAGCACAGAGGTTGTACCAGATGATTTCCAGAAGTGTCTTCTAACATTAACTATTCTACTTATGAAATACATTAGAATTTGAAAAATATCCCAAAAGAAAAGAAAGCCATTTCTGTATTTTATATAGAGTCATATGCTGTTATGTATTTAGAAATGAAATTTTTCTCACCTAGAATTGTCGTAGCCATGTGCTTCTTCTCTTGACATCAAATTATTTACTTCATCAGTTCTAAAATTAAGCATACCAAAGGAATGAATGAAACATATTAAATTGACTTATTGTACCTAAACATATTTTCTGTTTTATAACGTTTTTTTTCTAATTGGTATATTGATGGAGTTTTTTATTATTTTTCAGAAATTATGTAGTACAAAGTTACAAAAGTGGGAAATCAGTCTTGAAGAATTACATTAATGAAGAAAATACTAAGCATAGGTTTTAAAGAAAGAAAAAGAAGCCCTTCTCCAACAGGACAGTAGTGCAAATCTTATGAGAAGAAACTTCAGTAACGATTTCATTTTTAATTGCAAGGGAAGTGAATGTATTTATATTTGATGACTATAAATTCAATTTAAATATGACATGCTGAAAGGATGCTCACCTCCATGTGCAGGGAAACAAACAGGTTCACTAGAAGATAGTATTTCCTATGGAGTAAGTGCACTGCCTTGTTGAGCTCTGCAGCAAGCTGATGTGTATAGAAATTATTTCCATCATGAAAGCACTGATGATTCATGTGGTCATGATAATTGTGATAATTGATCACAGACGTATAGGAAGGAAACAATGTAAGCCAGCAAAAATAAAGATACGACATTAAAAAATTTAATGTTAAATTGTGCAAATAAAAAAGGGGGTGGGGAAGGCCACATGAAAATTACAGAGGTAACAGAATCAGTCAAAGTCTGTAAGAAAGAGTTTGTAGTAATGTCAGGAAACTGATAGAGTTTTAGGTCTGCAGAATTATTACAAACTCCCCTTATGACAAGAGGGTCTACATATAAACTAAATTCACAATCTGAATATGGCACGGGATGAGACATGAAAGAGTATCTCAAGACAGCTAAAGAATCTTCTTAAAGAACAGGGAACTGCTTGGGACTTAAAACTACCATGTTAGTAACTTGGAGAAGAAATATATGTTTTCACAACATTGAAAGATTTCAAACTAGAAATGTTAGTGGCTAAATTTTTTATGCTTATATTGATTTTTAACAGAAACAAAAATTCCATTATTCTAAAATTTTGCCCACTGTGGCTGCTCTTCCTTTCAACAAACAAAATTAGAAAATAGCATTGGATGAAGGTCATGGGAGGCTTTTACTGTAGGCCAGTGAAAGAATGAAACATTATGAATGAAATGAAATGAAATGAAATGAAATGAAATGAAATGAAATGAAATGAAATGAAATGAAATAAATGAAATGAAATGAAATGAAATAATGAAATGAAATGAAAGCCACAGACATTGCAGAAGAATAGGTTAAGCATATAGATTTTCTCATTTGTAAATGAAAACATTGTCTAATAACCTTGCTATGAAATTGAAAGATACAGAGAGCTGATTTTAATCCCTGATGGGGCACATTCCTTTCCTCAGCTCCCACATCTCCAAGGTAAGTGTGCCTGGTGCAGAATAAAATACCACCCTGAGGGCATTTGTGTGTCTTCCTGGAAGTATCCTTTCCAAAGTCCAGGCTCTCAGAGGGATTAAAAATGAATGTGGGATAGGACCACACATGCCATGTCCTCCTCAATCCTTTACCTTTGGGATTGAAGTGAAAACCAGCCATATCAAATGCCTAAATATATGCAAAGGGAATGAAAGTCTGTCATGGAATCACCACCCTTCCTTTTATATCTACAATACAGTCTGGCACAATTTGCTCACAAACAGTGAAATTATCTTTACTTTCCAATTTCTGTAGTGAGTTCAAGGGAGATTGTGCAATAAATGTCCTCAGTAACCTCTGAAATTGTTCTGGACAGCAGTCAGAATGACTCTGGAGATCATGATGAAATATATGTCAAATCAAGAACTCTGCTGCCATTCAACCAAACTTAATGTCTCATATATTGCAAATTAACTTAGCTCAGTTAACATCTGTTAAGAACTATGATATTTTATAAAAGGATATTTTGCAAAGGAAAGGTCAGTAAGTATATTTCTAAATGTGTTTCCTTAGGAAGAATGTTGATAGCGTTTACTGGAATCCTTTCCAGGGATGCTCGTCTTTTGACAAAGTTCCAATATTCAAGTAAACTTAAGTCAAATTACTCATTCTTTCTTTTGGGGGCTTAGGAAGAGGGAAAGATTTTTTCTTTCATGCTTAACATGTTCATAATTCTGTCTTCTTTTTTTTTTTGAATATTAATTCCATGTTTCAACAGTCATTTTTACTGGGAAGAAAAGAGAGTGATGCTTTTCAATTATAGTGATTCTGTCTTGCTAAAGAAACGCAATTAGACTTATCAGAGGTGTTTGCCACAGCAGTACTGTGATAACACAGAGTTCTTTTGGAATTATTTTTCTGACTTAAACATAAGAATTTTATTAAATACTTGACCTCATGATTATATCTAGGTGCATATTCCCATGTTTAAAAACTTGATGCCCTGGAGAAATTAAATTCTTTGGCCTTTTGATCTACACTGGGCATTGAGCGAAATCCTGGTATCACATAAAATATGGGAATGCTGCCAATGCCTTTGATGAAGTCAGAATTATTTAGGGACTATGTCATAGTTTTATATTTACTATATAACTGTCATGACTGTCTAGACATAACTGTGACTTGAATGCTGTAATATATTTTAAATTGCAATTGTGAAACACATATAATGTCTTCTTTATATTTGTAAGCCTAACAAAAAAAACCCAACAATTTAAACAGAAAAAAAAAGCAACCTGTTTGTTTATAATACTGAGACATCTGATAATAGTTCTTATACTTCTTGAAAGTTACATTTGTCATGTCATCATTTTAGCTTTTAGTACTAAGTTATTTGCAAACATGACATGCTGGAATGCAAACAATTGATTTCTCTATTTTTATGTCATCATGGCTAAATACTTGGGATCATGTATCCTAATGGTTCAGTAATTGTATTTATTCTTAATGCAGCAGAATGTGTAAGAGGACAGATAAATGGCAGCTGTGTGAAACCTGGCACAAATCTATCTGTCCTGTCTACAGATAGAATGTTATGGTTTGGATTTTTTTCATTCATTAAATAAAGATTCATTAAGTGGAGTTCTGAGAAAGAAATAAAATTATTATATTGCTAGAGAAAAATACTTCAAGTATGTATTTTTATCAAAACATTTAGGAGCACATACAGGTGTGTACTTGGCTATCTCTTGTATCAAGAACCTTGAAAATACCTTTGATAATTTTTTAAGTGTTTGGTGTTCACTCTAGATGCCAAAGATGGTGCACTCTGTGTGGGACTTCCAGTTATTACACAAACCAATAACATCTGCAATTTCTAGGCCACTCTTTCCCCAGATGTTTTTAGCCAAACACGCTCTTCAAAAAAATTAATGGTATTCCAGAGCACTCATTCAGCATCACATTCCTGTCATCACCTCTGCTTTTCCCTGTCAGCTGAACTGCTGGTGCTAAGAGAACTCTCACCCAGCCAGTCTGAGCAGGCAGGCAGACAGGATCCTGCATCAGCACTGCAGACAGGTCTGCCCTGGCTCCTGCACACCTGTCCGAGCAGCACAATGCAACACCACCCAGGCTGCTCCTCCAGGACAAAACAGCTTCACCAAGTATACTCCATACTTCATCACTTGGAAAATGGTGCTTCCATAGAATTACACAATCATGGAATTTTTTTTATTGGAAGGGACCTTTAAAAGTCATCCTTTCCAACCCTCCTGCAATGAGCAGGGGCACCTTCAATTAAACTTAAGTGAGGCATAATCATTTTTGGTTCCTGTTGTTACCACAACCATGATCTTGAATAATTATAGAAATGGGCATTAAAATAAGCAACCTCTCAAAATCTCATGGAAGTTCTCCATTTCCTATACAGTTTTCCATTTAGCTGACACACAATTGAAAAAATCAGTAATTTAAATATTTCTGAATTTGTAGTTGTCATGCATCATAATTCTGAATGTAACACTTAAATCATCACAAGCAAGTAACTGAAGATATGAGAAAATCCTACCCTAAAACTTGACCCAAACAAACAAATAAAACCTCTGAAAATCAATAATCTTCTTGTTGAAATCTGTTAAAATAAGCTCCTTATAATCTTAGGTTCTAACAGTTCATTAAAATGGTAATCAAGGAGTAAAAAATTAAATTATAGAACTTTTTATCACAAGCAAGAACTAGCTAAAGTAAAAGGAAAATTAGAGACTTGGCAATACTTCTCTTCCCTTTCTCTGAGTCCTTGTTATTCCCAGCTTCACTGCTCACAAGTCTTAGACACCTACCTGACATCTTCACAAATTAACTCAAGTTATTTCCTATTTTTTTTTTCATTTTTCTCAAATTAGCCACTCTCTAACCTCTCATAATATTTTCTTCCAATCTCCAGCACAACCATCTTGGAGATGACTCAAATCTTGACTTTCACCATTAGTTAATGTAGTCACCAGCACTGCTTCTGAAAAGAGGAAAAGGTGCTTTCAGCACTCTTACTGCTGTTACCTCCATTGTGAAACACATATAAAGAAAAAAGCAAGACAAAGACAAAAGACAAAAGCAAGAGAACTATGCCTGTGTTTGTACACCACTCTGAAAATGTTGTCATCCCCACAAAACAAATCTTTGACTGATGAGCACTTACATCTTTTTTGCTGGTTCTACTACTCTACACTCATGGCAAAGTTGTTGGAAAATAATGCAGTCATTTTGACAACAGATTACATTCTTAATGCAGCTCATTCATCTCCTTCAAATATCTCCAAAGATTTCTTCTCAGAATTCCTGCTGTTTCCAGATGGACAAACTAACTTTAAGAAACATGAATCAAAGGTTTCAGTGTGGCATTGAAAAAACTTCAGTGGCCAACCAAGAACAACATGACGATTTCAGAAAATGTTCATAAAGAATTTTCCGTTAAAAAGCTACCTAGTCAGAAGATAACAGCTCTTTTATGTCTGCAACTGCTAATGACCTTGATTTATGTGTTGATGGCCTGCTTCACAAATTTTTCCCATTCATTTACTTAACATTCATGCCAGCTTTCAACCCTTCTGACCTTCAGCCAGCCCAATGAAACTATACGCTTAAAGCATATATTTAATTTGTTTTAAGGTTTAAACACATTATAATCAATACAATTGGACATTTATTCCAGAACATTTATATTTTAAATTCCACTTATAACGTACTTGGCATGCTATGACTAATCTCAGAGAAATGGCTGGTGTAGATTGCTTCAGGCAACAGCAGTTTTACTTGCTACAGCTAAATTTATCTTCAATTGTAAAGCAAAACCTTTAGGAAAGCAGCTTATTCCTTTGTAGTGATACAAAATAGAAACTATGTTGAAAAATATCTCAATAGCTAACACTAAACACCATCTTGCCAGTATGTAAAAAAAAAAAAAAACATTTAGATAAAAAATTGGATCAAATGCCTATAAGCAATGACATAAACACAAAAAAGATTGATATGTAAATTCTCTTAACAGTGAGTCCCCTTATGAATAGAGGTAGTTCATGAACTTCACTAAAAAGAAACTCTCTTTGAATAGGCAAAATAGCAGTGATATTTTCAGATTCTTGCAAATAGGAAATAATTAAGTTTGTAAATGCACATACTTAAATTCTATTCAAAATTTTGTCTATAACATTAATTAATCATGCCTATGAAATCAATTAAGTATTTTATTTTATTTCTGTCTGACCAGCAAAACTGGTTAATCCTGTACTTCTCACATTTAGTGACAAGGTCTTGGCCAAGATTATCATCTTACTTTGTCTTCATATATAATGCTTCCTAAATATGTAAACTGCATATTATTGAACAAATCCTTCTTTATTTTAGGATAGGAATTTACTGTACATGAATATATATTTTTAATTTAGTAAGATCCTTCCTTCCTTCCTTCCTTCCTTCCTTCCTTCCTTCCTTCCTTCC
>QUSF01000011.1:2321192-2334046 GCA_003676055.1 Chloebia gouldiae | reverse complement strand
GATGGATGGATGGATGGATGGATGGATGGATGGATGGATGGATGGATGGATGGATGGATGGATGCATGGATGGATGGATGGATGCATGGATGGATGGATGGATGGATGGGGCAGGCAGCACCTGGAACCTGAGGATCTGGGCGGACCCCCGGGATACCCCCTGCAGACGCCCCTTTCCGCCGGCTCCTCCCGGTGTCACGGCTGGCGCTGTCCCTGCGACGTTGTGCCGGAAAGTGAAAGTCCCTGCAGGAGAGAGAAACGTGGCCCTGTTTCCTACCGTGGTTTCTGGCGTGCATGGGGTCCCTGTACAGATTTGCCTAGGTGGGGTTTTAAATTTTTATGCCGAAATATTAGGCGAGAAATCTCATGATTGTCTAGTACTTTCGTTTGCATAGGAGTGTTGTTAATTTAGGTACGCGGTGGAAATTGACTGTGGAACTTGTGAACGTTCTGTGGGGTGACGGTACAAAAGACAGGAACGCTTTCTGGGTTGATTAGTCTGCTAGATATTTGTCTCCTTGCTGTGAAGGTTTATAATTCCTCTCGACTTTCTGCTCATGTCCCGAGAAATCTTCCTACTATTGTGAGGATTGTTCTGCGATGAATTCAGCTTCTTAACCTGTTAGTTTGTCCTCTTGCATAGTTAAGTAGTCCTTAATGTGGCATTCAAATACATCAAAGGTGTGGTTAAATCCTTACAACACACATTGAACAAAAAGTTGACTTTGTTCCTTCTGTAAATGAGTAATTGAACAGAAAAAAAATAGTCATAAACCTGAACTCTTAAAAGGAGCCTTTGATAGAATTGGAAACTGAGCCCATAAGTCTTCATTCTACATCTGCTGTGTGAACTGTAGTTATTTTTGAGTGGTATGTGGGAGGATGGAGGAAAGGTGCCTACAGTTGGGAAGAATAGTTTCTGTATGATCAAAATTACTTAAGAATGCGTTTTTCAAGATTTAGCTAGCTTATACTCAAAGCAGGATGAGACAAAAGAATAGATATGATGGTGCACAAACAGATTACAAAAGCAGTTTATTGACTATGTTAAAGGAGGAAAGCTCAGGTTAGAATGAATATTGACTAAGGACCATGATTACTTTTGGATACAGGCAATTACATGTTTCATTGACTAATACAGGTGCAAGCACAGCTGCTAAAATGAGCTATGCCTTGTGACAGGGAGGTTAAAACAAAGCAATAATGGCTTTATGCATGTAGGTTTTTACTGAATTATCTGACAAACCTTCTTGTTATATTTATTTAGAATCCAGTTTAAGAGTCATTGTATGTGAATATTCAATAAAGCAGGTATGTGTACTTAATTTTTAGCTTCAGGAATGGGGCCTGAAACCTTTTATAGTCAGGTGATAGGTATGCACAGAACTGTTCAGCAGACTGGCAGAACTGTGGTAGAGTATATCCTATTCATACTTCAGGCACACCAAGATGCTATGGCTACAAAGGAGAGTGGAGGAACAGCCAAGTGCAATCCTCCTCCATCAAAGCTGGTGTTCAGAATCTTTCCAGTTAAAGATCGGGGCTGAAATAGAGACTGATATTTTATCTTTCAAATGTCCTAATAATAAAGATCTTCTGTCATGGATCCAATGTTGTCAGTGTCATAAAAAAGGTTTTTGTCATAAAAAAATTTACAGCACTTTTGTGAACTTGATATGCACTGGTCAGTGCATTAGTATCAAGTTGTGGCAGTAACATGAAAACAGGGAGGATTTTTTTTGTTTTGTGTTTGAAAGACTAGGACTGTTTTTCCATTACTTTCATGCCTTAATATGTTGTGATCAGTTTTGATCACAGAAATTAATTTCACCCATTAATTTGGTTCCAAATTCTATAAGCATTTAAGTACATGTAACAGTAGTATGTTTCAATCATCGAATCCACTGCTTTCCACTCACTGTTTTACAGTATTGATTAGCTTTTCTACATACATTGATAGACTTTTGATATATACTATACAATGTTTTTATTGCATTTATTGTACATAATAAATAATAATATATTCATATAGAGAAAGATACTAATATAGCTATATTATACAAATCATGCTGAAATTATTTTAAATTTCTCATTGTAAGAGATATAGTTGTGTAGATCCACTGTTTGGTTTATGTATGTGACCTGTCATGTACATGATAAAACATGTTTATGCATGTATACATGGATGCCTTGGAATATGGCTTTTTCTAGTAACAATATGAAATAAACCTCCAAATGTCACTTTTGGCCTTTAGGGGGTTTTCTTTTCCAAACCAGGCTCCAGAGTGAAATTTAAACAATTTAAAAACAATTGTTTGTTAATTTTCAATGTACTGAATGCATTTGAAATTTTGAGTTTGTGTATATGTCTGCATCTAGTGTGTATGTCCTTATCTATGTGAGTCAGATCTCAAGGCATAAAATCAAATAAAATTTGTGTTTAAAGAAAATTTTTGCTTTTTAAACCTTGACTCAGAGTCATACTCTAAATTATTCTCCTATTAAGTAATTTAATTTTGTAGAGCATTTTCTACAAGTCAATGTGAGATACCCTTAAACACTGAAAATGTGCTGCTTATGGTGAGCCTTCCACTAATTGCATTAGTTTAAATATTAGGTCAGTGCTATATATGAAAGAAGAAAAATAAGAGGTAGGTATATGACCATCATCAGTCACTTCTGGCACCCAGGGCTTTTCCAACCATGTCAAAGAAGAGCCTCATCTATGGCTCTTCTCCCATCTTCCCTACTGCATGTTCCTATCATTCCAGCTAGGATTGCAGTCCAGTGCTCACATTTAAGCTTTTCTATCTGTTCTTGCACCCAAAAAAGTTTATTTTTTATTTCAGACTTCAGTCACAATTTCTCCTCCACATACCCATATAATCAACCTTCACTTCCAGGAAGAAAAAGTGGAACCTTGGCTTCTTCTGCCTTCATGTACCTCCTTAATCCTGTTCTTCCTACTTTACCATGACTTGGTCCTCTTCTATCCTAAACCAGAAGCGCATTCTGCATGGGGACAGCAGAGCTATTCATTATGTTGAATGTGAGTGGTGGCTGCAGTAATTCCTAACTGTTCCCACAGGTTTTATGGAGGCCAGGGGGCCATTGCTGTGCTGGCTGTATAGGAGCAGTGAGACCCAGAATCTGTGGCTCAGTTAAGTTTGAATGTAGCATGGAAACAGGCATAAGTGGCATTTGTGCTACACTTTGGACACCTCTTTTTATGGACAAGGAAGAAAAATCAGAAACAGACAAGCATGGAAAGACAAGAGTAATTTTCATCAGAGACTAAAAAGCACATACTGCTTCTTCTACTAGATAAGCTGAATCAGTGCAAAAATCCAAACAGATATTTCAGCCTGTTTTACATCAGTTTTGCTTGAGTCAATTAATCAGAAAAAAGCCAACCTTAAATTAAAATAAATTATTCTTTCTTGTGCAGACGGGCTCCAAGCCCTGTCTTTGGAAATCAGGAGTGACTACAGTCCATTAAGTGTAATGCAAATAGATTATTTTTGTGTAAGAGGCAGAAGCTTCAGTTGAATCTGGTCCATGAAAAGTAAAAACCAAGCAAGATGAGCTTTGAATGGGAGGTTTTGAACAAATGAGAATCACATTAACAAGAACACAAGACTCATGTAATTGCATTCTTTGCTTGTATTTGAGAAAACAGATTCCACATTGGTGTCTGGAGCAGAGATGCTTTTGGAGCCCCTTGAAAAAGGAATGGAAGTAGGTCAGTTGATGAGGGGAAATGGTTGGTTTAAAAAAATTTAATGTTGTTTCATTATTCTCTGTAACATAGAGAGCATGTATGCTCTAAGTACAAATATATTTCAGATATCTTCCTGTCTCAATATTTTTTAACCTTCCATAAGTAGGAATTTATTCGGTCATTTGATTACATTGACAAATGACTTCAGACACCCTTCTTCCAAAATCTTCTATGTATCTGTAGAAGACTTTGTATAGTCTCCTTCTGTTTCTCCACTAAAAGCATTGTAACTTCACCATTTTTTGCTTCTGGAGAATCCCTGCCTTCCCAGGAGATAACTGTCGGTTTTCTAAGCCAATGAATACTTCTAATATGATTTTTAATCTGTGATGGTAGTATGCTTTCCAATTTAGCATGGAATAGTATCTTAATCCTATGCTTTCCAATTCAGCATCCTATCATATCTTACCATTCTAGTGGTTCTCTTAATTTCTTTGTGATTACAGAGAATCAAAATAGCAAACTAAAATCAAATACAGCACAACTGGCAGTATTCAAGCATCCCTCATTTGCATTGTGCATTTCAAGGTAGGCTGTGCTTTGGTTGCTACTTCCAGTTGTAGTCTTTTCAGATGTGGTGTGGAAAAGATGATGCTGATAACGGAATTCTAGGTTAGTCTTGCATATAAACCAATTAGTTCAGCTGTTGGGTGGATTGCTTTGTTGTTTTTACTTTTAGTAATTGTTGTACAATGTTTTAAAGATTAAATATTTTAGATATGAGAAGCTTAATAGACTATATGAAGCTGCATTTTTAAATAATTTTAATAGTTAATAATAAGAATTTTTATATCAGCACATGAGATTGAGAATCACGAGACATTGAGGATAATTGTCCTTACCTTGTTTCTTTAGTTCTGTGTAATATGGCTATTGGATCATAGTGAGGCTTTGATAATTTTAGCTTCATTGGGTATTGGGATGGGATTCTCTCTCTCTTTTTTTTTTTTCTTCTTTTTTTTTAAGGTTAAATGAGATAGCAGAGGCTGCCTTTTGACAGTGTCTTTGTAGGTCTTGCTGTAGGTACTTATGCCAATTATTTGGACAATTTCTTAACCGCAGTTATTTCTTGGACCTTAGGAGAAAGACTATACCCCTGGAAACAAATAACTAGCATGAACAGTATGAGGCCATACAAGTTGGACCTAAACTATGGTGGAAATTTTAAATGATGGCCTGTGAATTATTTGTAATCTGACTTGTTATTTTTGCAAATAAAGGATGAGATTTCTATATATTTGGTTCTAAAATTTTACAGGTAGGAAGAACAACAGTAGAAAATAATATTTACGTTTTTCTTCACATTTTCTTCTTGCTCTTGTTTTATCAGAGATAATAGCAAAAATCTTAAATCTTAGAGTTAAGTGTGATAAAGTGTGACTAAGTGTGATAAAGGGATAAATAAGGTGAGATACTAAAAATTAATTTGAGAATTTGATATCTCTGATAAAATATTACATGTCAGAAGGAATTCTAGAAAAGGTGCTGTAGTACATGGTTCTGAGCTCTGCAACATCCCTTCTAGTGTCTTCTGTGGAGCTTACAAAGAAGAACCTCAAGTTCAGTGTGGTTAGATACAGTGTAGTATTTTTATTGCAATTTAATCCTTGGGTCTTTCAGAAGATGCTATCAATGTAAGATATAAATTCATTGCTCCATTGCAACAGTAGTATGTAGATTAACTACTTCAGCCCTGTTATAGGTAGGTCTGAAAGAAGGCAAACAAATTTTTACCTTAGTGAAGTTCAGCTGTCCTGTTCTCATTTTCAGTAAGTTTCAAATAGAGAAAACTCTTTATTATACAAACATCCTTTAAGATTATGCTAATTTAGTTGTAGATGTGTTTGAAACATCTGATTTCTTCAGCTGAACTTTTATGTTTGATCTTGAAATTCTGAAAAAATACTAAAATCAATATTGGTCTTACCCATGCTGAACAGCTTTAACACTCTCAGTGTTAAATCATCAGGCAAGACCAAGTTTTATAGAAGTGTTTTCATTTGTATATATTACACCATGTATATAAGACATTCAGTACGTTGTCAGACAATCAGTTTTGTTATTGAATTTGAAAGAAGTTTAAAAAAACTTGGCTGCCGTATTATGCAGAAAATATCTTTTTTTTAAATTTAATATATAATTTTATATTTAATTTTTACTTATGGTAGTGCCCAGAAGCCCTACATATGAGGCTCTAACATGTCAAGTGTGTAACAAAACAGCTTCTTCTATATATGGTTTACACAGGAAATACAAAAGAGAACATAAATGTTTTCCATTAGGCAAATACAAGGAGAATAAGAAGTATGGGAGAGACTTAAGACCTCTGTGAATATTTCACCTAAGGAGAATTACCACACAAAATGTGAGAAAGGGCAGAAGGTATCTTGGAATGCCTTTTGTATTAAACGTTTTCAATGGTATCAATGAGAAAGCATGGTGCAGGTCAATAAATTGATCCTCAAGGTGAAGGTCAAAAGATCACTAGCAGGAAAAAAAGCCCATGTTCTGCATTATGATAATGTATAAGAAGTGTTATACAGGGGAGAGATGTTAATTTATTCTCTTGGGTATAGACAGTTTGGCCTGTGACTGTAGTTTAAACTCTTCATAGGTTTATGTTTCATGTACTGATTTTTAAGACAAAGATGATATGTAGAATGCCAGCAAGTTTATTTAGTGGGGTTGGTGAAGTTATTTGCAACTGGTTTTTATTAAAAATGTATTAAAGTGGCCTTCAATCTATTACACAACCTGTGCATTTAAGGCAGATTGAATTATTTTAAATTTAGTTTCTCCACTAAATAAATTTATTTTATCTTTGGGCAAGGGAAAAAGGAAACCAAACCTTCAAAAGCCTTGAATTTTTTGTTTTGTACTGGTTGTCTTGTTTGTAGCATTTTAAGGGAATCAATTTACATATGTGTAATTTAGACTAAAGAACTGATCACAGCAACTAGTCTCTGATTCAAATACATTTTAATATACTCCACAAACCAACATAAAAGTATTTAAATTACTAAAATATAAAAAAGTATAACTTAAGTAAGAATTACAATTAAATTCCTCATCTACTTACGTTTTTGTAAGTTCAGATTCTTTAAGACTATATTGCTTTTCTAACCAGAATGCATAATGTACTTCTGATTTAATTTTTGGTTTCTAATGTTTCTTCTTTCATGAAATGCTGCATTTTAACCAGAAAGGTAAAAGAATTACTAAGGAGAGTGGTACCAAGTTGATTAAGGCTGCATTATACTGCCCAAGGAATTTCATCATTCATCTGTACAGTAACATGGGATCATTCACCTGTACAGTAACAATCTCTATCTGTGGAGAAACAGCTATGTAACCACTTCAGCACAGGAGCTTTAGGTAAGGTGAATTGCTTGCCTTCAGACTTGCTTGCAATTTCCTTTATACTGGTTCAACATTGCTTCAAAACTGATCTCACAGCTACAGTTGTGAGGATACTTTAGGAAAAAAACAAGACTAGAAATGAGAGAATACTGTAAGAATTAAACTGTTATACTTTTGTTTTTAAATTGCTTCCTGTATTTGTGCCTTTTTTTAACTAGACAGTATAAGTCCACAGTCTACCTGTAATTAGTCAGTGATCTCTTAACAGTCATTGTTGGAAAGAGCCAGGAAGATGAGTGTAGAGGAACTCTTAAGGTTTTCTTCTGTGATGTCTGTTGGCTTCAAAGTATAGCAACTTGAGTATCTTGTTTAATTGGAAGTCTTGTCTGAGACCTCTCTAAAGCCTTATCTTCAGATGTCATATCCAAGAGCATTTAGAATATGACTGAAAATGCTTAAACTGAAAAAGTTGAAGTATGTTTCCACTGGCCATTTCCATTAGATATTTACCGTGCATCTATTAATAGAAATAGTCTTCGCTCCTAAGATTATGCTGCTTTCCTTGCCATAATATCCAGTCAGTTTTATTGCTTTGGTCAGATGAAAACTGGAATTTTTTTTTTTAATTTTAATACTGTTTTAATTTGTATCAATAGCCTGTCTTTAACAAGACAGACATTTCTCTGTTCTTTTGTAGTTGTCTCACAAAATTTCTGCCAAGTTAATCTTGAAGCACTTGGATTGTAACTATTTGTTGTATTAAACAATCATACATTCAACTAATATAATTTCTTACCATCTGAAAATACTGTTATTCAGAGAAGGCAAAACCATTGGTTTTGATGTGTCTGCAAATTCCACTGTGTATGTAGATGCAGGCACATTTTGGAGTACTTCTGCCTTTATCCATCATTGGTTTTTACTCCCTTGTTCATCTAAGGCTTGAAAAGGAATGTGCAGTCATTCTTTAGCATTCTCATTAAGATCAATAAGTCCTATTTCCTTATTTACCTTAAAAGTTTCGCTTCTTTGATTAGGGTAGGTTGTGTATCATCCTTTTGTTTTTGATTGGATTGGAGCAGTTGACTGCTCTCACTGATGCACACATTCTCTTTGGGAAGGAGCTCCATTCCAGATCAGTAATTATTTCCTCTTTTCCACAAGGATGTAATTTTGTAATATTTATCTCACATTAAATATTAGAAAACACCCTGTACTCAGGCTTACTGGATAAGATTGAATTCCAGTTTCCTTTTGATGGTTTGTAGATCTTCCACTTGTTTACCTGCCAGCTCATATATGACTCCACCCATTTATCCCTATGCAGGACAGATGACTGCTCAGATGGAGCATCTTAGAAATACTGCCATTTCCTTGAGGCAACAGCATCTTAAGAGCCTTAGATAAGCCACTCATTGCAGTAAGGAAATTCATCAGTTATGCAGGGAAAAATACACTAGCATTCCATTACATTGACCAGTGGTGATGTTTTAGCCAGCACTATTGCTGTCAGTATTGCAAGTATCACCAAAGCACCAGTGTTGTCACCAATGAGAGATCAGACAGTGGCAGTGTCAGTGACAGGTGAATGTCATAGTGCATGTTCTGTGTGTAAAGGTTTTAAAACACATAGAGTGTTCAGAAAAGGACTGGGAGGAAAGTAGATGAGTGTGTGGTTCTGAATCCTCTGCAAGAATACCTGGGATGCAAGGTATTTTGCCAAGAAGTTAAAATATAACCTAATCCTGATTAATCAGGTCTTAAGGCTCCCAATAACTCTTTTGCCTTGAACCCTGTACTGAATTCCAAATTATGCCTCATGGGCTTTCCAGAGGACACTTCTCAGAATTTTGAGTTTTCTTTACAGTTGGTTTCTTTACAGTGGGTGCACATTGTGAAAATACAGTGGTGTGATTTAAACAGTGTAAAATAACTAATTTTAATAATTTAAATTGGAAGGCCAAAAAAAATAATTTTTTGTATTTGGTTTTAATTTAGGTTTTCTTTCTCACGATAGCTAATTTTTACCTCACTTATGCATCAAAACATACTTGCAAATACATATGCCATTTGATTTGTATTTGTTATTTCTTTCTACTAAGAAAAGGTTTTCAGCACCTTTACAAGTTCTCTTATTTTGTGAGATTCCTAATTTTTACCCTCTAATGTATTGTTATTTTTTATGATTGTTAAGATAGTGTTGTACAAAAAGGAAATTAAATTAGTGAACTGTTTCATGAGGGATATATCAGTTCTTTATATATATTTTGCACTAAACTTCGTTGGTTTATAAGCACCTTTATATTGGCAAGAATTGGGAGAACTATGATGTATTTTGGTTCATCATGGTGCAGATTTTTTTCAACATTAGCTTAAAAACAGATCACCATTACTTAGATTAAGGGTTTTTTAAAATAATGGTGAATAACTTAATTTTAAATAAACAGTGTATTCTTTTCAGGGCCAAGAACTTCCCGAAATTTGACACTGTCTCATCATGAGGTGTAATCTCCTTTACATTTGCTGTATTTTGTAGCAGGGATGATTTTATCTGCAAACATTATTGTAAAAGAAGAGCAACAGATGTTTATCATGATCCTATGCCACCAAGACTCTCACACAGGCCTTGTCTGTCTTGGTTGAGCCATTGTGAGAGGAACAGGCACCATGGAGTCTCTCAGTGTATAACTTTCCTTCCAAGATTTGCAGGGACCACCTTTCCAACCCTGCAGTAAGTCAGAAGAGGAATCATGCATCTATTAGTGTCTTTATTTTTATTAATCTCTGTTAGTTGATAAAAATGAATGTACGACTGAAAGAAAGTGAATGCTAGCATTTCAGGGACTGCATCTCTTTTTTCACAGCCTTATACCCATCCATGCATATGGGTTTTTTTCAGCTATAACTTTGTTTTTAAGTTGAATCTGCTACTTTCCTCAGATGTTTTCAAAAGTCTGCATTCTGATCTATCACAGGGAACAGGTTCAAAAGCTGTGTATCATTTTGATTTTTATCTGCATCTTGGGGAAGCCTGAATTACCAATTAGAAAAACTGAAGTTCAGCAAAAATCATCCAGCAGATAACAGCTGCTTTGCCTCCTACTGCTCAGAGAAAGAAATCTTAATGTATACTTTAAGTATGGAGTCGAATTAGGGACACTAATAATGCTTAAAAGAATTTTAAGCTGGCAAAAAGCACATGCTGGATTTCAGACGTAAAATTTTACAGTAGAGGTTTAAATAAGACTGGACTCTCAAGAATGATGCCTTTCATCCTGTGTACATCCACTTAGTCCCTTTACCATTTAAGATTTCAGCTGATTGATCTGGTATTTTTTGTCACAAATTCATGAAGTGATGTTTTTCTCAAATAGCTCTCCATTGAGTTTTAGATTGTTTTCTGACTGCCAGCATTAAAAACATGCATTGCCAGTTTAGTATCCAACATGTGTGGTTGCAGTGGGGCAAATCATTAGCCACACACTATTTTTCCACTTGGTATAATATCTGTGGAAATGAAATGATCATAGAATCACAGAATCATCAGGATTGGAAGGGACCTAAAAGATCATCCAGTCCAACCATCCATCCAGCACAACCACTGTCTCTTCTAAACCACTAAACTACATCACTCACTGCCGGGTCCAGATGCCTGTTGAATACCTTCAGGGATAGTGACTCCACCACCTTCTTGGGCAACCTATTACAATGCTTGATACCCTAACAGTGAAATTTTTTTCTAATATCAGAATCTCACCTGACTCAGATTAAGGTCATTTCCTCTTGTCCTCTCATACTGGTACATTTGAAGAGATGGTGAGTCCTTGTCTAGATTAGTTGATCAAAGGCATATTAAATCAAGAGGTCTTTGCAGTTTTGCACTGTCTACTACTTCATTCAGCTGGACATTTCAATAATGATAAGAATGGTGTTTCATCCTGTCGAAGCAGAATTCAAAATCAAAATGCTTGTGATGATGTGATGATGTTGCAGTTGGTGAAAGCTTGGTAGATTTTTGTCCCTGTAGCTGAGAATCTTACATGTCTAATTGAACCTATGAACAGCAAGAGATTTGGCTTTCAGTTCTGACTTGTAATAACCTTATGCTATATATTGGTGTTTGTTATCCTAATTTGAATAAAGTGTTAATTGTTCTACAAAACAAGAAATATTAGTGCATACTGGGGCCGGTCATCCATTTTATCTGCAATGGTGTGATGGTTTTCTACCTTCATATATATGGAAACTGTACTGCTGTGCTCTTTTCTCTATGCTCATTTGATGCATGAGAAGCAGAGGTAGTCATTAAATAAAGAGGTAATGTACTTCCATCAATAGAGTGAAATTACAGGCTGTCAAATTTCCTGAGTACTAGTTCGTCTGTTCAATGGAATTCCACAGTGCAGGCTTTTACAGACAATATCTGCAAAAATAAATACTGCTCCTCACCTTTGAGAACAGAAGCCATGAAATCATGGAAGGTGAGCCTTAACAACTCTCCCTTTCACACTGGCAACAGTGTAACAGATTTCATAAGCAGATATGTTATTGTAACTGTAGATACCCTCAGAAAAAGTCTATCATCAAATTAAGGATGTTCTACAGACAGCGAATCACATTACAGATTTATTTGCCTTGAATATCAAAATGCCAGGGCTCCAGGAAATTTGACTTTAGCTTCATTACAACATGTGTTCTATGGGAATATTTGTACATGTACACAATTTCTAGTTTCATACACAACATAAGACAAGTTGAACTTTAGCTAGATTTATCTCAGGGGGGTAGGGTAGAAAGCTAACATTTCTCTCAGTTTTTTTCAGCTTATTCTGCTTCTAGACCTACTGGCCAGAGAGAATGAATAATGGTAGGAAACAAAAGTCAGTTAACAAATCTGAAGTTATATTACACAATAGGTAGACAAATCTGAATTTAGATTACCTCAAAGCCCATACATTTGCTGCCTTGAATGTTTTTTATCAAATTGCTCCTCAGAGGTAGAAGAAATTCTGTTTATAGGTAAGAAAAAAGTTATTTTTTAAGATATTCTTAACCCTACCAATGAAGCACATTCTTAGTTTGGTACATTTCACAAAACTTTTTTCTTTAGATCAAGGGTTACAATTATATGATGCATCATGTTGAATTTGGTTTATCTTCTGCTAGGTGGTTTTCCTCTTGGCTTTTTGTCATCCAGCGTGACATTGAAGGGCTCTTAAAAATGAGAGATTTTTTTGCAACCTTAGTTACCAGAAGAGATTCCAGTGCATTTGGCAACTTAGTATTCTTTGTGCCAGTGTTAATCACAATGTTCTACCTTCAACAGAATTACACTTGCAATAGTGGAATTGGTTAGTGTTGCATTAGAAAACAGCTTACAAGCCTCTTCTGTCTCCGATTTCTATACAACTCAACATAAAGTAGTGTTGAGACTCCATAATAAAAATATTTTTCTAAAGTTTGCTTTGTTTCTGCTTAAAAAAATCTTATAACCAATCAGCCCTGGAAATGTAGAAAATTAATTTCATAGACATTTCAGTCAGGAACACAAAGTCCTTTCAAACTGTTTTCATAGCATCTCCTTAGTAACCTCTCTGGTGTTTCACAGGGTCAAACTGTCTTCTTCCAAAGACTATTCAAATTAATTGTGTAATAAATGTTACTCTGGTTAATAATATGGCTGAACTTAGATTGCATCAAATGTTTTAGAATG
>QUSF01000011.1:2275363-2311192 GCA_003676055.1 Chloebia gouldiae | reverse complement strand
CTCTTCAATATAGAAATAATGAATAGCAAGGTTTTAAGGAGTAAGGATTGAGAAAGTAAAACTTTAATACTGGTAGAAGCACAGGCCTTAAAAAATAAAGATCTCATCTATTGTTTCCTGTCCCTTGAGCTAGCCATATGTGCTGTGAAATTTATTGAAGTGCTGAAATTGTATGAGGAGTTTATTATCTGGGTCTCTTTTTATTTAAGGCATTTTCTTGAAGGTCTCCACAGAAGGCAAGAGAATTTCTTTCAGTAGGTAACAACATATGTGTGTCTGTATACATTTATAGTAAGAGTTTAGCTTTAAGCCAGATTTGCTCCACTCTAGACTTTTGTAGCAAATGCAGTGAATATCAGGAAGGCTTCTGCTCCTGTCTGAAAGGTAAAGGTCAATTGCATCTTGATCATCTTGTTCTTTCATCTGTGTTCTAAATTCTTAAAATACGATTGCTTTCTTTGAAAAATCCTAAACAGAAAAGTCTAAAGAAGTAGTCTTCTGATAATGACCCAAGCTTAAACCGGTGCTCTTTAGTATTTAACATATCAAAGTGTTTATAGGAACAGTGTTTATAATGTAGCTTTAGTGTAAAATTACACTTTAGAGCTTTGCTTAAAATAATTTTTTACATCTTGTTTGTCTTTTGAGCTATAGCATCATATATGCAGGATGGGCAGTATAAGTGATGCTGTCTGTCTCGATGATGTATAGAACTCGCATGAACAAAAGTCCTTCCAACCAATGCTTGAAATGCTTTTTAAGTGATAGTGAAAACTCCCTGCTGTGTTGATGTTGGCTAGTAAAGGTTAGAGGTAAAAGGTTTTGTGTGTGTATAAAGGTTCCACACACATACAAAAGGAATTGTGATGTTTGTTGTGTTCTAGGATGCTGTTTAATAACATGTCTCAGCAGGGTTGTGATTAATCGTTTCAAATTTAATGTACTTAGTCCATAATTTTTTTGTAGAAAAATCGAAAGTATATGTATTTATTTTGCAATGCTGTTTCTTTATGATGCTGTTTTAGCAAACTTGGGAGTTTAGGTGTCAAATACAATGAAGTGGGAAGTATATGTTAGCTAAAACCCCGTGTTAGTAAAGTTATAAATTAGTATGGTTTCAGATATTTTTCAATTAAATTTATTGTATGTTTCAGGAAATGAAAAAGGAAAAGGTTAAGTGGGTGAAGAAGCTGTTAAGAAAACTGGTCTAAGAACTAGTTTTCATTTCTTAGACCAATTAAGTGTTTTCTCATTAAGTTTCTGTTAAATACAGTTCTTTCTCCTTCTTTCTGATACATTTGACTACACAGTTGTTGGTAATGTTCAGCTGCCCATTCCAATGATACAGCTTTACACATATTTTTAAGGATGTTAATTTTTATATCTGTCCATGGATTATTTTTTAGACTTCCCCATAGCTAAAAGCTATTCCTTCAGTAAGAAAATTACAGAAACTGTTTTTAGGTTGTTCAGGCTCTGTATGTCATGAGCTTCTAGCCACAGCTGACTGAAGTAGTACATAACAAATGTACTACTTTTGATGTAGCAGTACATAACAAATATAACAATCTTTGTATCCAGAAAGCTATAAATGTTGTATGTAAATATTCAACTTTCCTTAACAGTTTTTCCCTTCAGAAACTAGAACAACTCAATCAGTATCCAGATTTCAACAACTACCTGATTTTTGTTCTTACAAAGTTGAAGTCTGAAGGTAAGTTCTTGAGATAGTGACTTTTATTTTACTTTTTTTTTAGCCTTTAAAATGAAATGTATTATTTTGCTTCAAAGAAATAGAAAGCTGGCTCTAGTCGGTTGGTTGAGCTGTCTGTAGTCATGTAGAATTCACTTATGCACTCAGTGGTCTTTGTGAGGGAAAAATCTGATAAGTTATTCATATTTGCATTATCAGCCTTAGAGTGGAATCCATTCCAAATGGCCTTTAAAACCTTCTGAGAATATTAGAGCTTCATACCTCTGTTGGACTTCAGAATAACTGTGATGAATCATGACTATATACATTCTAAAACATACAGCTAAGTTCAATCATGATAATTATCTCTGTAGTAATGAGACTGCTAAATACTTTGAAGTCTACGTATTTAGAGTTGTCCAAAGATGTCTGCCATAACTGTCATTCTGAAGGTTTAATTGTAGTAAAGTACAGTTAGAAATAAATGATGTTGTTTTATTGTTGTGGACATTACAGTACAGACTGTATGTGGCATAGTGTATAGCCTTTACCAGTTGGTAAATTCAGCCAATTACTTTGTGATCAGGGTGTGTGAAAGATTGTCTTCTCAGAGGACTACCACTATTGTTTTGAGGTTTCTTTGATAAAGAAAGGAAAATTTGTTTTAAGATCTGCTTTAGCACATCTGTTTCTTTACATATGTTTGTAATCATGTTTGGTTGTTTGGGTAGTTTTCTAGGTTTTTTTCCTTTAGTGCTTTGCTACTAGTGCTTTTTCTGCCATTTGATGTTTCACATCTTTGTTTGTGAATGCTTGCTTTTTACCTTTGAATTAGATTTACTTATATGTGTCCCTTGACTAAGAATTGTCAAGAATGTTTGTCTACATTTTAAGTAGTGCTTTGGTTCTATCAGCTTGCTTCAGGAGGAGGGAAACAAAGAGGAGTATGAAAGTATCCTGTTTGAATATCTAAATGCTTTTGTGTGTTCTGGGTAGGAAGTCACCTAATAATCTGTAAAGTCTTTTAAGGCTGAGAGCATTTTCAAGACTTGAGTCAGCCAGGATACTGAATCTTTTAATAAGGTGCCAGTGTAGATACCATGTCCTTTATACCATTACCAGAAAAATTTTAAGCAACACTGTTCCAGTAGTGGGATATGGAATCTGTACAAAGGATGTGACAAGAAGGATGTTTCACTTTTTTTTGGTCCACGAGTTTGTTTTTTGACACTTACACAACTTCCTGATTTCATTTTCTTCATTCACATTTGAGCCTGAGGTTCTAGATTGTCAAAGAAGTTTGGTGTTTAGTTGTGTGTCAAGATCTACCTTCCTAACAGAACTATTTCAGTTGTTCAGTAGTCATCTTTTCCCTTCCTTACGTTTAATCACATCAGCCTCTGTAGAATTTGATAAAGAGTAGGAGATGCTAGCTGTTACAAAATGGTTGTGTAAAGCTGTTTTATCTGAGAGGAAAACAGGTTGCAGCAGGTTGAGGGGCCAAGGGAAGAAGTAGCAAGTTAACTTCCGGGGAGCAGTGTTTTGGATCAGATTGCACTGATACCGCTCACAAATACATCAGCTCTATTGTGAGAGTGTTGAAGAGCATCTTTTACTTTGGTGATGCTCTTGTCCTGCATCATGACATTTTTAGGGTCATAACCTTTTGTCCACAGCAACTATTTTTTACCTTTGTATCTCTCTTTCTAGAAATTTGCGAAACCATAAGCGAGTCTGTGTTGTTATTTTTCATAGTATTTGCCAAATCGTAAACAGTCAAATTCTGTCTTCTTGCTAAGATAGGACTAATGAAGAATGGCAGGAGACTGTTGATTGGATTTACTTTGAATCCAGCCAACAGTCCTTCACCTTCTCTCATGTTTAAGTGAGGTAATGAGACTGTTAGAACTGCTGGTCAGCAGCTACAATACTTGGGTGGACTCATCCCAGTAGATACCTGACTTCAGTATGACTGAGAAAGCATTCTGATTTCTTCCCTCCTGAAGCGGGTTCTGTTGCCTGTCTGTCTCTACAGCTCTGCTGCAGACCAAAGTATGGATATTTATACTGTTTTTATTGTGTCCATACTCTTCCAGCAGAAGGAGCAATGAAATAGGCTTATAAAATATTTGACAGCTTATTCAATAAAAATTAAGGTGTTTTCATAGTCCACGAGAAAAGGATCTTGGCTTGGTAGCAGATAGGAACTGAGCTTTGATTCAGTTTTTGCTACTGTTAAAACTTCTGCCAAATAAATGGTGCGTAAGGATACATTTAGGTGACAGCTCCTGAATGTGGGAGTTCTGTCATTTGGTGAATTGAAATGTGTGTTAAATAGTATCATTCTACTGCAGTGAAGATTGCACCAATTTGTCTTTGACCTGAGTCTTACATCTCTGTGGACAATTAACTTTGCGAGAAAACTTCTGCAACCTATCATACAAGCCATTTACAAATCTGGCTTTCACTGAACCTTGCCTTTAAGATACTAAGGTAAGCCGAATGTGTAGGAAATTTCCTTTGTTTTAGCGCCATTACTATTCACTTGAAAACACTGTTACCTTATTTTCCTCTAGTCTCTAGTTCCATCAGGCTTCTGCTTCTGAATGCTTGTGACTTACTTTTTTAAGACCTATGGTGATAATCCTACATTTAGGGGTTTTCTTTTGTTTTTAAATTTTTCTGGGGCCTGTCAAAGCTTGTTAAGCTTAGGTCTTCCTGGAAGCAGTAATGTCCTGCTGCCATTTCATCAGTGAAAATATATGGCCTACTTTGCTGCTACAGCATGGAGCCCAAGGTTTAAGTACTTAATTTCTTTCTTCTTGGTTTTTGGGGTTTGGTTTTTTTGGGTTTGGTTGATGTTTTGGGGTTTTTTTTCTTGTTTGTTTTGGTTCTGTTTGTGGGGTTTTTGTTTGGTTTTTTGTTTGTTTGGGGCTTTTTAGTTTTTGTTGAGGGTTTGTTTGTTTATTTTGATTATTTTGAAATTAATGCGTATTTCTAAAGATAGAGTTGGGAATCTGAATGAACCCCAGTGTTAACAATATAAAACTTGTTAAGGAACCAGCATTCAGTTAGACAGTAGGCAGGCTGATGAAATAAAAGAAGATCCTAAGTCATTCAGATTTAAGATACAGATCTCTGAGTGTACTTCCCACAAAGTTTGGTGCTTAGAGATCTTCCTTAGGTAAGTAAGATGGAGTCCAGATTAACTGAAAAGTAGTCTGCATGAAAAAAAGAGTTGTTTTGCTGACTTATCTATAGATGAAAATATTACTTGTAGGCACTGTTAGTGTAGTTGCTCCTTCTTGGCCTGGAAGGTAAAAAAACTGACAGATAATGTAGTGGCACTGCCCTGTCCATAGTGTTATGTTTGTGATTTTATTCTTTCAGTGTCCCCTGAGGTGAGCTCAGAATCCTCTAGTCTTCTGCATTCTGTTAATAATTTGTTTTCTGGAGTGTTGTGTGCATGTTGCTTCTGCTTCTCAGATAATTTTCTAATGCCGGTGAGCCAGGGACAGGCAAAATATCTCTTACAATTTCAGAAGGCAAATGAATGTTTATTCAAAAGCACCTCTCTTTTATAGAGAACATCATAAACATTAATTCCATTGGTCTTAAAGTAAAAACATTTCACCTGATTGGTACACTTAACTTAGGTCAGTGTGGTAGAACATATCTATAAACAATTTGAACAAAAAGCAATATAATAGATTGTTTTATAGATAAATATATAATAATAGATTAATAGATTAAATAGATTTCTCTTGGACTTTTTCCCAAGCTTAGCCTGGCTGAAATCTTTCTCCTCTTCTCTCTGACTCAACTGAGAATATCCATATTTTTCTGATTTTTGTTTGACTGAAACAGTCCAGTGCTACATGGAAGCATCAGTTCTGCTTGTTGCTTTTTTCATTTAATTGCAGCTTCCCTTCTTTGATCCAAGTCATGTATCTATATGCCCCTTTTCTTGTTTGCATTATTGCATGCCTATTCCAGGTATGTTTATTTGAATGAAAGTATAAGAATGTATTTTCCTAATTTCAGCCTCTTTGCTGTCTTGCTGAGGCCTATTCTAGTCTCTGCCTAAGGTGTGCTGAGGCAGTTTTCCAAGATACATGAAGCCTGAGGCAGGTCAGAACCTCTAGATGTCATAATACATACATTCATACTGCAAGCAGAAGTACTGAGTTTGTTTTGGACCTTGTTGAATACCATAATGAAATTTCTGAAGTTGCCTGTATGAAAACTTACTTTGTTTATGTCTTTTGTAAATCAAGGTTTGTAAAGATATTTCCTTCTCCTTCTATTCTAAAATAGATAGACAGAAATAGCACCCTTTTTAATTTGCCTTGTCCTGTTTTAGGACAACTACATCAATTTCCTGATGTTTTCTGCTTAGTTTCAGTCCAGAATTACACCACACTTTATTTCAGACGGCATCCTGAACTTTGTGAATGGGAGATGGATGTGGCTTGCACTTAACTATCAAAAGATGATGCCCATTGTTATTTAATGGGACATGGTTGGTTTTGCATTATTTCTGTAAAGTTCTGCATTCACCTCCCGCCCTTTTCTGCCGGGCTCTCAGCAGGTACTTAGGCTAATGGGACAATATAGGGAGAAGTGCATAATGGTCCTGATACTTTCTGCTGGCTTGTATAACTGCAGTTGTCTATTCTGTTGCAGTTACACAACTGTGATTTGTGAAGGTGCTTTAGTGACTGACTTTTCACCCCATCCAAACATGAGAACTCTACTATTTATTCTCCACAGAGTGTTATCTGTGTGGATTGATTGGTCACAGTCAGTGGTGTAAGGCTATTGCAGTCAAGGATCAGAGTCCTTAAAATGATCTTTTACTCTGAAGGTGAATGAGCTGAAACAGAGAACACTGCTCTAGTACTGTTTTTGTCACAGGCTTTAAGGATGGTCTTTTGAGCTTATTTCCAGAATACTTTAGATTTTTATAAATCAGTTGAAGATAGAAGAGCATGGTCTCTGCAGTTCTTGGTCTTGTTCATGTGATGATCTAGTCATTCAAAGTACTTTACTTTGATCTGGAACATTACCATGGAAATAGGTCCTGTCCCCACCCTACTCTCTCCCATCTCTTCCCCTCCAAGTTTTTGTTTCAACAGAGTTTTTCACAGATAGTAATTTATTTCTGGCAATCATGACACTAATAATTCATCTAGTTTTGCACATATAATTCAAAAGAAGCTTTTTATCAGATATTACTGAAATCTAAAATGGTCATGTGAGTTTGATGTGAATGTTTCCTGATGAGTCTTAAAATTTAAACTTGATCCAGAGAGCAGTTTTCATTAATCCATTCCATTAGGATCTTTCTTAACATGATGGAGTTGAAAGATAATTGAAACTGAGCAAGAAAAAGACCATAATGTGAGATTATGTGTCAATTTACCAGTTACCCATTTCAAGAGGATATCTTTGATGAGAAGGATTAATCCAGAAAAGTAATTCAGGAGTTTTAATTGTTAAATTAAAGGAGAAGCTTCCTTCCCCTACCACTTCCTCCCAGTACAGTGACCTTACATATCACTATTAAATATACAAAAATAATTGTCAAGCAGTGAAACTGATTGCATTACCATTTAGAAATCAAGTCAGATTAATCTGCCTTTACAGTTGAAAATGCTGCATACCCTATATGTAAGGTATGCATATTGTATACCCTATAGGGTATAGGTGTATGCATACCCTGTAAGTAGGACACCCTATACTGTTCTACTTAATAACAGCAAAGCATTTTCTTCTCTGAAGTTCAGATACATGAAGAATTAAGAAAATACTAACTTCTACTAATGAGTACATAAATCTAATAGTTGAGTTCTCAAAATCTCTTAAGAGAAGGAGTAGAATCATGGAATATCCTGAGTGGGAAGGGACTTGTTCACAAAGTCATAAGTCCAGCTCCTGGCCCTGCACAGGACACCCCAAGAATCACACCATTTGCCCAAGAGCATTGTCCAAAGGCTTCTTGAACTCTGTCAGGCTGGTACTGTGATGACTTACCTGGGGAGCCTCTACCAGTGCTCAGCCACCCTCTGGTTGAGGAACCTTTCCCTAATACCCAACCTAAACCTCCCCTGACACAAATTTAGGCCATTCCCTTGGGTCCTGTCACTGGTCACCACAGAGAAGAGATCAGTGCCTCTCCATCCTCTTCCTCTCACAAGAAGAAGATGTAGACTGCAATGAGGTCTGTCCTCAGTGTCCTCCAGGCTGAACAGACCAGGTGACCTCAGCTGCTCCTCATACATCTTCCCCTCAAGGCCTTTCACCACCCTCATGGCCCTCCTTTGGACACTCTCTAGCCTTACATTAGGCTATTGTGGCACCCAGAGCTGCCCCCAGCACTCGAGGTGGGGCTGCCCCAGAGCAGAGCAGACCGGGACAACAGTGCTGTGCCTGATGTCCCCAGGACACGGCTGGCCCTCCTGGCTGCCAGGGCACTGCTGACCATGTTGAACTTGCCATCAGCCAGGACCCCCAGGTCCCTTTCTGTGGCACTGCTTTCCAGCATCTCATTTCCCAGTCTATCTGCACATCCAAGGTTGCCCCATTCCCCAGTGCAGAATCCAGCACTCGTTAGAACTTCATACAGTTGGTGATTGTCCAGCCCTCTAGTATATTGAGGCTCTCTTCAGGGCCTTTCTGCCTTTGAAGAAGTCAGCAGCTCCTCTCAGTTTAGTGTCATTGGCAGACTTACTTAGTATATGTATTATCAGATGATTAATTTTGTAAGGTTAGTAAAAATTCCATGGCTTTCCCCAGTGTGCTTACTAATGATTCCTTTCCGTGTTTATTTAGGGATTTTGTAGTGCAGGTTTAAGTAAAGTCTTCTAACAGATTATATATTTTGTGTTTTGAAAGAAACTGAATTTGATTGTGGATTTGTTATGTGATTCAATACTTCAGGAACACTTTCCTGGAGCTCATTATTTTGAACATCCAGAATCAAGAATATGAAATCTCCATTATTATTTCTTTCCTTGTTCGTAAGACCATTCAAGGAAAGAATCGCTATGTCATTGTCTGAAGTTCAAGTAGTCTTGGATAAGATCTGTTTTGGCCTTAAAATAAATCTTTAGGTGTAAGGTGGAAGTATTTAATCAGCTGTTTCAAGCTTTTCCTTAATGTTTCGTTAAAAGCCCCAATGAGTATTTCCTTGTATGCTATTTTCAAAAGCAACTCTCATACTCAGTGGTGTTTGATTGTTTTTTTACATCCAACCTAAGTGTACTTAAAATGCCAGTATCAAGCATTCCTATGGGGTATTAGAAATTTTTTCCTACAGAAAGCAAAAGTGTTGCCAGAATTTCTAAAGGGATTCTGTTCACCAACCAGTATTTGATTCAATGTAGTTCAGAGGTGCGTCTTATTTGGAAGGCTGTATGCTGGTGTCTGATTTAGGCTCCTAGGAAGCAATATCACCATCCCTTTCTAGATTTTCAGAAAGCATACTTACTGTGAGGCATTGGGATGATAAAGCTTTTCAGCATATGTGTTACCTTGCAGTGCTGGGCCAGATGCAATTGGATAGCGAACCATTTTTATAAAGGTAAAGGAGTGCCTATTACCACTGTTCATGTACAAATTAAAGCATCTTTCCTTTAATGTCACAAGAGAGTGGAACCTGGAAGGAAAAAACCCAAATATTTTTAATACTACAAATAGTAATATCCACAGTATGTTTTACCAGTTCCAGAATTGAGTATCTTTACTGTCTATGGAAAAGGCACATCTTGACTTCACAATTTCATGCTAATACCAGTAATAGGATAAGCATTACTACTGCTTTTGCAAAATATTTTAAACTCCTTTCTTCTCCTTCTATAATAACATGATATGCACTCTTCAGAGCTCCCATGAAGCTCACGCCTTCTGCTTTCAACAGGCATTCCGGAGCAACTGTGCTATGACAGAGCTACATAATCATCAAAGAATGACAGAGTCGTTTCAGTTGAAAGGGGCAGTAAAGATTAATTCCAACTCCCTGCCATGGGTAGGGATGCCACCCACTACATCAGATTACTAAAGGCCCTGTCTAACCCTTGAAAAATTTCAGGGATGAGGCATCCACTACTTCTCTGGGCAACCTGTTCATGTGCCTCACCACCCTCTGAGTAAAAATTTCTTCCTAACATCTAATCTAAATCTCTTCTCTTTTAGTTTAAAAATCTTCTCCCTTGTCTTACCACTATCTGTCAGTGAAAAAAGTTGCTCTCCCTTTTAAATACTGAGAGGCAGCAATTGTGGTCTCCCCAAAGTGTTCTCTTCTCCAGGCTTTACAACCCCAGGTCTCAGGCTGTCTTCACAAGAGAGGTGTTCCAACCCTCTAATCATCTTTGTGACCCTACTCTGGACTTGCTCCAACAGGTTATTGTCCTTCCTGTGCTGGGAACAACAGAGCTGGATGCAGCACTGAAGGTGAGGTCTCACCAGCAGAGTAGAGGGTCACTCCCCTCTCTTACTCTGCTGGCCACACTGCTTTAGATGCAGCCCAGGATGCCGTTGGCTTTATGGGTTGTAAGCACAGATTGTTGGCTCATGTCCAGCTTTTCATCCTCTAGTCCTACACAGGGCTGCTCTCAATAGTTTCTTCTCCCAGTCTGTACTCATATCTGGGATTGCCCTGACCTAGGGCAGCACCTGCACTTGGACTTGTTGAGCCTCATGAGAGTCTCATGGACTCATTTCTTATGCTTGTCCAGGTCCCTCTGGATGGCATCCCTTCCTTCTGTTGTGTGCTGTTCAACTGCACTGCTCAGTCATCTGCAGATCTGCTAAGGGAGCACTCAGTCCCAGCTAACAATGCCTGTAGTCTGTACTCAGACTGTGTAGGGAGTTGATAACCGCTTTGCCCTACAGCAGTTGTCTTCTTCATCTAGAGTGTCACACTGGCAATTCAAGCAAGTGTGGATTCAACAGGACAAATTTTTAGTTTAATATCTCCAAGAAAAAAGGATTCACATAACTTCAAGTGATGGATGTTTCTATGTGAATCAGTAGATATATTTCTGATCAGAGAAAATTCTGACTGGCAAGCTGTCAGTCTCAGGAGCTTTGAACATTGCAAAATGATAAGAGCTTGCAGTTTTCCACATGTTCATTCCCATATAAAGGAAGAAGACTTATGAAGTCATAAGTAGAAACTGAAAACTAAGTGGACTGAAGATGGATTTATAACTGCTCAGAAGAGCAGCATGGTCACCCAGCAAAGCATCTCACATAAGTCTGATTTTCACTGGTACTCTTAACCTTTCTGATAAGAACTCTTGTGTAGCAAAATACAAAAAAAAAAAAAATCTAGGTCCTAAAATTATAACAATAATAAAATATTAAATGCATGAAAGTGTATCAAATTAAAAGCAGGTCTGTGGTCTTTATTTTCCTATTTTAGCTAGATACACAGCTGCTTAGGAAGAACACCTCCAGTAGTACCAAATCTATGTTCTGATGTTTGTCAGAGTGCAACCTAATATTACTAATTAAATGTCTGATGATTTTGTTCAGAAAAGTCAGCCAGGATGAAAAAAAAAAAAAGAAAGCACACTTAGTACAGGCTCAGGAAATAAAAAGGAGAAGGTTTTCATTTCATTATGTCCTTTCATTAGAGGAAGAAGCTTTACTGGCTGGTAAGAGTATCAGTGAAACAAAGCAGTCTGGCCTTAGAATATTTACACTTCCATGCTACCACACCACTTTCTGTTAAGCTATACCTACAGGATATAGACAGAAGGAAAACTAGTCAAAATTTCCAATGTGCAGCACCCCATACAACACCAATATTGTATCCTGTATTTTGTGTTTCCCAAGATTCAGCAGTTTGAATAGGATTCTGAATTACTCTTCTTGATAACACAGTCTTAGTTTACTCATTCAAGTAATCCTTGTGTACCAATAGCTATTCAAATGACAGATTATCACATATTTTAAAGATTCACCTTTGATATATTCAGAGTGCCAGAACCTTTAGTCATCTGACAAATCAATTTCTTCAGATAGATTAATGACTCTAAATCTGTAGTCATTCACTGCCAGGTACTGTCTAAGCAAGTTCCATTGGGAACATCATAATTTCCTTTTCCTGTGCACTTGACTAAGCACAAAAGTCCATGTTCTCATCTTTCTCCTCACCCTCAAAAAGTAAATGCCAGAGACATGACATTACTTTTAACATGTTCTCAAACTACAGCACTGTCCTAAATTTGTTGTACAGTTTGGGACCTTATAGTGAATCATGTTTTTCTCATGCTAAATCCCAGTTTCTTATTAATGATTGTTTTGCTCTTGACAAAATTCTAGGGCTGGTTTAGCTGCTGAATCAGGAGACAACATGAGATTCCATGAGAGAGGAAAAGTGCTGGGACAACCAGGTTGTGGAGATTTGATAGAGAAGTTGAAAGTAGAAGTGAAACCAGAAGGTTAATTCTTTAACCTTTTCTTGGTTTTGCAAGTCTGTAAAGGTATACAGAATTTGGCATTTTGATTGACATGTGGTAGTTATTAATTAGAATACAAAACCTTCCAAAACTAATTGTAGTAGATAGATCTGGCTGGATGCCAGATCCCTGCCAAACCTGCTCTGTATTTCCCCCTCTCATCTGGACATGGGAGAGATAACAAAAGTCCCTATATTGAGATAAGAGCAGGGAGAGCTCATTCACTGATTACTGGCACAGGCCTGGGGAAATAGTTTTCCCTATGACCAATCAAATCAGATAAGGGTTGTGACAAATAAAGCGAAATCCTAAAATACCTCCCTTCTACCAGGGCCTTACTTTACTCCCATTTTTCTCTGCCTCCTCTCCCCCAGTGGTGCAGGGGGACAGGAAATGGGGTCTGTTGTTAGTTCAACACATATTCTCTCTTGTCACTTGTCCCTCCTCAGGGGAGCAGTTCTCATACTTCCCCTGTGTTCCAGTGTGTCCTGGTTTAACACAGAAAAAAAAATTTTCTCAAAAGAGGTCAATCCAGTCAGGGGTCAGGGTTATTGACACTTAGGGTAACCAATTAAGAGTGGACATGCCTCTGAGAACACAGAGGGGTTCAAAGCGGAATTCCCAGGAGAACTCGCTCTCTCTGGTTCTGGTCAGGGCAGTGCAGACTCTCCCCTGCCCATCCCGTGGCTGGGTGGCGGAGGGGAAGGTCCACAGCCTGACTAAAGTAAAGCCAAAGGATAGACAAACTAGAACCAGGCTGGCCCCCTGCAGATAGAAGGGTGCAGAAATCTGGGATGTCTGGATCCCAAGAGCCAGAGATCTGGACACAGAGCCAGCCAGGGAGTCGGGACTTTTAACCCTCCTTGAGAAATGAAAGCTTTGTGAAAAGAGAGGAAGAAAGACAGCCTGGGACTTGGGATGTTAAGGAAAGAAAACTGGGGGGAAAGATGATGAAGTGGCTTTTGGCTAAACTTTTTCTTGTTAGCCATAGACTGAACCGATTTTCTCCTCTGAGAGAGAGACTGTATTTTAGGAAAATGCCAGTGAGCCAAGAGACCTGCTTCAGCAGCTAAGAAAAGACAGAAGTGGAGGGAACAGGAAAAGTTAAGGAAGTTTGTGGTAGTGCCCCTTGTCTTCAGAGAAGAAGAAGAAAAGATCTCTATTCCTAAAACTCTCAGCCCCAGGGGAGGAAGAAAATAGGGAGGACTGTGGTCCCAAAAAATGAAAAACTGCACTGTCGTTTTTTCTCCTCTTGGCAGAGCATCCATGAAAGGAAAAATCCTAAAAGCAGTCTGTCCATCCATGCATTGGTGGTAAAAGCACTGTGCATGAGCATAGAAAAGAAAGTGTTACTATAGCAAACTTTTTCTCCAGGCAGTGCCATGTGTGACATGGAAACACAAGAAATTGCAGCTGTGTTTCTTGGGGGGTCTATGGCACAGGAACGACTCCTCTCTCCCTTAATAGACTAAATATTGATTGTCTGAAGGGTAAGAACCTGATTAAGAGTCCAAGTTGTGTCTCTCTCTAGTTTGTTAAAATTGGGGGGAGGGTAGGAAGAATGTTTTAGAAAGTTGTTATTTTAGAGTTAGTGTGTATTTTTCTTTCTTTTTCCTTTTATAGTAGTAGTACTTTAATGAAGTTTCTCCTTTATTATTAAGCTTAAGCCTACTCTACTCTGTTTCCTAATCACATTTCACAACATTCAATTTAAAAATTACATTTTCATAGGGGCGCTAACATTGTGTCAGGAGAGGTTCCCTCCCACAGAAGGAAATTTGCCACAAGCTTTTACATCATGAGTCCTTTCAACAGGATGCAGTTCTTGCCATACTGCTCCAGTGTGGACTCCTTTCAGGGAGTGCAGTCCTTCAGGAGCAGACTGCTCTATTGTAGGCTTCCCGTAGTATCTCAGCCTCCTTCAGGCATCCATCTGCTCTAGTGTGGGATCCTGCATTGGCTGCAGGTGGCTATCTCCTCCACCATGAACCTCCATGTGCTGCATCTCCTGCCTCTCCTTCCTCTCTGTCTTACCTTAATGTCCACAGAGCTCTTTCTCTTACATATTCTCTTACTTCTCTCTACTCTGTAATCTTATATGGTAATTTTTTTCCTTTCTTGAATCAGAGAATCATAGAATGTGCTGGATTGGAGTAGACCTGTCAGGATTGTTGTGTCTAGCTAGCCCTGCACAGGACACCCCAAGAATCACACTGTGTGCCTGAAATAGTTATCTAAATGCTTCTTGAACTTTGTTAGGCTTGGTGCTGTGACCACTTCCCTGGAAAGCTTCTTCCAGTGCTCAGCCACGCTATGGGTGAAAACCCTTTTCCTGATATCCAGCCTACACCTGGCCTGTCTCAGATTCATGCCATTTTCTCAAGTCCTGTCTTGAGAGTGAAGAGGTGGGCACCTCCTCCTCTGCTGTTTTCCCACCATCACTGATGTGCTCAGCCTTGGCCAGCAGCCAGATCCATCTTGGAGCCATTTGACACTTGCTCTGTTGAATGTAGGGAACACTTCTTGAAGGTTCTCAGAGAATTCATCTCTGCGGGTCCCACTCTGCTACCAAACTTGCCACATAGACTCAAAATGTATTAACCAACAAGTTTATTTTTGGTAAGCAGGTCAATACTTCTCCCATATTGTCCACAGCTCAATTTTATTTATACCATCATCTTAAGAAGCATAACTTATTATTCAAAAATATGCAAAACTCAGTATCAGCAGAAAATTTCCAGCTTTGTTTTGGTCTCTTACAGACATTCCTAAGCTTAGGCATTTGAGTTAAATTTTCCATGACTCACATAAGTCAATGGAGAGCACTGATTAACTTCAGTCTAGTCACTACATTTCAAGGTCATTTATGTGTTGATGTACAATGAATGTTTTGAAATACCATCACTCCACTCCTGATGCGATGGTAACCATATTAATTTTAAGTCAAAAGTGTTACACTTAAGGCATAGTCCAGTATAAAAAAAAAACCCCAGGATTATTTTTTTTCTGCTAGGAAGCTTGTGAAGCTGGTTTTGTGCTGTATTCTTATATATTAGGATGAAAGAAACTGTTCATTTTCTGCTTCCCATATTAAACAGTTCTGGTGGGATTCTTATATTTTTGGTTTTATCTCTTTTAACAGTCAGTCTTACTACTGCGTCAGAAATTTTCATGTGCAACAGTGACACTAGTCACTGTCAATACACATTTTGTATATGTACACAGTAAATCTTTATTGATAGCTAAAACACAGAATGACTGCTTATTTCTGAAAAAGACTTTACAACTTTAAGATGAAGATGGACAGACAGGCATTTCTGCCTTAGAAAAAGTCTCACCCTCACATCTAATGTAGCCAATATCACAAGATATCACAGCCATGCTCATAAATCATTATATCACAGCTTGTGAATGGACAAATGTTCTCATTCCAGTCACTCAGTTCTTTTAGCAATCCTAGCAAGTTATGTTGACCTGCTCATCAAACTAAAGGGCAGGAAGGAAATGCACAGACAGTGGGAGTAGGGGCACAGCATGGGAAAGACATGGAACAGGTCTAGAGGAGGACAACAAAGACCATCAGGGAGCTGGGACCTTTACAGTAAGGAAAGGCTGAGAGAACTGGTGTGATCCAGCAGGGAAAAAATAAGGATTTCAGGAGATCTTATTGCAGCTTTTTAATATCTGAAAGAGGGCCTATAGGAAAGACAGGAACAAACTTCTTAGCCAGGCTTATTGTGATAGGAGAAGGTGTAATGATTTTAAGAAAGAAGATTGGTTTAGATTAGATATATGGAAGAAGTTTTTTACGGTGCAGGTGGTAGAACACTGGAACAGGTTGCCTAGAAAGTAGTGAGTGCCTCATCCATTTAAACATTCCAAGTAAGACTGGATGGGGCTCTGAGCAGCCTGATTTAATTGAAGATGTTCTTGCCCATGGTGAGGATGTTGGATGAGATAACCTTTTTAAGGTACCTTCCAATCCAAATCATTCTATGATTCTAAAAGGCATGGTGAAGCATATGCTTACCTGGGCTTGCAGGTAGGCTACAGAAAGCTTTTTGCTTCTACATACACAACCTTTGTCATACAAACCCTCAGTAGAGGAAATGTGACTGTTTGAGGACACGCTTTGGTTCTTAAAAACACTGTAGTAACCCTAAAATAATTTGTGTAATGTGGCTATGCATCCATTTGTTCTGTCTATTACTAAAATTTGGAGCTAGTATCAGACTCTTAAAACAGAACTGAAAATTTACTGAGAAACAAATTATAATTGTTATGCAGTTTTATTTTAAAATGAGGCAGTGTGAGAGAGGAATCTTCATCTGATGAACTGATTTGGCACCAAAGATGATACCAAATACCAGAGGTCTGCTTCACATTCCCTCTTGTACTATATGTTCTTGTCAATTCTGTACTTCCAAGTTGACTGAGACAAAAGGAGACAAGACTGTGAGCTTTTTTGATGGGAGAAGCATATGGCTGACAGAACTAATCACAAAATCTATGGAGACTGAGGGGTGTCTTCCTGAGCTCTTAAGCCATCTGCCTGTAATTTTGGTGTTACAGCAAGAATTCCATCCAGACCTATATTACTATCTTCTGACAGTGTAGCTGTTAAGTTGTTGAACATCCTGGATTCCATAAATAACCTTGTCCAGTCATAAATGAAAGTTTTTTCTTAAATAAAGACTTTAAGATGCAGTGTTATATTGTTTATTTATTTTAATGCTTGGATATCAGATTCTGGGCCACTTCTCTGTCTCAAGTGGTTGGCGTTTGTTTAGCACAAAGTCCCTTGTCATTTCTGCTTGTCACCTCTCAAACCATTGATAATTGATTTTGCTTTTAAAAAAAAAATTCTTCTTTTTCTCATTTTGTTATTTCTTTTTCATTTGTCAGAGATACCACTTCCATTATGAATCCCATGGAATCTTTGTTGCAGATATGTGGGATAATCACTTTCTATGAAGAATAGTTTTTCTGTTCTCTTGCCTAAAAGAATGGATTAAAGATATTTCATAGTGCTGCATACCACAGAATAATTTGTGAAGAAAAAAATGGTCCTGAAATTTCACCTGCATGTGATTTTTTTTTAATCTAAACTGGTTGATTAATCCATCTGGTTTTGACAAAAGTAACTTAATAATGTGTGTATCTCTGCGTGGTTAAACTGAGGCTGTTGTTTTGTCCCTTTTGTAGATGCAGCCAAGCATTCTAATGGATTAATGTTTTTCCATAATGCAGTGTTTAATATTTTCATTCTAAAGTTTATCCTAATAGTGACTAGTCTACTATATTATAATCAGACTTTGGTTGTCACTGATTTCATTCACGCCAAGAAGATAGTGCTAGATGTTAAGGAATAACAGTAACTGTTGTATTTGGTGTCTGTGGCTGTTAAAGATAATGGATTTTGTGGTTTGCAAAAGTTTTAAAACATGTAAATTATAGGAGGACTCCTTTGGCTTTTTGTCTCCCCAGGCACAATTTTAAATCATTATAATAATTTATGAATGACTGAATTTCTTAAAGGTCTGTGTACCTACCAATGGATGACAGTTATGTAAAGCAGTCAGAGTTCGACATACTTTATTGGTGCAAGAATTGATGTGAAGATTTTACTTTTAATTTAGAGACTATTTCAAAATTACTTGATTTGACTTGGCAAGTAGCTGTAGTAATACTTGTGATGGCTCACAGCTAGGTTGTGAAGTTGAGAAAAGCTTCTTCATGCATACAGTCTTTAGTTTTTTATTTAAAATAACAAACCCTCTTTTCCCCTTCTTCTCCCAGAAGATGTGCTGGCAAATGTAGTTCTGTGCAAGTGAAATGAGTTTTATTTTTTATGTTGGTGTTTAAATCATATAGCGTAGGTAAAGTTATAGAATTGCCTTAAATATGTATTCATTGGATGGCTTCCTGGTTTATAAAGTTACTGAATTCTAAAGGACATGTTTGTTTCTATATCAATAACTTTGTATTCCAGGGCATTCTAATGGTTCTTTAGAACTGAAATATGTACATAAAAGGCAAGATTAAAAAGTCTGTGAAGGCACTCTGTTTTTAGTACTCAAAATTAGTTGAATAAAACAAATTTTAATTTCTGATCAGCTCAACAATCCCCTATCTTCTGAAAAGCTCTGTTTCTCTTCTGATATAAAGTGTCCAATATCTGTCAGTCAGACATTGCAGTGTTGTGAGAGTCTTGGTTTTGTGATGCAGTAGCTTTAGTTTGAAATTACTTTATATTCGAAAGTTATATCTCTTATTTTGCTTATTTCTGTTAGGTTAATAATAGTTTTGAAGGACTGGAATAGATCCATATGTAGACTACTTCATGGCACAAAGGAATTCCTTATTTTGCCCAAATCAGGACTTCTTAGAAAAATTCAACAAGTGGCTAAAATGCTGATTAAAATCAGCTTCAAGTGCTGTTATGGTTGCTCTAAACTAAATTTAAATTTGTTTATACTGTAAACTAACCCTTTCTATATAGAAAGGGTTCAGATCTTTCACTTTCAGCATGTGTCAGATGTAATGTCAAGTTACTCATGCCCTTGGTTAAGAATGAAACACGAATCTTCTCCACTATAAATGAAAAATCTAGACCATTCTTTTTCCATTACTCAACTTGGCCCAGTAACTTAGAGAAAGCTCAGTGAACAGAACTCATACTGTTAGTTGAACTTAAATTCTTACTTAATTCAGGTCAGTTCTGTTGCATTTATTTTTTAGCTCATACTATGTAACACTTTCCTGTTAACATTGCTAAAGATTTTTTTCCTGCTTCCTCTAGTTATTAATTTAATAGATCAGCATTTTGCATTTTGAAAGGGATTGAAGTCCCTTACTTCATAGAAAAATTGAATATTATATTCACGTGGGAATAGGGGTAGAGGTTTTACTGCACATTCCCTACATCATTTCCATATCCTACTGTGGTGAAGCTGGGTTTGTCACCAGTTCCTTACAGTAACAGTATTGCAGCAAGCCTGTCAGTATAATCAGGCTGTCTGAATGTCTTTACCTGACAAACATCTTTAGCAGACTTTCTTGTATCACGTGACTTCAGATCTATTCCTTGCTTATATGTCTATTCAAAACTTTCTCTTAAAATGTAAAGTTTATAATCCAGTATTCTAACTTTGAATAAACAGATATAATGTATCACAGAATCACACAATCTGTTGAGTTGGAAGTGACCCACAAGGATCACCAAGTTCTGGCCCTGCACAGAACACCCCAAGAATCACACCATGTGCTCAAGAGCATTGTCCAAAGGCTTCTTGAACTCTGTCAGGCTGGTACTGTGATGACTTAACTGGGGAGCCTCTACCAGTGCTCAGCCACCCTTTCCCTAATACCCAACCTAAACCTCCCCTGACACAAATTTAGGCCATTCCCTTGGGTCCTGTCACTGGTCACCACAGAGAAGAGATCAGTGCCTCTCCATCCTCTTCCTCTCACAAGAAGAAGATGTAGACTGCAATGAGGTCTGTCCTCAGTGTCCTCCAGGCTGAACAGACCAGGTGACCTCAGCTGCTCCTCATACATCTTCCCCTCAAGGCCTTTCACCACCCTCATGGCCCTCCTTTGGACACTCTCTAGCCTTACATTAGGCTATTGTGGCACCCAGAGCTGCCCCCAGCACTCGAGGTGGGGCTGCCCCAGAGCAGAGCAGACCGGGACAACAGTGCTGTGCCTGATGTCCCCAGGACACGGCTGGCCCTCCTGGCTGCCAGGGCACTGCTGACCATGTTGAACTTGCCATCAGCCAGGACCCCCAGGTCCCTTTCTGTGGCACTGCTTTCCAGCATCTCATTTCCCAGTCTATCTGCACATCCTCAACTATTTGCCCCACCCTCAACTGCAGAATCTGGCACTACCCGTGTTGAACTTCATATGCTTGGTGATTAATTTGTGTACTCTGAACCTGAAAAGTTTTCCTAGGTGAATTGATGGGTGTAGCTGGAAGGAGACATAAGGAAATTAAGATTAATATCTATATATAAGCTTTGATCTTGTGGCATTGTTCTGGAAATCTGTTTTTTTTCTGTGAGCTGATTGAAGATTGACTGTAATTACTTTCTGTTGCAGATGAACCAACACGTTCCTTGAGTGGTCTTATCTTGAAGAATAATGTAAAAGCACATTTTCACAACTTTCCAAATGGGGTAACTGACTTCATTAAAAGTGAATGTCTGAACAACATTGGTGATTCCTCCCCCTTAATTAGAGCTACTGTAGGTAAGTTTGTTCTTAATGCTGCCCTCTTCATACTGAAGATGTTTCTGATATGGGTGAAAGCTGTACTAGGGACATAAAGAGTTACTAAATTAGTAAAATTTTTTGTTTTTCATAACTGTCACAAGCTCACCATGCTTCAATGAAATTTTTCTTTATTGTGGATAAAAATATGTCATACTTTAGATCCCTGTAATCTTAGAAATGATGTAGCAATTCAGTTCATATTTCTTGAAATGTTAAATTTGAATCTTCCTAAATTGAGCTTGCTGCTAGCTTATATGCTTAAAAACAGGAACATGATAAAGGCCTGATTTAAAAACTATTGCAGTGGTCTGATTGCATCAATGAAATGCTTCTGTTAGCCGATTTTCTACACCTCACCCTCTACATGTACACACATGCACATCATCAAACCATACATAAGGCATTCACGTAAAGAGCTTCTGTCAGAAAATAGTAGGTAAGTGTGGTATACAGAACTTCATAGTATCATAAAATCTTGAAATGGTCTCAGAAGAGATCTTAAAGATGATCTAGTTCCAGTGAGAAGTTTTATTTGTTACATGAATTTTTGATTTCATAAATATTTTGTCTTGATATACAGCTTTCATAAAATATGTATATTTGTATTTTTTTACTTAATTCAAGATAAAGTTGCTTTTCTGGCTGTTCTTTGATAATATGATTTCCTCCAATGTTTTAGTAATTTTCCTGGTCTGCTCAAAAATGAGAAAAACATAATATGTATTTGAATATTGAAAATGGGTATGGGCGTCAGTTCAGAAAGAAGTTCAGCTTCTTTTGGATGTCTTCTTTTATAAAATAGTCTACCACTTACTATTTAGAATAATTTGTGTTTTCTATAGGATTCCTTCTCCAGGCATTCAGGTTATAGACTAAAAACTAGAGAAAATTATTCATTTCTTTGAGTAATTTCCTGCTGTCTTGCCAGTTGTGAAGCTGCTTTACTATGAATTCTATTAATGACCAATGTTCCTAATGAGAGTAAAAATAAGTCTTTCAGTGGCAGGTACTCTTTGAATTTCAGGTTGTAGAAGTCATACTTACTTCTTTGTTCGTAAGAGTTCTCAGTGGAGTACAATGGAATTAGCTAAGGAATGTATTCCAGCTCCATTTGGTTCGGTATCTTAGGGTTGTTTGCTGGTGGTCTGTGGAGTATTTTTTTGAGGGAGTTAGGGGTTGTTCTTTTTCAAGCAGTTATTCTTTAAATTTTCCTGATAGGAGGTGCTTGTGGATTAGTATCTTAATTATTGTTCAGCTTTGACTGATCTCTGCAGGGATTGTTAGACATATGTGAGCTCTGAAGATGAGTAGCAGCTGATGAACTACATGCTTGCATTAAGTGGTGCTGTTTGGCATGTGTTTGGCACCTTTGTATTTGAATTGCTGGATCCTTGTAGCTGTCTGACCTTGGTCCAGCACCCACTGGATTATTGGTACTAGTAGGTGTGAAGAGGTTACTACTTACCTGGACTGCCTTCTTAGCATGAGTTGGCAGGTGCAGATTAGAGCTGCTCTTTCTGATGAGTACATGTTTTTGCAGTTCAAGCACTATCAATTTAATGAGTCAATTGCAAATAATATCTCAGGAATTCTGAGAGCAAGAACATCAAAATGGCATCAGAGAAGATTTAATGCAGTATTCACTCTTCTTTGTGGTCTCTAACATGTAGTGCTAATCAGACAGAAGGTACCTTTTGGCCCAGATGGAGGCAAGCTGGTTAATTCCATCTTCAGACGTCACCTTGCTGAGGAGAATGAGTACATGACTTGAGACCAAATGATAACTGCACATTGTTTTATCGTTATTTAGCTTATCTTTCTTCTAATCTCCAAATGAGTAGCACAGTGTATCTTCTCAGTGCTGTTAACCAGTGGTATAGGTTTTAAAACCCCATGTGCTAATTTTGAAATGTAGATTCAAGCTGCCATTGTTGAGGACCCATAAATATACCAGGATATAAATACATCTCTTAAGAAAGTGTCTGCAACTGTTTTTAAAAATTCTAGGGACTCTAGTCTAGGCAGGACCTTAGTATAGCTCCTTATTGAAAGCAAGGAGTGAAAATAGTTTAAGTATTTGAAAGCAGTGGAGGAACTGGAGAGATTCACTGCAGGAGAAAATTGAAAGCTAATGATTGCCCTTTAAGGGGGAATTTTGTTATGAAGTTTAGCTTTTAAAAGTTAAAGAGTTCAGAAATCAGCTTCAGAAGTTACAGAGGCAAAGCACCATCTGTACAGAAAGTTTATAATGACACCTATGGTCTGAATTGCATTCTCTGAAACCAGTTCTAGGACCTTAAAAGATCCAGCATATTGCATCAAAAGAATAATGCAAAATATTTATTAGTTTCTGTGTGTCCTGTCCATGATGTCCCTTGCTCTGTAATGTTGTCCTTTATTTTTCTGTATTTAAGAAGAATTTTAGCTTTTTATTCCAAATTAAATTATATATAATATAATATATAAATTAATATTATATATTAAATTATATTATATATAAAAATTATATATTGTGTATAGCTCATGGAAAAAGCTTGGGAAACTTTTTCCATCACTTTTTGCTTGGGAGATTACTAGTCATAGTAATGTTGAGTTCTTCTGTGTTTCTACTTATTAGCAGTAACTGCCAATAGCATAGAGGATTGTGCTAGCTGTTACATTTTGTGTTGAGGCAAAATGGACTCATACAAATTCAGTCCTAGTTTATGAGTAGCTTTCTCTGTCCTTGTCACCTAATTAGTTTTTCCCAGGATTTCTGTATGTGCTAGAAACAGAATTAGTGATACTGACCTGTCTGTTTGCTGGCTCTCACAGCTCCTAACTGGATGACCTACCATAGTGTTTAACCCCTTAGAAGGTATCTTGGTCTTAGAATATGTCCTTAATGTTTTGTATAAACACAGTAAAGCTGTGAACATGTAATTTATAACTAGGTTGTAAGTTTATTGAATGACAGATTCCCACATTCATGCTTTTGTATCATAGTAAAAAAAGATGTGACTTTGGGATACTCTGTATTTATTACAAGTCCAGATTTGTACAGTGTTTGGTAAATTTAGAGCCAAAGCTGCCCTGCTGTGTTATTAATTATAAATTATACAGATATATAAGTGTTGTAATTTATAATTTCCTTAACTGAAGTTACTTGATGCTTGATTTCTAATACTGGAGCCCTTCATGGCAGCTGGAAGGAGAAACCCACCTTTGCTGTTCAAAGCCCTTAAAATAACATTTGTAATTAAATGTACTTCCTCTTTTTATACATGCCAGTCCTTGGCAAAACCATAACTTTCTTAGCCCTTTAGATATTTGTGAAGAGAAAAATACAAAAAATATATATGAAAGAAGTGAAAGCATGTGAGATCTCATTTTCTCCATTCTTCTTTTTCTTTCAGGCATTCTGATAACGACCATTGCCTCAAAAGGGGAGTTACAGAATTGGCCTGAACTCTTGCCAAAGCTTTGCAGCCTGTTGGATTCTGAAGATTACAATACCTGTGAGGTAAGGAGATTTATAGAAAATAGAAGAGGATCATCTGAATTTCATTATTTCTTTCTCTCTTCAGAGACACTATGTATATGTATTGTGTGTATGTCTGTATTTATACATGCCCATGTGTTCTCCTTGCAGAATGGTGGCTCAAATTTGATACTTTTTGTTCTACCTGTGGTCCATGTTCTTAGTGTTCATTCAAGCAAACTGATTTTTTTTTGCATAAAAGAGGAATAAGATTGCAGATGGATAATCAGCGTATCTCAGCTCAGAAGTCTCCTGAAATTACTGCTGTGTGATGCCTAATCTTTTAGGCACCATTAGCATTATTAAGCTGATGTTGAATTTCATCTTATATAAAAGTAGTGTTCATTCTTCTTGCAACTTAACTGGAAGAATGTCTATGTCTGATGTAAAAAAGAAAGCTATGTCTAATGTAAAAAAATAAAGATTGTGATCACACAATTTGAAGTACTTGCTAACGTCTCCATGGAAGTGTGAAACATGTATAAAGTGAACCTCAGAGATGACTAATGATCTAAGATACCATGTTTTTGTGTAGGGTTTTATGCTGCTTTCTCTTGGGAAAAAAGCCCCACATTTGAAAATGAAACTCAAATTGACCATCACGTCTGTTTTGTCCCATAGTGAATTATTAAAAGGAATGCAATTTTATATGCAATTAATTTGGATAGTTCTGCTCATTCTACTTACTTCTCAAATAAAAATTAGCTTTTAATTGTTCTTTGAAATATATTTAGATAGATGAGCATCACATCAAACTAAAATTATCACTTATTGCTGACTCTCCCACCTTGAGAGCTGACAGATGTTCAGATGCTGGTTTAACTAAAATGCCTTTTAGACTATTTCAATTTAATCATTAATTAATTCGCTGCATTTACACTATTAACTAGCTACATTTACTGTGTTGTGCTGGCATTATCCCATTCTATATGAAGTCTTAAATTTTGTTTTCTTCAGAATGTGAAAGAAAATGCTTACTTGTTTATTCATTTTTAAACAGGGTGCTTTTGGTGCTCTTCAGAAGATATGTGAAGATTCCGCTGAAATTTTAGATAGTGATGTGTTGGACCGGCCACTCAATATCATGATACCTAAGTTCTTACAGTTCTTCAAGCACAGCAGTCCAAAAATACGGTAGGTTTATGAGTTGTACTTACAGTTACCTGCGAAAATTCTATTTACATTAGCAGCAAGGCTGCTATTTTATAGATCTGTTTAAAGCCTGATTAGCTTTTTTAAATGATCCTGCAGAGACCCACAGAGATTCCATGAGTCAGTAATTTTCATGTTTTTCTTCATAGTTAATGCAAGAATCTCACGTCTTCATACAATCAGTCAATGACTCTGAAAACCAAATAGCTTCTTTTAAGTTTTTGCATATTATTCCAAACATTCAGTGCTGTGCTTAGAACTTATTATTCTATTAGAAGTAACAATTTTACATTACTTTTGTAATGGCTTCAGCAATGGAAGAGTGAAAATTCTTTTGCTGACGAAAGATTCTGAGTTCTGACAGAAGAAAAAATTGTGCATTTAACTGAAATTCCCGCAGAATCAAGTTAAATGGATTCATTGTACCCTTCACTGTAAAACTATGTTAATCTCTCCAAAGTAACAATATAAAAGGAAAATTCTGGAATTAAATTGTTGATGCTAGTATTCATTACAAAGAACTGTAGCTTTTACCCTGAACTGAGCCAACAGAGTGCCCCACCGCAAAGAAGGATAATGGTATCCTGGGCTTGAGTGTTGCCAGCTGGTTTAAGGGAGGTGATCCTTCCCTTCATCTTCCAGGTGAGATCACACCCGAAGTTCCATGTTCAGTTCTGGACTGTTCAGTGTAAGAGAAACATGGATATACTGGAAAGACTCCAGCAAAGAGCCATATCAGGAAAGGCCAAGAGAGTTGGGACTCACCAAGCTATGTAAATACTTTAAGAGAGGGAGGAAAAAAAAAAGGCACAGGCTCTTTCCAGTGGTGCCCAGTGACAGAACCAGAGGCAATAGCCACAAACAGAAAGTCAGAATGTTCCTTCTGAATATCAGAAAACAGCTTTTTTACTGGGAGGATGACCAACTGGTGCAGGTTACCCAAAGAGATGATGAAGTCTCCACCCTTGGAGATACTCAGTAGCCAGCTGGACGTGGTTATGGGCAGCTGGCTGTAGGTGGCCCTGCTTGAGCACAGGTGTTGACCAGATGACTTTCAGAGGTGCTTTCCAACCTCAATCATTCTATTATTCTTTGTGACGCTGTGAAATGTGTTTTATTTTCCCTTTGAAAATTATATTTGTCAGCTTTAAGGTGTCTTAAATTCTTTATTGCCAAGAGTAGTAGCTAGTGAAGACTTAAGATGAATGTTGGGATTCTAATACAGTTTAGAAAGTCATCTATAAAAGATGCTCACTAGGAGAATTATGAAATTATGTGTGAACTTGGTTTTGTGGAAAGATAAACTTAATAATTCTCTGGAGTTGGGAGAGAGGCAGAAAAACATGCTCTTTTCCTACCACACTGTACAGTCTTTCACTTTTTTCCTGTGTTGCTATTTTCATGGCTTTGACACTTAAATCAGTTTCAAGTTTAAAGGCTACTTGCTTACCCACAGCCTAATTTTAGTACGTGGTGCTGAGGTGTGAAAAGGACTAGTAGTGTCAGTGCAATACTTTAAATCTCTCAAAAGACAAATTTTGAACGTTTTATGACAGAGTCCTCCAAGAAATGTCTTAACAGAATGGAAGTTTGAAGTTACAGTAGTAAAAATACTATAATGAATCTTCAAAGGGTTCTACAGGTAGTTTTGCCTTGTGCCTCTGCCTTGAGAATTTGACTTTTGTGTCTGAGAATGAAAAAGACCTGTAATAATGGCTTTGCATGACATGGAATAGAAGAACAATGCTTCATTTCTTGGAATGTTTCTTCCACAAGTGTTTTAGTATGTATCCAACTACAGGTGTGTTTTTGTTCTAAGCTACATCTATATTGTGAACTCATTCTGGTCTCAGTAAATTGTAAACATACTGCAAAGACGGTTGCATACTTAACAGCGAAGAAGGTCAAGCTAAAATACTGCCATATTGACTTGTATGGTATTATTATTATCTGAGAAGATCTCAGTCATAAAATGCTAAAGAAGAACATAAACACTGCTCAGAAAAATATGCCAGCTGTAGTCATCGTAGCCTATTTTCTGAATACCTTATTTTAAAATATTTATTAGGTATATCAGAGTATAAGGCAGTACTTAAAATGTAGTTTAGTAATTTGTTTGTTGGTAATGCTACAGATGCATAGATTTGTTCTCTCTTGCCTTTGAAGATATTTGGTTTATGCTTTTGATGCCTGAGTACTCTTTAAAAATGTTTTTAACTGAAACATATATTTTAACTGTTTCTGTTGTAGGTCTCATGCAGTAGCATGTGTCAATCAATTTATCATCAGCAGAACTCAAGCTCTTATGTTGCACATAGATTCTTTTATTGAGGTGGGTGTGTATTCTTGTTTGGAGGTTTAAGTCAAATTATCTATGTGATTTATCAAGAGGTTTCAACTACATTTTACAACTACCTCTACCCCTAAACTCTCCATTTCTCATTGCCCATTTTTAGCTTAAGCCCCCATGGCTTGAAGTTCACTCTGTGTGCTTGTGCTCAGAGCTAACCACACTGTAAGCAGAAGAAGCAGATGTAGTTCAAAAGATGTTTCCTTTTCCTAAGTAGGGAGAACTCTTGTTGTGCAAATGTGCAAAAGTAATGGCAGCAGTCTGTCCCTTATCTGTCCTGGGAAGTGCATGTCACTGGGCCTATCTGCCTGTCTGAATATGGTTACTGAACTTGGATTAAAAGGTTCTGGCTTGTCTAGAGTATTTTATTTGCTCCTTTTATGTACTGACACAATTTATATTAAGAGTGAGTATTATCCAGAAGTACTGTTCTTGTACCAGTGTTAATACACAGTGTCATATATATGTATAAAATATACACTGAGAGACTGAAGAGTCAATTTGCTAACCCATATGTCTTTAAAAAATAAAATAGTATTCTGAGGTGTGCATTGGGCAAGTATAGAGGTACATCTATCTCCTTTAGTCAGCCAGTAATGTCAATTCTAATACAAGTCACTGGTTTAACTAAAATGAATTGAGGTTTTTCAACTGTGACTACTTTCCAACAGAATCTTTTTGCACTGGCTGGTGATGAGGAGCCTGAAGTACGCAAAAATGTTTGCCGTGCTCTTGTAATGTTGCTGGAAGTTCGAATGGATCGCCTGCTTCCTCATATGATTAGTATAGTTGAGGTGAGTCTCATTTCCTAGATGTTCCACAGATTCCCCTGTTTGACATTGCAGAAATAATAAATAAAAAGTATTCATCAGAACAGGTGTGTTGCTCTTGCACTTGCTAGCTCTTTGTTTCCCTTTAAGACTGAGATTGCAAAATATTATTCTTATCTAATTGCAAATTGACATTGTGTTTGAAGGCAATGCATATGGCAGTTGTTAATTCTTCATTAAGTCAATTATCCCGAAATGGCTGGGATCACAGCCAGGCATTGCCTGACCCTAAGTGCGAAAATTATGTTAAAAATCTAGCACTAGTGCTGAAACTGCTCCAGTTTACACATTGAAGCTGTCACTTTTTGGGATGTGCTGACCATAACCAGGATAAAGCATGTTATTTTACATTCCTGCAATGCTCTTCAAGCTGCTAATTAAGAAGTTCTAACATAAATGTTCTATTCTCTGCAACTAATTTATTTTATATTATGTAGTACATGCTTCAAAGGACCCAGGACCAAGATGAAAATGTGGCTTTGGAGGCATGTGAATTTTGGCTGACTTTGGCTGAACAGCCAATTTGTAAAGAGGTATTATGTCGGCATCTTACTAAGTAAGTATCAAGAATTACAACTCATACTTATTTTCAGGCAGTCCTCTTAAAATTTCAGTTGACTTGTTCATGGATACTCTCAGAGACAGTGTATATGGCTTGCAGTATGCTTAGAAAAATTCCATAGCTAGTTCTTGTGCATAGTAAAATTGAAAAGACTTCTGAGGGTTTCAGACCCAGTGAACTCCAGAAACAATTTAACTGTGTCACTGTAGTGCTTACCTAGAATTTAACAGCTGTTACACTTCATGTGAATGAAAAGATACGGTAAAAGGCACTTAAGTGAACAATTCCACATGACATTACCCATAATATCTGGTCATCTTGAACATGTCGTCTTGACTACTGCTATGTAGGCATCTCTGTGCAGTGCTTCAATGTGCATTGTCATACAAAGGGTTCTTCATTTTAAAAAGAGCATAAAGCAAAATGACACAACTTGGATTTAGGAATCAATTTTGTATCAATTACTCTTACAAGTTAATGTGAAAAAAAAACCTGTACAATTTATTCCTTCATACTTCTGCAGCCGGATAGTAGTTTAAGTTTCAAAACGTACTTCATCAAAGTTTCAAAAAGTTTTCCTATGCCTCAAGAGATAGATCTTTGATTGAATGGGATAAATATCCATGTGTGTAATGTAAATATCTTTTTCTGCAATAGTGCTTGCAACTTCCTCCAGAGTAATTTGAAATCTTTTACAACAGGAAATTAGTTCTTCAGTGTTCCCATCAAATGAATACTCTTTCATTTAATTTATGCTTTGAAGATTTTTCAAACATGGACAGAGTTCTCTCAAGATTTTGAGTGGAAGAACTGAATGACAAGGAGGCACATCCTTCTCAGCAAAAATAGCATTATAGATGTGAAGTAATTAAAATAGAAAGCAAATTTTTGGTTTTCCAACCAATTAAAAAGTAGAAAATTGAGATTAAAACATGCACTGTTGCAGAGAAAGACTAGGAGTTAAAACCAGGAGAATGTGTTACAAGAAATTATTTTTAAATTTCAAAATGGTCTGATTTAATTCCTACTTTTGTAGTTTAAAAGGCAAAAGAATGATACTACATAATAAAAGTTCCCAGTACACACCACGTAGTTAAGAACTATTAGTATTAAATCTCTTTTGGCCTGCATGAACCTTGACATTGCAACAGTATCATACTAATTTTTTAAAAAAGCTTTTAAATTTCTAGAAAAATAAATTATTAAGAGTCACATCATGTTTTTCCCCATGATCTTTCAATGTCATGTGTGTTTAAGGTAACTTATTTGTTGGCGAGTCCTGTTTGACTAGGGAGCTATATAAGCTTGCCAGTACTTGATAATCTTAAAATTTTGTATGTTAAATTAAAAATGAGGCAAGATCTTAAAATTTATTCATATGATTTCTAATGTCTATTCCATTTTATGCCTCTGGGCTTTTTTGTAAAATGTGTACTTCACAAAGTATGCTGCAGAAATGCCAATGAATTGATGATAGTGTTTATACTTACTATTCCTTCATTTACAGTTTAGAACATAATGTGACACTGCAGTGTGTGATTATTAGAGCAAGCCTGACACTTTCAAAAACAGTACTCATGTGCAGAATATAGCAAGATTGAGTCTGTCACTGTTGCTATGTCATCCGTGGTTATTAGTTTCATTTGGCTTATATATTCTTTTCTTATTTTTTCTTTTGTTGTGGTGAACATGTTTTAATGGGAAATATTTGACTTTTTTCCTTAATTCTTTTTTAGCTATACATGTATACAGTTGGAGCCCTATAGCCATAATCTGTTTAATAATTAAGTAAATCCTAATATGGATTAGTCAAGATTTCTGCAATGTTGAAAGCTTGTCTTACTGAAGTAATCATGAGGTAATAGAAGAGATTAATGTAGTTTGGCCTCCATCTTTAATAGCAGTGAGGTAAAATCTTCATTGACAAGTAAATAAAGTGACAAGTGCTATTGGCAAGAGTCAATTTATCATGCATATTATGGGAGTTTGAATTCTTACTAAAAACGTATAGATGTAATTTCTGAAAGATCCTTCCAGATAAGTTCATCAGGTGTGTCATTGAGCTACTTCTATTTAAAAGTTTGTAATTTGAAATAACACTTTTTCTCATTACAAAGTATTGATGAATCTTATGACATAGAACTTGGTTTAGGTATCTCTTTTTATCTGGCTAAGGTATTTCTCTTTTGAACTGGGAGGTGAGGGTTACAACCAAAATTATGGCCCATATAAATTCAAACTGTTTTGCTTTTTTATGTGTTACTTTAATATGTATAAATATTTCTTTGTAGGCTGATACCTGTGCTGGTAAATGGTATGAAATATTCAGAGATTGATATTATTCTGCTGAAGGTGAGCATCAGTTTCTTTTACTTTGTTGGAATAGTTGGTTAGGTTCTGACCTCTAAATCATAATGATTCAGGTCAGAGTGGGCAGACGTAGCCTACCATCTCTTCAGTGGAGAATTAACTTTCTGTATGCTGTTCCAAATACTAAATGCAACTGATGCCGTGTTTGTTGGAAAATAATCTGTGGCTCTCCTGCTTTGTCCCAGTCCCCTCCCACGCAATTTAGGCAAAGCTGGTATACTCTTACCATGAACTATTGCAAGAATTCAGGATGAAAAATGTTCAGAACTAATTCTAATGCCTTCTAGGTTGAATACCTAGCTTTTTCCATCACTACCTATGTCTGTGTATCAAAATTTCTTAATCACCTCTTTGTATTTCATTCCCATTGAGTAATTTCTTAACAAGAAGGTTACTTTGGGGGTGAGCATACCTCTCTTCCTTGTATCTTGCTATTGCTTTTCTGGTAAATACAGCAGTAGAACGCAGAAACAGTGTCATTTTTTTTTGGTTGAGCAGCTCAGGAACACTGACAAAATCTTGAACTTTATATACTTACAAAATCTTGAACTAAAACTACATTGATAACTTTCTTGAGCAATACAGTTGGACGAGTTTTTCTAATAAAACAATTTCGTGACAGGGGGATGTTGAAGAAGATGAAGCTATTCCAGATAGTGAGCAGGATATAAGGCCTCGTTTCCATCGTTCGAAGACGGTAGCTCAGCAACATGAAGAAGATGGTATTGAAGATGATGACGATGATGACGATGAACTTGATGATGATGATACTATTTCTGACTGGAATTTAAGTAGGTCAAAGTAGCATGTGAAATGCTTTGAACAGAGGAGCTACTTGCATGATACAAGAACCGCAGTAAAAAGACAAATTTGTGTATAAGGAATACCAAAGCTTTTTTTTTTTACTAGAAAAATAACTATCTGCTGGCATAATTGGTGGGTTTGTTGGAGAGGGCAGCCTTTGAGATGACACTTTGTCTGTATTGGCAAAAGCTATCCATCTGTAAGCTTATTTTGAATATGGCAATTGAGTTACAAATATTTATTTTATACAATTAAATGGAGCTTTCAGACTTAATATTTTATGAAGTAATAAAATTCCTGTATCACATGTTTAAATTCAATTTAAAAAGATAAAAAATAGCTTTGCACATTGATAACTGGAGCAAGCTTAATAATGCTTTCTTTAATTTCAGTCTTCCCTCTAAAATTGGGTTGTGTTTGGTTTGGTTTGGGTTGTTCTTTATTTCCATGTGAACATTCTACTACCTGTGGCCTGTACAGGTTTTTCTTTTCTCAGTGAGGAATTTGCTTCTCAGTAGAGTACTTTAGTTGTGAAGGTAGGAGATGGCTCTGAGGAAACCAGATTTCGGGTGTCCTGTTGGGAGGTTCATAGGACATTTAGGTCAATAGGCTATGTTATAAGGAAAGAAAATACCACAAACTATTTTTTAAATTCAGTGACAGAAAATAGCTGGTGAAATTCTGACAAATCTGATTTGAATTTGCTTTGCAAACAAACTCATTGTGGAATAATGCTTTGAGATGTGGGCATAGCCACATAGGTCTTTTTCCCCAAGGCCACAAGTTTTCACAGCAGGTGAATTTAAATTCAGGCTTATCGATGTATCTGAGACATATCTGAAGAATTACTGCTGTTGAAAATATGTGTGCAAATATGCTTGTTTCTGTAAAGCTGTATCTTGGGAAAAAAGTGTAGTTTTATATTCTTAATATTCTTTTTGTCACTGCTGCGTGTAGAGATTGCAGCGTTAAATATGCATTTTCTGAGAAAGATCTGAAATTACATAAGATGCCCTGTGATTCACGATTTCGAATAAAATGGTGAGAATGACAAAGTTGTTCAGGAATGGTGGCCTAAAAGAGAAAGAGTAGAACACTTCAGAAATGTGTAATGACATAGATTATTTGGATTTGAGAAAATTTGTATTATCTGAAAATCAGAATTGTGTGCCCTATTTCATATCTAATGTTCCATATTTGACTTCCAGTTTGAACAGAGATGAAGCACCAGCATAGCTTGACAATTTAGCAGCATTGCTCACAAATGAGACCAGTACAATTCCTTATGGCAGATTTAGAAGGAATTTATATTAAAATGGCTTTTTAGGAGCTGTGGCCTTGCCCAGGAGCACAGCGGATCCCTCTTTAGTGTAATGGAGTGGAAGTATGTTCCCTCCTGGTGCACTGAGAATCCACTGGCAGCTCAGAGTTAAAAAGCATGTTTGTATAATAAGCAGAGATTAACACTGTTAATTCCCTTCAGGGAAATGTTCTGCTGCTGCTCTAGATGTCCTAGCTAATGTATTTCGTGATGAACTTCTACCACACATCTTGCCACTGTTGAAGGAATTGCTCTTCCACCCCGAGTGGGTAGTTAAAGAATCTGGTATCCTTGTTCTTGGTGCAATTGCTGAAGGTAAGGCAACAGTTCATATCAAGATTCTGATTTTTAAATTGGTTCTAAAGTAGCTTGGGTGAACTTACTAATGCAAGGAAGTGTATGTCCTTAGCTGGTTTGGTTTTGGTAATTAATCTCTTCATCTACTCATAGGTGACTGCAGTTATTTTATTTTAAATTTTCAAATTTGTGCACCTTTGGGAGGCTAAACATATTACATGATTTCTTTTATTTCTCCTTTTCTAAACTTCGCAGTATGGATGTTTTGATGTCTCTCAAAATACTAGCTTGATTTCATAGAAGAAAAATATTTCATAAATTTTAGCCTTAGATTTTAATTATTTTCAGAAATGGAGAAGACCACTTCTGTGACTTCAGGGCACTAAGATGCCTTTTGTAGATGGTCCTCCAATTAAAATAGGTTAACTTCCATTCTTTTTTAGTTCCTCAGTCTTGCTTGGCTTTTGGCTGAAGTTCCAGCATCTCTGTCCCTTTTGCAAGATGAAGAAGTAGATTTGGGTTCATGCCCAGATTATCTTTTTTTCCCCTCACTGTCAAATGAACATACTTCTTTTTACTGTAATTAGAAACGTTTTAGTTGGTTTGGATTTCCACCTCTGGCAAGGTGGAAGTTAGTACTTCTGGCAAATCTCAGTGTCTTAGTGCCTTGCTGACTTGAAGGATGAAGATTTTATTCCTGGTCAATATTGGTATGATTTTAGGAAAAACAAAGAAATCTGAATTTCTAAGGAATCCTTTCTTGTGTGATGATTTGTTGTCAAGTCTTTCTCTGCTTGATATTTTCTTGTTTATTCTGAGTACACTGAAGTAGGAGCTTCAGACTTCAGAAACTTTATTTGGATGTACTTGTTCTACTACATTCAATAAAGCATTTCTGGAAATTGGGGAAGCACTGAAGTAGAAATGTAATTGAAAAGAATGTAACTTTTATATAATAGTTTTAATAATTTAATTATTATGTGATATTCTAATAATTATCATTATTATTTACATAAGAGGTTTTTTTAGAACTTTATATAAACTAATTAGACTTGCTTTGTTAAAATATTTGTATTTTTAACTGCATGTTGTGTTCCTATGTGGTAGAGAATGAAAATGTCTCTCATAGGAAACAGAAAACAGTGGAATTTTTCATTAATTCTGGTACTGCAATAGGTATATTTTTCTTTCCAGGCTGCATGCAGGGTATGATTCCATATCTTCCAGAGCTAATCCCTCACCTTATTCAGTGCCTCTCTGACAAAAAGGCTCTTGTGCGCTCCATTACATGCTGGACTCTTAGTCGCTATGCACACTGGGTAGTTAGTCAACCCCCAGACACATACTTGAAGCCATTAATGACTGAGTTGCTAAAGCGTATCTTGGATAGCAACAAGAGAGTACAAGAAGCTGCCTGCAGGTAAGCCAAAGCTTAAGCAAATATCACTGTCCATTACACTGCATTTTTTTACCATGAGAAACTATTTTCATGCCCTTATCAGTCAATGCGTGACTCCATTTCTAGCTCTTACTCTTCCTCTTAAATTAGAGTAGATGCAACTTTTTCCCGAATTGTAATAATATGAAAAAAGTTAACATCTGTTTCTTTTGTGCAGTTTGTTTTCAGAGTATGTAAAACAGCAGCTTAAATAATTGATTGCACTAAATTAGCTGTTTGCAACACTTATTTTAAATATATGCTGTTTCATTGACCAGAAATTTGACCTTTTTTAAAAATGTCTGTGAACACGGTCAGAACTGAATACAGTGGAAAGCTGTCCTATCATTGGATTACTGAAAGTGTACTTAGCATTACCAAAACATTTTGCTTATGATTATTTCAAGGGATATTACCCTTCTCTTGAAGCAACATGCTTTGAGGTAAGATTCCCTTCTCCCACTCCAGTTCTTAAAAAAAAAAATTATTGCTTAATTAGTGGACAGAACATTAATAGAATGGGAATGTGTGAACTCCCTATTGCATCAAAAAAAAATTTACATGTCAGTTTTTGTCAGACTGGAGTGTACACAGCTAGCTTTCAATGTTTCTTCAAGAAGCAGTTAGATCTGCCTCTGAACACCTGAAACATAATAATAATAATAGTAGTAGAAGTAATAATAGTAATAGTAATAGTAATAATAATAATAATAATAATAATAATAATAATAATAATAATAATAATA
>QUSF01000011.1:2246824-2265829 GCA_003676055.1 Chloebia gouldiae | reverse complement strand
TTTCAAAATTGTGTTTCAGATCATCTTATCAGTGTGACTTATTCCATCAGATACTGTCATCTAGTTTTGACTTGATTGAAGAAAAGCAATAGAGTTATCTAAGTTTTACTTTCCAATTTGTTAGGTGCACCTCTCTGCGAAACATAAGAGACAATGAGGAAAAGGATTCAGCGTTCCGTGGGATATGTACCATGATTACGGTCAACCCCAGTGGAGTAGTCCAAGTAAGATACATTAATAGATACTAACTTTTCCTCAGTCATGTAAAATTTAGTGAAAGCTGTATGTGGAGTATTAAAAAGTTTACCTTGAAGAGATTCTCTACAGTACATGATGTAGCTTTATTTTGAAGTCAAGGAGCACAAAATGTTTATATTGTGAACGATGTGTGTCATGATCCTTCAGTAATTGTCATCTAGAAAGGAAAGGGGAGAAGTATTGTTAAAATGAGTTTTTGTCTTCTACTGGCAGTAAGTATGTAAATAATGAACTTTGATTAACTGTATTTTGATACTTCTGTCAGGCTGTGGTCAAGATCTGTATCCAAATATAACGTGAAAGTTGACATTCTTAAACCCATTTTCCACATGTAACCTAGGATTTTAAAAGAAGAAACAGGACAAAACCAGTAACCCCCCATTTGTTCTTAATACTTGGGTAGGGAAGATTCTGTTTCAACTTTGGATAAATTTTGCAAGTAGTCAATGTGACAATCTCTTTAAAATAAATGGCTGAATTTATTTTACAGTTGATGAATAGAATATGACTTGATCTTTAGTCTCCACACCTCTAAAGTAAAGCTGTATCAATGTAATATTTTTTAAGAGGAAAAACAAAACTGATCTTACCCTTTTTTCTGCCTGGAATTCTTCTTCCTGAAACACAGGAATTGTTTGCCTTGTTTTGAAATGTTCAGTTCATTTACATTTCAGTCTTCGTGTAGCTTACAGACAAGGGTTAAATAACGACCTATGTCATTAACTCATCTTTTCTCTAATCATCCTCAGTTCCTATTTCTTGCATTAGCAACATTATTTTTAAAGACTGGTGTTCTGTTGGTGTAGGAGGAGGTAATGCATGACAGCATATGAATGGAGTATAGGGATTTTGAGGTGGCTTTAGTTTTGAACCTGTATGATAAATGTTCTCTGTGTCCCAGAAAAAAATTACTTAAATAAATAAACTAGTTTTTTTTTCCTAACTGGAAATGTGTGAGAGATACATTTGTTACTTGTGAGTAAAGGAAGTAGGTATTGCATTTGTAGGTGTACTGAAAGAATTTAAGTTATACTAGTGTGGTGTAGAGGGGAGAGTTGTGGTTGGCTTCACTGAGACACTGAGCAATTTTGTAGCTGAACATTTAGGCACACAATAATTTACCATTGTCTGAATTAAGTGGAAAATAAATACAAAAAAGCAAAAGCAGTTTAAAATTAGGATAAAAGACCATCCACAGAGTGAACATCAAACATTGTTTTAAGATGTATAAATTGAGGTTTCTAACCTATATGATTGTTTAATCTTGTAGGACTTTATTTTTTTTTGTGATGCTGTTGCATCATGGATTAGCCCAAAAGATGATCTTCGAGACATGTTCTGTAAGGTAAGGTTGCTAAGATAATAGTATATCCTAGTGGTGGTTTTTTATATCCTCTGGTCTTGTTCTCTTTATTGCACTGCTGGTACTTACTGTGTGTGTGATCATGGAGACAAAGAAACATGAAAATCCTGACTTCTTCTTTTAACCCGTATCTTCTTATATGCATTTGGATTATTCCAAATTTTTAAATTGTATTAAAGTTCACTTGAGGTGTTTTTTGAAGAGATAATGATCCTCAAGCAGCTTTTCATAATGTCCAGCCTACTATGCTTTTCCCGCATTTGGAAGAACAGGGGAGTTTATACTACATGTAAGACTTTTTCTTCAGAACATTAGATTTGTGTGGTTCAAGACTATTTTTTGCCACAAAGATGGCTACTTTTTTTTGGACACATACATAAGTTTCAAATTAAAAATATCCCAGTGGTATCTTATTTGTTTCTTGTAACTCATGCTGAAAATAAGAGATTGCTTAATCCTCCTCAGAATCCCTCTTGGCTGAGTAAGTTTCAGGAAACTAAAATACAGTTATACCTAAGAATAAATCCCTAGGCAAAGTGTCAGTGGAATTTAAACTATAGACTGTTTGCCTTGTGTTAAGTAAGTAAAAAACGAAAAAGCCTCACACAGAATATGATACACTGTATTTTGGAACCGGTGTCTTAAATTTAAAAAAAAAAAAGAGATAGAGAGCAAGAGAGAGAGAGAGTAGGGGTTTACCTGACAAGTTCTAAAATTAAATCCCCATTTTTAGGAAGTTCTATGTCACAAATAAGGTTCATTATATTCTTAAAGCAAAAATGGACCATATTCTTAAGTACTTATTAGGATCATGGGTTGGTATTGGCACTTTTTCTTCACTTTCTGACGTGTGTGAGCATCAAATCAGAAGCTAGAACTTTTCTATTCCATCTTTAAGAGCAAAGGCAGAAATCTTGCTGTCCTAGTTAGTCTCTCAGATAACCAGCCTCCTTCCAAGGAACATTAAATTTAGAAAAGGCTATGAGTATTTAAACATCAACAGAATGAAACATCAATTACAGCTTAAAAGGGGGTCCTGGATAGAGTCTGTGATGATTACCCAAAGTAGTCTCACTGCATATTTTTGCACCAGTCCTTCAGCAGATTAAACTCCTCTTTTTCAGATTCTTTCCAAGTTATCCATTTGGGAAACAATGCATTCAAACTAAATAGAGTGGTTCTTGGTCACTTGGCATAAGAACATCCTTGCTTTTTTAAGTGAGCAATTTTACGGTAGTTTTGTGGGTTTTGCCTTGCAGGAAAGGAGACAAAGCTTTCTTCAGTGATAACACACAGGGTTTTTAGACAACTTCTTCAGGAATATGTGATTGCTGTAATCCAAGTAGATGTTTTTCCAACAGAAATTATGACTTTTAGCAACAAGGGAAAGAAACTGGATTTGTGCAGGTTTTGGTTTTTTTTGGTTTTTTTTTTAATTTATTTATTCTTTAGTACTCGAACAGGAAGAGAAAATACTTTCAAGAGCATGGATAGATGAGCTGCCATTGTTAAAATCTGACTCATAACCCTTTGTCTGTCACTGAGCATTCTTAGATTTTCAGGAGTTTCTTAGCAGCTGGTATATGTGACTCTTTAGGTTTAGGAAAGAGCCTGGTTGTGGGAGGGAGAAAAGCAGTAAGTTAACTGGTTGCATATAATGCCATTACCACTACATCTGTTTAAAAACAACTCTGCTTGACAGTCTTGTGTGGAACTTGTTAGCATGAGCTTGAATTTTGACATTGCCTTTTATTTGAGGATGTGTTCATGACAGACTGACTGTTCCACGATTTGGTTACACTGAGTGTAAAAAGGAAAAAAAGATTTTCTTAGTATAATTTTCTATAAGGAACAGTAATTCTCTCTGCTTTTGTCCTTTCTAATATTTTGCTTTTACTTGCTGTTTTAAGAGATAACACACTAAGATTTTTTTGATAGTGTAATTTCATTTTCAGTTAGTTTATTACATCAAACGGTCCAGATGGAAACCTGTAGATTATTTATTTTCCTCTTTCACTGGCTTTTGGTTGCCATTGACTGTGGATCCCTGTTATTTCAAAACAAAGAAGGTTTTAAGAGTTTAATTTTTAGTGATGTCCTAGAGGTTCTGTGAAGAAAACAGAGTTCTCAAAGATTTTATATTTGTGCTAGAAATTGACAGTTTCATTCTGTCAAAAGCTGGCTGCCATTTAATTCAACTTCCCACAACATACTTCACATCTATTAGAAAATAAATGTGAACACAGTAGTCTTAAAATATATGACCTTAAAATATATGTCAATTGATGGATGGACAAAAAATGAGTTGAAAAAGTTACAAATAAACATTCTGAAATGGCTTAACCCTAGGCTTTTAAGTTACGTATTAAAAATATACGTAAATACATACACATACACCAGTTTCTTTGGGTGGCTACCTTCTTTATGTCACCTTTAAAGAAACACATTAGAAAGATCTTGCTCTACTTCCTTTGCTTCTTTGTAGCATTTCAATGTGATATTGGAGAATTCAAATTGCCAGATATACAACTCAGCAGTTTGTGGCTTACTGCATATGAAGCTAGTAAATAATGTAGCCTTTATTTTTTGCTTATTTTGACTTTCCCTTTCTAATTTGTAGATTCTTCATGGATTTAAAAATCAAGTTGGGGATGAGAATTGGAGGCGTTTCTCTGACCAGTTTCCTCTTCCCTTAAAAGAGCGCCTTGCAGCTTACTATGGAGTTTAACCTCATGCACTGTAGCTGCAGTCCCATAATTAGAGGTAAGCGCATGAGTCTTGCTTGCCAAAGAGAACTGGGACTTCCTCCCTGTTAGCATCATATGAAATAAAATTAATTCATCAGTCTAGAATTGCTGAGTTACTGCTTCCTATGTGAAGGAAAGAATGGATGATAATATACCTAAATGATGGTGATTGTAGCAAAAGCATTTGTCTGATTTTTTTTATTGTTACAGAGAGAGAAAGAAAGAAAAACTGAGTCTATGATACACACATTAGTTTATCAAGAAAGTTGGAAGTGTAGGTATAACAAAGTGCTGGTTCAAGTTTAATAAGAAAAGTGATGAATATGATCTTCAAGTCATCGTACTAAAGACACAGGCTACCTTATATGTTCTGAATTAATAGATGGCAGATGTGGTCTAAGGGTGAATACTCTCCTAGGATAAGAAAGCAGGTTTGTTAACACTATAAAAGTGTAATGGCCTCCTAACTACATGCTAAATTATCTTTCTACAGTAACTGTAAAACTTGATGTTGGGGGAGGCTGATACATGTTTTTTAATGCCATGTTCCATTTTGTGTAGCAACTCAGAATTATTAGACGCTTCTATGTGGAGAATGATTCAGCTTCGACAAAGAACAATGAAAGTGCATTCCAGAGTACCTCTGTTATTATATCACCTTGCTTTGTATGCTACAGGTGTATGCTTTATAAAGCAAATTTCCCATATACGATAACTGAAGAGATTATTATATTACCCAAAAAAAAAGTTAATTAAATTTATTCTTTTAGTCTTTATACAATTTTGATACTTCTAGTAGAATTCTTGTACTGAAATTATGAGAGTGAATCATGCAGTTCTGTTCAGTGTTGGAATGGACAACTATTTAAAATTCAGCCTAAGATTTTTTCACAGTCAGTGTCATAAAATTTTTGCATTACATGTTTGATCGGAACAATGGAAAAATAAAACAGCTACATATTTATCAGTGAGGGCATTTTAGTTCTGACATAAGGATGTTTTTTTCTTCCTGCTGAAAAGGAAAACAAAGTGATAAAATCCTACATTGTTCTCAGTTTCAACTGCAGAGAAGCTATGGCCATCTTGTTTAATCCACTTGAATGGGAAGCTGCTAGGTCAATTGCAGATATGTTTAATGCTCTTTGTCAATGTCATAGCTACCTCAATTTTGTGCTAAAAATGGAAAATCTGGTTAGAATATATAGGGTGCTTTTATCTTAAATAAAAGTTTAACACAATAGTGGAACTGTCAGTGTAGCTTCAAAGCATATATTGTGGTTTCATGAATAATAATTTATCCTATACAAATGGGCTGGCTTCTTAACAGACTTAAAAGGGCATAAATCCATTTTTAAGTTAGAGGTTGGCATTTAGTGCTTGCAAAAGACTCTTTGTTTATGTACCTATCTGCCAGAGGCGCCAGGTAAGATTTAATTATAATGTTATCTTTTCCCTTTACAGGTCCTTCAGTCTGGGAGACTATGAGGGAGCCTCTGCACCCAGGGAAAATGCTACCCTTTACTGGGGGGAAGGGTAAACCAGTAGGGAATACAGTACAATCCCAACCCTACTGGGAGGGGCGGGAGGGAGGTGTTGCCGTCACTGTATTAAGTCGATGTTGGGAAATGTTTTAACATCTGGAGCCTTTGTGGGTGGAAATCTGTCTCCTATTACACCTCTGCACTGGATGTGAAGAAGAAAAAAAAGAATCTAGTCACAAAACAGCACATTCTGGAATATTGTGGGGATTTGTACCAAAATAAGAAACCATATAATTGAACCATAGGGATACGTAAAGAGGAAAAATATTTTGCGCACAATAAAGGAAACCTAAGAATGGGGGTCACAAACAGTAAAAGGCTTTCTTTTTTGTTTTCTGTTTTTTTTAAGTAAGGGTTTTCTACATTATTTCATCCTGCTTGATGGGATTCCTAGATATTTGCATGTTAATGAAGAACTACACAAATGAAGTTAGTACAGTTAAAATGCAGCTTGTGTCTGTATTAGGAACAGGCACTTGCAGTGTACAGTATAGAAACCCCATCATAAAATAATAAAGGTTAACTTGGACAAAATGAAGCAACCTGCAAGCTGCCAAATAAGTCACTCCTTTCATTTTTGGGGTAAGGAGAGGGACACTGCAAAGGAAAGATTGACATCTTAATTTTTACATTAAGAAAAACAACCAAGGTAGTGGATATGATTTTATTATTGTACTTTGTTAGTTTTGATTTCTAGAGTAAGGCATTATTCTTAACTTGCAGTTTAAGGTTCAGGCATGCATTCTGGCTCATAGTGATCAGAAGTAATTTTAATTAGTGGGAAAGTAGCATGCTTGCATCAAATAGAGTGAAATTGGTATACATTTACCTATGTTGCGCCAGTTTTGTGTTGCAGTTTACCAATTCAATATAGCCCTGCATTTAAAATTACTTTTTAAGATTCAGTGGAATTTATTTTTATTAAGAATATAGATATAAAGTACTGTAGTTAACAATTAGGCCTTGAAATACCTTTTTAGGATCTGTTAAGAATAAGATTGATATTGTATTGTGTGTAACCTGCACAATGTGGAAAGCTGATATAGCTGTGCAAAATATTTGCCTCTGTGCTGTCAGTGTGATGTGCTTTCTGCATGGTTATATACTAGTGATTTATCAGAATCTCTAAAATGAATTACATGGTAAGACCCGTTAAAGGCTGCATAAATGTTAGTTGGCACGTAAAGACAATTGTAGAAGTTGATGACAAGATTGCTATATTTGTGTTTATTCCCACTCAACGTATTATCTTCTATGCTTTCTTTTTGTTCAAAGCATGATCTTAAGAGATGTTTAAGTTAATTGATGTAATGCAGGGTATCTACACTGTATTGGCGCATGTTGGTGGCCCTTTGTGATGTAGTTAAATGCACAAGGGTGCAAGTTTAAAGCTACAGAGTGAAAGTTGGTTCGGATCCTCTTCATTTCATTTGTTTAGCTTTTCTGTTGTGTTTTTTTTTCTCTACTTACATGTATTCCTGTGAATAAATCCTTGTTAAGTTAACGCTTTACTTTTCCTTCCATGTGTATTTTCTTATGTACTGTGAATGTGAAATCCTAACTGGTACACTTGATCTTGTGTCCATCTGAAAATGGCAAGTCTTTATTAATTTAGATTGCCTAAAGAGTATCCCATGATGATAAAGGAAAATGGAGAGATTTTTAGCTCTGCTGGTCAGAGGTGAAGCCACACCTTTCCATTTTTCAAGTGCTGCATTATTAATCTGCAAAACAAAATTAAGCCATAACAGCCTTTTTGTAGATTTAGTTTCTCACCTTTGCATTGCAGAATGGATACTGGATAACAGTTTTTGGTTTAGTTGGTGTTTTCTGTTTTTTTTTCTTTTTTTTGTTGTTGTTTTTTTTGTTGGTGGTTTTTTTTTTGCTTTCTTTTATTTTTTTCTTTGGTTGGTTGGTTTTGGGGATTTTTTTGTGTGTATTTTGTGGGGTCTTGGAGGGGGTTGTGGAGGTTTTTTGTTGGCTTTTTTTTTTGTTTGGGATTTTAGGGGTTTTTTTTGTTGTTTTTTGTTTGCTTTAGTTTTCGTTTTGTTTGGTTTGAGGTATTTTTTTGGTTGGGGCTTTTTTAAGAACTTGCTCTTCTTTGCATGGTTCTGTTCTTTGACTGTTGATTTAGCCATTGCACTGAAGTTTGAGCTGTGTGAGTGTGAATTTATAAATGCTGTTTAAAGAGTTTAGACTTTTTTTTTTTCAATGCATGATCACATGCATGTTTTGTGTCCTGTCCCTCCCACCCCCTTTTTTTTTTGGCTTAGCAAATTATAGTGGTTTATGCCTGAAGCATAGTTTGGACATATACTGTATGAAATATACATGATAATGCCACTACATAGTATTCATTCAATTTGTTCAAAATTGCATGTGACAACTTGCTTTCAAGTTACATTACTTTGATAGCAAACCAAAAATACCTTGTCAACTAATAACTCTGATATAAATTAGTAAAATTCAATAAAAACGGTTTAATTTTGAAAGGAAGCATCCCTGCCCAACATTTGGCAAGGTGGGATATTATTTTAGACCCAAACTTGCTTTGATTTTAAGTGTGTTTGAACATTAAGGAAGAGTTGCAGAGAAATGACATTAAAAAGTTTTTAGAATAGAAAACCTACCTAAATAATACAGTAGCATAACAACTAAAATCTGGGTTTAACTTAAACTTCTTACATTTCAGAAAGCCCCTTTAACCAAATAAAGCCACTCCACTTCACCTTGGATTAGCTTAGGATGCTACTTTTGTACATATTTGTTTTAATACATGTTTGTATTAAACAGATGTGAACTGATCTGTTATGACAGCAAGGAAAGTAATTTAAAAGGGTAGGAATAACTAGTACAGGAATAAACAAAATAGTGTTTTGTGTCAGTAAGTTCTCTCATGTTATATTTTAAAGCAAATAAACCATATTCCTAATGCATAATATAGTGCAGAGATTTGCAGAATCCTTTTAGGGTGTAATGTGAGGTAAGAGAAGTTCTGAAACAGCATTAATATTTAAAACTGAATTATTGCATCATGGGATATATAAAAAGCATCTTAATTCTTGTGGTGTAGTCTTGGCAGTTCTTGAATGTTGACTGAATGTTCTGGTAGAATTGTGAGTTTGTCTTTGTTACATTCCAGTGTTTCTGCCTCTTGGCATGCTAAAAGCACGGCTTACTTCATTTGCTCCTTACACACTGAAAAAGTGCTGTTAGTGTGCTAAACTACAGAAATAGCCGCTGCTATGTAATGGTGTAGATTTTCTACTTGAATCATTTTGTTGTAGAAACCTCAGGAGGTCAGTGTTTACTGTTTTTATATATGCCTTTTCCTGTTTTGAGTTTCCCTTTTTGAAGGATTCTGAGAGTGAAAAAAAGCTGCTGATCAACCTAAGTTGGTAACAGAAAGTGTTTAAAATCCTTATAAATCCACCTTTTTGGCAGTTCAAAATTGCTGTTAAATTAGTCTTAAGTGAAGTTCAATATTAAATTTTTTTCATAATACAGTCAGGAAACCACTCATTTCATTTTGGAAAACACATTAGACTAGTTCATTATTTTAACCAGTGGCAAGCAAAAATAACCAGTTTTGGTTTTTTTTTTTTTCCAAAGCTTGAGTATTTTCTTAATCAGTGAGTATGTATATATTTAAATTGTAAGAAACTAATTCTTATGCTTTAATTCATTGCTTCTTGAAGCTTGTACTCAGAAGATCACTTTTAGAAGAATAGGTTAAAATTTGTAATTGTTATAATTTTTAAAAGTTATGAAGTAGCATAAATTTTGTGATTAATAATATTGATACACACTGTGATTTTTTTTTAGGACTTTCATGTTGACATCAGTCTTAATTACTTAAACTGCATATATTGTATAATAGTAAAATGTATATTTTAAAATTTCAAGTGGCTTTCCTCAAGCAAAACTCATTGCTACTTACAAATAGTCAAAAACTAGCTTTATCTCAGGTGAATACTCTTGTACCCTTTTTGTTCAGAACACATGCTAATAAAAATGTGTTGTAATTTTATCAGTTTATGTATTTCATTTAGGCAGCTCCTCTTGTCTTAAACTTACTTTAAATTAACTTCTACTGTGGGACATTAATGACTTTTGCTTCACCTATATTATTCATATTGAATGTATTAACAGACAAGGTGCAAAAACGTTCTTCCCTTAAGGAGAATGCATCCATATTCAAACAAAAGAAGTATTTATTTAAAATCGCTTTAAATGCAACATTAAATTGGAAATCTTTTCTTTCAGATATTTTTAAGGAAAGAAGTTGTAACTTAACACTTAACTGCTTTCATACTATCCTTTCATGAGGATGATAAAAGGCTTTTATATAGGGTCTAAAGTGTGACCTTTTTATCTTAAATGAAGGTTAAGCTCTACAATGAAATGGCAAACATCCTCCACTTAATCTCAGATAGATGCTGATGTAGTTTGCACACATATTTGTTGTAATATTACATAATCTTACCTTAAATAAATAAAGCTTGTTCAGTAGCTATGTATTTCTCTCACCTATGCATTCTCCAGGATGATTTGTATCCATCAGTCTTCTATGTATTCTCCAGTAGAAACTGCATTTTGTCTGCCACTGATGCTTGCTCTTTGCACTCAACGGTTGGAGCAAGCCAGTTTTAAATGGGGAACTGAGGCAAGTACTCTTCTTTACTTGCTTTGTATATTCTGCTAGAATAGTGATACTTGCTTGAATGTACGTAAATGAGGGAAGTTTGAAATGGCTCTATAGCATGAATCCCTGTGTGGTGTTACAGTGTGCTTTAAGTAAGCCAAATCCACATCTCAAAGAATTCAGCACTCACAGTATAGTGTCATTTTTCTATAAACTTGTTCTGTTGTGCTACTTTTTGCTTTAGGTATCTATTTTCTTATTTCAAGTGAGCAACAAAATTAACAAGGTTTGAGTGGTTTTTGTGAGGACAGCAATGAGAATAAAAAGATTGGTATAAGGAGGTTTTTTTGGCTGTTGGAATCTGCAGTGTGGTATCTTTTTTTGTGGAGAGATAGTTATGTTGTACATATGTCTGACCTAGTGACACTAGAGACTTCTAAAATTTTAAATTGGATGAAGTACACAAAATAGTTTTAAATGAAAGGTGACCATATCTTTCTGCTGACAACTTAGGTTGTATAAGTTTTGCTTGAAAGCTTTAAATCTTATGTTTCTGTATCTGCCACAATGTTGGAATGTTTCCTTCAAACATATCCTCCTGCAACCTCTCAAACTGTACTAAATTGAGTGATATTTCTTGAAGTCTGCCTATATGCTAACAGAACTTCATTTTAAATAGAATATGGTTTTAATTTTTGATAAGCTGCTGAATTTTAAAAGAGTTTTCGGGGCCACCAAATATTTTGGATCATGCAGAGAATATATATTGTACTGTAGTAATTTTGTATTTACATTTGTATGATGTGACATAATAGATGTGAATGTTAATCACTGCTTGACTATGTTAATAAAGTTGTTGAAATATAGATGTTGCATTCCAATTTTTGGTGAATGATTAAAATTTATTGTTTATGTTTTGCCTGATCCAGTAGTGCACTCTGAATTCACAAGTTTAGATACTACAATCTCTGAAATAAGGATTTTCATTTTATCTGAAAGAGAATGGTTTTTAGATCATTTAATGTTAGCTTAGTTTAGATATTGCACTCTGCTTAAGGGGGTAGATCAATGTGTGAAAAAGGAGGTTTAGGTAGATGGAAATTATAATCTGTTGGGTGATAACTGGTAACTACTTTTATACTGAGAAATGTTACATTAACTATGTTGCTTGAAACAGTTTATACTTGCTAAGTCTGACCAAATGGAAAAGGGAAGAAAAATGTTGTACTTACTTCCTGGGCTTTCAATAATGTAAATAATTAAACAATGAGTAAACCAGAAATTAATTAAAATTATTTAAGACCTTAAACCAAAATTTGCAGTGGTCTTAGTGTAATTTTATCTAGCTTTCATGGGATCATGGTAATACAAACTATTTAAAGAGTTGTCCTTACAGAACTTTAGGAAGTTCTACAGTTTAGAAGTCTCTAAAATATGAAACAAGAGTTTCTTTCAATCCACTTATGTGGAGTCGAACATTTTCTGTTCACTTCTGATATTTAACAGTTGGTTGATAGCATATAGACTGCTTAGACCATGACATATGTCTAGCACAGATTGCTTATCTATGGATCATTTTATTGAACTTAGTCATTACACTGTATAAGCAACTGACTAATATAGCAATACAATGCATAGATATAAGTACTATCATGAAATTTTTAGTAGAAAATAATTACTTGTACACTTGGCTGAAATTCTGCTTAAATGAAGGACTTTCCTTTTCAGAAACAAGAGAAGGCGATGGAACAGCAGTGTAGAGATGAAGCTGCTTAGCTGAAATATCAGTTCCTGGTGGCTGAACATATCAGTGGCTGTGTGGGAGGCGATTGGAGAAGTTTAGCTTACTTTCAAATAGGCATTCCCACTCACCTTATGTTCTGACAGCATACTGCTGTCAGTAGTTTGTTCAAGTCTTCTGCTATTATCTCAACACGTCATTTTAACCTGTGGTCTCTAATTTTGAGTCTAAGATTAGTTACTACCTGTATTTAAAAACATTAAAAGGATGAAGTACATTTTGAGTACAGGAAATGAATGTTACAAAGCTTGTGGAGTGGTGCAAAAGATTGAACATAATTGTACATCATGGTATTTCTTCTTTAAAAAAAGTCATTTAAAGTTGTATTCGAGTGAAGAGGCATTTCAATAGGCATAGAGTGTATAGAGTGTGTAGAAAATAATTTATGTATCTTAAGTATTCACAGACGTTTTGGTAGCTTTTGTTATCACAGAATGATTCACAGTGGAACATACTGCTTTATACGGGACTGATTTTTCACAGGCATTTACCCTTGTTCTGCATAAAATGAGCAGTATAGACTTGAAACCTCTCAAAATACATCCAAATGTTAATCTGAATAATGACAGACTTAAAATTTAATAGTTTCCTATAGTCCATCCAATTTAAGCAAAGTAGATCTAATTACGCTGTACATGTATTAATACATAAATGCATAACTGAAGACATATAAGGAATTATTTCTGAGTCACATTTTTTCAAGGAGTTTTTTTGTGACATCAACTCTTTATCTACCAGACTTCAATTTGAATCGTGAAAATGAAAATTGATGTATTTATATATATATATTTATCTTTTTGTATAGATATAGATGTCTTCAGGTATAAATATTACTTTTCAAATATTAATTTATAATTTTGAAATATATGGAAATATGTATTTCCATACTTCAAAATATATTAAAAATGGAAATAAAATGTTGTTATACTGACAGTTTTACCTATTTTTTTCCTTTTCTTCGTGTCCCTTGACAACGAGAATGGCCATAAATTTCCTGTATTAAATATACAGGTGACCTCAACGTTTTCCTGTGTTTAAAGCATACAGGTTAATTTGGATGCATAACTACTCCAGTGTTACTGTAACTTATGCCAATATTTTTATTTTTTCCATTATTTCTCTCTGCACCCTCTGTGTTTAATAGAAATACTAAATATAATTTTATTTCTGTGGTAAATTACACAAAGGGAAGTGAGATTTATTTACCTGTCCTTTTACCCTGGAATTATTATTAAGTATTGTCTTTACAGGGTAAAGCTATCTTTCAGCTTTACTGTTATGTTGACTTACTGAGAAGTTTCTGTGACTTACAGATATAGAAACTAAAGGGTTCTGTAGTTTGAAAACTCAAAACATAGCGAAGGATACCATTTAAAAAAGGATTTTGCTAACTAAACCACAAAAAATAATGGAAAACTGTTCTTTCAGTGTCTTTTAATAAAATTAGTATCTCAAATGGAGGTTTTGAGTCATTTTATATGGTGGGTTTTTTTTCTCAATGTATTGATGGTCATTGTCTTGCATATATGTTTTTCATTTTTTAAGTGTACATGCTCAAATATTTTGGAATCGTGTGTAAATATATGCACCTTTTCCTTCTAACTTTGGAAGATCACATTAACCATAGGAAAATTTAAATATTATTCATTTTTTAAAATTCTTTTCATATCTTAGCATAGGGCAGTAAAACTGTTGCATTGCTTTCTCTAGTAGTACTCTGCCATAAGAATATGTAGCCATTTTTAATTTTGTTTATCTCCATCCTCCTTATCCTTGCACACCAAATCTTTTCATCATTAGGCCAAAACCAGATGAAGCCAGCTGGAACCTTAGACCACAGCTCTCAGTTGTGTTGCTAGCACTCACTCAGTTGGGTAACTGTTTCTCATTCCATGAAAAAAGGCAGTGTTTAACACAGATAATTGATTGATGTAACAACACAGGGTTTAGTTATTCTAATTAAGACCCATAGGCATCTTGGCTACTTTTGTACCTTTAAAACAAACAAATAAATAAAAAACTCACAAAAATAAAAACACAACAAAAATTAAACATCCGATGTCTTCTGTGTGAACAGATAGGAGGCCTTCCAAATTGTTACTACATGTCTTCAGAAGGAATTAGGCTTTAAGAGTTTTATTGAAGTGACAAGGATACTGGAGTTTACATACTCTTTTCTGTTTGCTGAAGTTGATGGTTGCCATTATAAGCATCAGTGTGTCAGTCTGTGGATGTTAAGACTCAAAGGTAAGGATCATTTTCACATAGTATTACTTTTGCTCAAATGCAAGCGATTCACTGACCACCCTGTTCATACTGACATTCTGATTTTTTAATGTTCAGTCTTAATTAAGGATTTGTATAGCCAAATCGTTTCACTTTTTTCACAATATTTCATTGGCTACTTCCTACCTAGGCAGCTAAAACGCCCGTCCAGACCAGTATCTTTCATTATTTCATTTATTGTCTTGCATGAATTCAATCCTAAGCACTTGCTCTTCTCTTAATATAGTAATACTTAAAAGCTATCTTTGGTTTATTAAGAACACGAGTACCATCTATTCTTATATATGCTGTCCTAATATCACTTTCTTGAGATACCACATAATCTTATTATCTTGGCTTCACACCCTTCCACCAATTACCTTTTCTGTTGTGTATTATAACAAGAGTGGAGTAGATCTGTGTGATCAGAACACCACCACAGTAGGTGCTGTACTATGGAGCACTTTGGTGCTAAGTAGTTGTATAGTCAGAGCTTGCTCTTCCAAACACTTCATGTGTCTTCACTTTTCATTGAATTTCAGTGTATTAAATACATCAGTCTTCTGTTTTTCATTTAGGTTATTTTTACTTCACTACAAATATACTGCTCCTCCAAGTTCATTGATTGGCATATTTGCAGGTAAGTAAGCATGTAGGTAATACTAAAAATATTAAGGTGTCAAGAGTGAATTCAACTAACTATTGAATGTACTCCTTAGGGTACAGCTGCATAATAATTAATCCTGTTAATTCCCCATTTTACATAGAATATAGATTAAAAATTTCAGTGTGGTGTTACTGTAGTAATGCACCTCCTGAATATGTTAGAAATCTCCCAAAATTTTTCATGCAGGACTTCAATAGGACAAGAAGTCAAAATGGAATCTTCAACCACTCAGCTGTTCTGGTTTGTTGTTACTTATGTTTACTTACACTTTCTGAGCCTTCCATTTGATTGATGGTTGATTTAATGAGACATGTTTTTGGCACAAGAGTTATAAAGGTGGACCATTAACACCAAGTGACTCATTGTGCAACAATGCTGTTGGCTTCATAACTTAAGTAATTGAGTTAATGAATGGGATACAGTCAAGCTTGGTGTCCAGATCAATAGAAGCATGCAGTTAACTATGCAGCGAGTCAGATGATGCAGCCTAATGGAAGCCATAATTCCAGGGATGTAGGAAACAATGTCATTAAAAGTTGCTGCAAATCTTCAACAGAACATGTATATTATTCCTTAATTTGAAGTAACTTTGATGAAATGTTGCACCATGTTTAAAGAAATTTAGTTGATGTCTTACTGTAATAACATGGCTATGACTCTGTTGACAAATATTTTTGTTCATCTTATACTTAGGAATAACATTAGAAACACCCATCCTACCAAAAGTGTGGTGTAGGCCGTAATCCCAGCAGTGCTCTCTCATCAGACTGCATTTTCAGTTTATGCATGTATTTCAGAAAAGGTCTTAACCTATATTATCTGGGAGAATTCCCTTTGAATAAATTATTTTAAGTTAGCTGTATTTGCTGCTAACATTATAATCTATTTTTACAGATTTTTTTTCCCTAAGCTTTACCAATGCTAACACTTTGCCTGTTTTGTTACACTTTCTCTACAAAAAGGCTGCAGTAAATGTCTAGTAATGAAGGCAATATGTAGGTCATAAGCAAGTGAATTATTAAACTTCTTGGTAGTGACTGCAGATATACAGGTACCATTGCTTGGTTAGAGCATAATGCTGCTGACTTTTAAATCCTGCAAGGTAGCCTGACAATACTGACCAACTGAAGCAACTCTAGAAAAGGACTTTGATAACAATTCACTCTGTCTTCACTTCATCTTTTGTTCTCCACCACAGTAGTAAACAACTCTAGTTTTTTAAATCCATTCTGCTGCTTGCAGTCTTCCAAATACAACTATAGATTTTTGAGTAGTTCTTTTAGCAAAGACAGTAAAGAAAAATTGCATTTTCCAGGGCATATTCTCAATGGAGTATGTGAAATACATATATAGTATATAAAATACCTCCATCTGCTTCTTCAGATCCTCTTTAAAGAGAAAGTATACTGTTAGAATATACATTTTATCTGAATCTGTTTCTTAACTCTTGATTTATAAGGAACTTTAAATGTCAACTAGCTCATTGGCAACTCATTATAACAATAAGTTTTATAATAATCAGTGTTGTTTTTGGTAATTGTTTGGATTTTTCTTTTTTTTAATCTTAAAATTAGTACATGCAATTCATGTATTAAGAATTTTACTGGTAATTGAATACAGTTATTTTACCTAAAGTTTCTAATTATTTTAAGATGGCTTAGACATTAAAAAAAATTAGTTGCTGTAAGTAAAACCAAAATACAATCTTTATTTCTGTTGAAAATAAGTTAATATTAACACTTATAAAACTAGAAGCTGAAAATATGGGAGAAAGAGTATGTGGAGATACAGACAGCGATATCCCTGCACAGTCAGGGATACTCTTTCTGTAAGAGGAGCTGAGCTAAATGCCTCCTTTAACATATATTCAATCCATAGTAATGTCAAGTACTATACTTTTTTTTTTTTAAACCTAGTATTTTCTGCCATGGGTAACCCAGAATGTTACTGTATTCCAGATCTATCTGTGCCCAAAATGTGTTAGTGTCTCTTTAAGACCTTGCAGCTGGAAAATGGAACTGAAAAGGGTGATACTGTGAACATTTTTAAAGTCTTTTTTTGCGGGCAGCTCGGCCTTTTTGGCTGCCTAATTTTTGCCTTGCTGGGCTCTTCATTTTTGCTGAGGCAGGGCTCTTGGTCTGGCTGCTTTTTTTGGCCCTTGGCTTCCTGCTGTAGAGCCAAGGCAGTGTGGACAGAGGCTTTTCGGGTTTGAGTTCTCTTTTGGGTTTGGTTTTTTCTCATCTCGGAGAAGCTGCAGTTAGTGGTCTTGGTCTGCCTCAGGGCAAATTCCACCGGCAGCGCCTGGCTGAGAAGAGAAGACCATGAGCCACCCCAGCCCTGCTGTCCTGCCTTGCCTGCCCTACCATCTCCCGCAAGAGAAAAGCAAAGTCCCTCCACAAGTTCTAGCCCCATGATCCGGAGAATACCAGTTGGAGCTCCAGCCATCAGGGAGATAAGCGGAGCAGTGAGCAGAGGGAGGACTGGCACTCTTTTTCCCTTTTTCCATGAGACATGATCCGCTGGGGAGAGCCATCTTGGCGGGGTGGTACTCTGTGAGGTGTAGCAATAAGTACCTAGCAATCGTTTACTGTTATTCTTTGCCTGTTGCTGTTCTGATTGTTAGTAAAGTCTTATTTTTTCATTTACTTGTAGTCATATTCTTTCCTTATTGGTGGAGAAGAGTTGGTGAAGCCTGTAAGGGGAAGCAATTTGTTCCAGAGTGTTTCTTCTTAAATTCTTTAAAATCAAGACATAAAATATAACTAGTGAACTAGTATAGCTAACTCTTTTGTTCTTCATACCCTTCCAGTGAGGTTTGTTGTGATGGTTCTTTGACCTTACACTTATGTAGATGATGAGAGGAGCTGCTTTTTTAAACTTAAAAAATCAGCAGTCCAGAAAGCTATTTTGATCTTCTGTGAACACTGCTGAAAACATGCGAGGAATTCTTGTTTTTATACAGGATTCACTGTGTATTTATGGCTTTCAAAATAATGTCCTTTTCTCTCTGCCTCCTCCTACAGGAGGAGAACAAAAGAACTACTGTACAAGGACAAAGAGTCTACCTAACCTAGTATCCAGCCCTTGGCAGCCAATACCTAGGGGAAAAGATAAGATTAAAGAATTGTAAATTACAGTATTGCGAAGTATTCTGAAAGACTTCACTAACATGCAGATCAGCGACTTCCAGAATAAGGGACATTGTCTCCACATTTAGTAATCCATTATGGATTTCTCTATGTAGAAAAATATTGAAATGTAATCTCTCTCCTGGTCATGATACAGATCAAGGTGTTTTTCTGTATAACTGTACCTATGTTGGAACATGCTTTAATATTAAGATTGTGCATTTCATTCAAATTTGTGTGGAAAGTTATTGAAAACCTGAGGATGGGGTTGATACTCCTGTCATGGCAGATTGCTGAAGAGCTGCAACCGTTGCTTCACATCTAGTATAGCAGCACATTAGGCAGAACTATATAGCTTTGAAAATATGGAAGATAGGAACTCTTCTGTGAAATGTAGAAGTGAACTTGATACTCCTTCCATTATAGCATTGTATGTGTCCCTGTGAAAGGTGTGTTTCTATCTGCTATGGAGTAGAAAGCTTCAGCTCTGCTCGTGCAGCATTTATCTGTTGTTTGTCCTGGTGTACATCCTTAGAGGTTGTAATGCACACTGCAGAATGTACTATAAACATGTAATTTTCTTCGTAACA
>QUSF01000011.1:2100057-2241824 GCA_003676055.1 Chloebia gouldiae | reverse complement strand
CGGTCCCCGCCGCGGGAGCAGCCGCGGCTCTTTCGCCACCGCCGGGAGCGGGCCGGGGCCTTGCGGCGGGGGCTCGTGCCCGCCGCGGCGGGGCCGGGCCGCGGTGAGCGGGGTCCCGCAGCCGCGGCCGGGCAGGGGGACCGCCGGCCCGGGCCCGCCGCCGCGCTCGGGCAGCGCTGCGGAGACGCGGCGGGAGCAGGGACGGGGCGGTTGGCGTGCGGCGGGATCGGGGGCCGGTTGCCGTGAGGCGCGGGGCCGAGGGATGCGCGGGCGCCGCTCCGTGCACGGGCTCCGCGGTCAGCGCGGTGCCCGGCGGTGCAGGGCTGCCGGGAGCCTTGCTGCTGTGCGGGAGAGCCGCTCGGGCTGCCGCGGCTTCGCAGGGGCTTCACGCAAAGGCAGAGCCGCGCCTTTTGTGCCGCTAGCTCGTGTCCGTGCGCCCGTGCGGTGCAGCCCAGCAGCAGCCGGCGTACGGGAACAACAGGCTTCCCGGCTGGCTTCGGACGTGCGATCTTATCCGTGTGTCACCTCTGCGCAGGTACCTGGTGTTTGAAGTAGGTAGATACATATGGATAAAAGTTAAATGGATTGAAGTTCCTGTGAAATGCAACTAGTTTTCTTTGTGATCTCTGCTACTTCGAAACATTAAAATAAGTGTTTTCCTAGTCACTGGACTGTTTACAAAGTTGCTACTTATGTAATTTTTTATGTGCATTTCTACCAAGAAGTAGCAGAAACATAAAAATTGTTATTGCTTGAGACTGAAGTGAAAAGGAGACAAGATATATTTTAGATGCATGCTTTTTCAGTGGTAAGCAGCAGTTATGCTTAAAGGTCAGGGAAAACTAATTTCACAATTACACTGTTCTTGAATATAAGGCATAGCTCAAGTTTATGTTTTGTTTGCAGTCTTGTGCTTAGTTTGACTCCTTTGCTTTCAACATACTATTAAAATTTAATGACCCAAGATACTAGATTTGCTCTCTTGGCATACATTTCTGCTTAATTTGAAGCCTCAGTGTGAGAGATCAGTATTAAACTAACGTGGAAGAATTTTATCTTTCATAAAAATAAGCTTAAAATTAATAAAAAAAGATTACTTTTGATTGGAAAAGCTTCTATCTTCTAAGATTAAAGCAAAACAGAAGTTGTTTATTCAGCTATCATAACTGAAATTAAGCTTTTCTATAAGCTTTGTTATGTACTGTGGTACATTCATTTAATTGTCTCATCGGCTGTGTTTTGCTTTGTTAGTAAGTTGATTAAAGGCAGTGGGCCATTCCCATATGTTCTGTTTCCACGTCTGTGTCTTCACAAATGCTTCCAGCAAGCATGAGGTAGGTAGTAGACACCTATCTCAAATTCCCATTTCTCTCTTTCTGCTTTAAAGAGTCTCTACCTATAGCTTTGTTAGCAAAACCCCTGGTGTGGGTTATCAATGAGCGCCAAGACATGGATGACTCCTTCTGTTAGTACAGTTTTTTCTCATATGTCAGAAATTACACAAGGTGGGAGAAGTTTGTTAGTATTTGTCTTGTGGTGATGACAAAGACATTAGATAGGGTCTTAACTTGCAAAATTTGACCAAGAAATTTTTGTGATATCATAGGCAGGATTTTATTTTGTATAGAAGTAAAATTAAAAGGAATAGAGAATGCTCCTTCTTTCCAGCTGTGGATGAATGTTTTCAAGATTAACTGTAATGATGGATTTGTAAAATCTGAAAGTATTGAGTTTTATATATATCCTCAGAACTAGGCATAAATTATAGTTTTTTTTTTTAATATGCATTTTTAATCATTAGTCAATTTGCACTAACATTTCAGAGTAGGTTATTCAGAATTGCTACTGCTTTGGAAGACTTGAGAAGCAATCCATGTAGGCTCTGAATTATGTTGAGAAAGTTAAGATGGAAATTAGAAGACACATGAAAATGCAGTGAATGCATAATGACTAAAAATAATGAAGATAAATTTGTAGAGAGAAAGGAAAGTGGTAGTATGTAGAACTTCAGGAGGATTGTTTTGTCATTTCTTCCTTGCCCTTCTAGGTAACCCCAGACAAAATATTTTTGGAAATATGGAATAGGATAATTATGCTTTTTAAAGCATAATTTAAAATGTATCCAAAACATAATTAATATTCAATTATTTGACATAGACACTGTCATTAACTTGCAATTGAAATTGTGCACTGGAAATGGAAGTCTGGATCTGAAGCTGTATGATGCTCTCCCTTGATTTAGTAATCTGCTGTAATTAATAGGAAAAGAGATCAGAAACTTTAATGATTTCTCCAGAAAAGGGGAGTGACATGTGTGTGAAAGTATCAGTTTCTTACCACTATTTAAGCTGCTGTCTTAGTAAATGTGCTCATGTAAACAAAACAAATCTTATCTTCTTCGTTGTAAGTCTTGAAAATTATCCTGAGGCTTTTCTCTTTCACTGCTTTTGAAAATGTTTAAATAATTGCACACTTTGGTTTTTTTGTTCTTAGAGGATGTAAGAAAATTGGATGAGCCTGCTATGTCTTCAGTGTTCTGTAAGAAATCAATGACAGATAAACAAGACTGTTTTCAGGATGTGTAAAGCTGAAGTAGAGAGACCTCTACTGTCACTTAAAAAACATACTATCACTTGAAAAATGTAAGAGTCTGCTAATGCAGCATGACATTTTAGAGCAATTTTCCAAGCCAGGAGGATATTTTTGGATTTCAAAAGTTATGAACGAGTTGTACAGGCTATAAGTGGCTTTGATTCTTGTGACGGAGTTTTATACTTCAAGTCACATGTCCAAATATTTCCAACTCCTAATTAGGACTGTCATAAAACACTGTATGCTTGCTGCTGTGTATGAGCTACATCAAAACAATGTCATAATTTAAAGGTAACACTATCATGAACTATTTCTGTTAAGCATAGCTACATTTTGTCACTTTGAGTACACTGTTACTGGTATAGGAGTATTGAAAGTGTTGTTTATCACTGACTTACTGTTTTCTTAACGGAAAATATTACTTAAACTTTGATATTGTATTTAAACTGACCAGTGTAGGTGATTCTTATGACAAAATTTAAAGGAATAACTACTGACAAGTAAAGAAAAATAAACACCTTCCAAACCAGTCAGTGGCTCATTATGAATTGTTTAAAATTAACCAAATTAATTAAACTATTGGAAGTTCTATGAATAGCTGAAATTGGTTTCTGTGTAACTCTATGCTGGGTAACTTTGGAAGTTCTGGCATATAAAAATATATGTATGAATTGGCTTTGACAATTAAAAAAAACTATTTTAATTGATTGCTTTACTTGTAGCTTTTGAGAATGGCTGTGTTGAAGATTCCTTTTTTTTCTTCCGAATACTTTTTGTGGAGCATAAAGTTTGGCAGTATCCTAATTTAATAATTATAGTTTTGTGAAGAAGTTTGCTTTATCAAGGGCAAGATGTTTCGTCATACGAACTTGTAAGTATATGAGTGGCACAAAGACTTGTCCTGCTGGCATCTTGAGTTACATTCATATGTCTGTGCAACACTACTCTTCTGCTGGACATACATCTGAATGCTTTTGTTTCAGGAGAGCTGTTGTGCAGTATTTACTTAGTGTCCTCTCTGTGTGTGTCCATGAGTTGGCAGCCTTCCATTTGTTAGTTAAAAAATGTTTTCAGTTACCTATCTAAAGTGGGAAATCTCTGTCCTTCCTCATATGCACAGAGCTTCTCTGGAGCTGATCTTTATTTGATATGTTGAAACAAGAAGGTGAAAATTGAAGTTGACAGGTTGTTTTAGTGTCCAATCTTCTCAAAACTTTCAGAACTGAAGAAGATGCATTACCTGTGTAAGCATCAGGTGACTGCTTTTCTTTCACATTTCAGTGCTCTCAATTTTCTACAGCTCTTTCAGACACTCAGAAATTGAAACTTTTGGATAGGTAACTTTCAAAAATGTAAGACCATAATATTAATCGTACGAGTATTTTTTGTATTCAGGGCCCATTAAATTCAATTATTTTCTAGGTAGAAAGCATAGAAGACATGTTATTTATTTGAAACTGCAGCAAGGATTAACAGTTTAAGGAACATGGCAACAGTGTTTGCCAGAGCATCTAAAATGAGTTTACATAGTCCTGAATTTAGTATCTGACCAGTCAGAGTCACCATAATGTAACCATTTATTTGTACTGGGTAAATAGAAAATGGTGAAACAGAGTATAATGTTTTTACACTAATAGATGTTAATGTTGAACAGTTTTAACCCAAAGGAGACAGAGTTTGCACTCAAACAATTTGATTGAAAATATAGAAAATAAATGCTGCTACAGATTGCCTAGGAATTTCTGGCTGTTTTACTAAATGCACATTTTAAATTCAGAATTATTTTTACTGCAACAAACAAACTTATTCTTAAAATTGTGAAGTATTTTAAGTAGTTCAGTCCCACAGAGTTCCTGTAATGTGTTTCCTGTTATGCACAAGTCATGGAAATGCTGATTTCTGACTACACATTTGCTGACAGGGCTACTTTCATTTCCATGAGGAAATCTTTGTAACTAGTTCTTGATAAAGGGAAATGGGAGGACTTGTTGCTCTTGCTTTCCATGACTTAATTTGTTTTGTGTAAAAAGTTGGTCAGTAATGCTCTGTTGTAGGCTTATTTAACTGTTTACTTGTATTTGAAGTTTTGCTTTCTCTAATGGTTTGCTGTTGGGGGACATTTATGCTCTGGATACAGAAGAGCTTTCTTACAGTAGTATAGAATTGGAAATCTCAGAACAAACACCATCTTGTGAAGAGAGTTTTGTTGGCTCTGAGTAAGAAGGAGTAAACTGTTAATGGACTTTAGAGTACTTAAATGGTGCCTATATGGAGAGAGGACCACTTACATTTTGCACTCTCATACACAGTTTTACACTTGTTTTTTATTGAGTAATGGCAGGATCACCCTTAACAGATGGCAGTTTACCTACAAAATGACATTCAGATTGGTCTTTTAAACTGATCTTGAATCTGTTACATAGAGTGTAATCTTATACATGACAGCAGAAGACTGTCTTTCTCCACTATGCAACTTGTGGAAGAAGAATCTGCATCTGACTTAACTGTCTCTTATACCAGTGAATGGTAATTGCTTATGAATGGGAGTGGAAGGTTTCATCAGTTCCTTCTGTTAAATGCTGCATTAATTTATTTTTAAGCAGGCCAGTACTGGTCGTCCAGCGATCACAACTATTACTCTTGTCACTAGGAAGGAGCAAGTAAAAACACCCAGTGAAGAGTGTCTAAGAAACAAAATTTCCATGTACAGAATTCTATACAGTATGTGTGGGAAGGAGAAATGTTGAGAAAAGACAACCAAAACACAAACAGTGTTGATGGCATGTGTGCATGTAAGAGGATAAATACTTCGCTTTTGTAAATTGAACAACTTCTCCTTTTCCCACCACATAAATCTGTCTCATTATGCTGAATACAGAGCCTTAACTGATTGCTGCTCTTCATGAATATAACTATGGAATGGAGAAGTTGTGGAAAGGCTGTATAGCTTTTTCTGAAGTCTGCTCTCTGCATTGAGACACTGTACTTAATTTGGTTTGGGTACGTGTATGCCTCCAAACATGAGCAGAATCATCATCAGGTTAGTCATCAGTGCTGTTGGTCATGTGAGGAGTTTTGATGTTTGTGCTTTTAGATAGAGCGTGATACAGGAAATATACGTTATACTTCACATTATATTTAGAAATGAAGACATGTTTTTTAGGTGTACCAGGCTTAAATAGGCCATCAAATCTGTGAGTCTGCTTTTGACTTGCAGCTTTAAACTTTAATGTCTTTTGCACATAGGTTCTTAACATCTGATAACCATTGATAGTGTATAAGAGATGAGGCTTTCAGGGGACTCAGTTGAGGAAAGTATCTGCTCTGTTTCTATGTCCTTCTTTCTACTATTCATTGTAAAGTCGGGAAAAAGAATAGGACTAATTAGAAAACCTAATTTAAGTGGAAAAATTATTTCCTTTGCAGTAACCTTCAGTTACAGTTAGAGAACAGTTGGTTGTTCAGGCTCATTTCATTCTCTAAAGATTTGCGCGGTTACATTTCTGACAGTTTATCAGGAAGGCTGCAGCAAGAGGCTGGGTCATGGCTGTGCTACCCTTCCTGCATTTCTAAATTGGCAGGAAATTTATGAAACTCCAGTGTAGAGAAGGCCCCTTTAAAAGCTTCCATTATGAAAGGTTTAGAAGTGACCCATGTTCAGCACATTTTGGTAACATGTTGGTTTAGCTGGAAGAGACACCTTAAAGCAAAGAACATTTAATAAAGGAGAATTTTAGTTTTTCAGGAAGAAGTGCCTAACATTTATTTGTAAATGTTTATCTATAAATATGGGTACAGTAACGACTTTGGAGAGGTTAAATAAGAATTATATTCTGTATTCTAATTGAAAATACCAATGAAGTCTTAATTATAATGCCGTGGCATTCAGGGTTTATATTAAGTAACTAAATAAAGTTAATAAGTTAGTGCACCAGTATTCAGAGTAACTGTGGGGTTTTAACTACAAAGAAAACTGTTTAAATAGGGGTGAAAGGGGAAAGTAACTATTTAGACTGGTATTTGAATAGGACAACATTTAAATAAAGTTGCATTTTCTAGTAATTGGTGTTCTTATCTTTCTTTTACTTTTCAAGTTTGTAGAAGCCTTGCTCCGTGGAGAGTCCTTTTAGAGTTTTCTGTATTTCATGTGTTTTGTTTAGTTTTGTTTGTACTTTTTACAGACTGTAATTGCACTTATACCAAACTAATCTGAATTTTGGTGCACCTTTGCAGATTATTGCAACCATGGAAACTGTGATTTTTAAGGTGCTTTTTTCCCTTTCGTTTTGTTTTTCCCAATGCTTGGAAGAAGTAAAGCAAATAATCCTGACTAGTAATCTGTATCAAATTGCCTTCAGTTATCTATTATTTATAAATTTATGTGTCTCTCTATGGTGTCCTTTAAGGCAACTTGAATCTTAGTGGAAGTGGACTTCATAACACAGCTGCTGTGAAGTTTTTCCATCCACTCGTGATTGCTTCTCCTTATTTAAGACGGCAGATCCCTGCATGCCTTCTCCTCCTAGCCCCACCTCTTCTGCTGAGCAATACAGCTTATTTGTTTCCTTGCAGTGATCTGGATCAGTGATTCTTGGTTTTATTTGCTAGCTTTATTTTTCAGCTGCATAATTTCCCTGATAAGGTTTGCTTTATGGCTGCACAAACAAATTTTTGCAGAACTAAACAGGCATAAATGTTTTGAAGGGTACAAGACCAAATTTTTGGGCATTTCTCACAGGCAGTATAGATCTGCCTTTGTTAAAAATTCAGGATTTTAAGAAGGATGTGAATTATTTGAATGCAGGAGAGGACAACAAGGTTGGTAAGAGTGCTGGAAGACCTGTCATGTGAGAAGCCAATAAGGATTTTGGGCTTGTCTAGTTTGGGGAAAAGGATGCTGAGGAGTGACATCATTGCTCTCTACAGCTTCCTGAGCAGGGGAGATTGGGAGGGTGATGCCCATCTCCTCTCCCTGGGAGCTAAGGATAGGATATGTAGGAATGGGTGAAAACTGTGCCAGGGTAGGTTCAGATTGGACACTAGGAATAATTTCTTTTCTCTGGGAACGTGGTCAAACACTGGAATGGAGTGCCTCGAGATGGTGATCAGTGCCTGAGCTTGTCAGTATTTAAGGGACATTTGGTCAATGCCATCAATGCCACCATGATTAAAGTTTTGGTCATCCCTGAAGTGTTCAGTCAGTTGGATTAGATGATTGCTGTAGATCCTTTCCAGCTGAAATAGTCTATTCCATTCTATTCTATACCATCCTCTTCTTCTTTCCCTTCCATTCTGAACATGCATGCAGTTTTCCTGAGGGCACACTTTGCACCTTATATAGAAGCAGCATTATGGATCTGAAGTTTTTGTGAGGGAGGAGGAGAATGGATAGTCTGACAGGAAAATTTCAATTGTAGCAGTGTTACTATGCTGTACCTTGCCTTCCTTTCATTTCTGTTGTTTTTTTGCTGTAAGGAGGAAGTTCATTATAGTGCCAGAGGTCATAAACTGGTGCAGTTTATTAGTCAGTGCTTAGAGCAGTGTCTCAGTTTTAATAGTGAGGTGTGCCTTACTCACTGGAAAATGTCTTAAAACTAAACTTAAGAATAGAAAGCTACGACTGAGAAGGAAAAGATTAGTGATTTTTGAAACAGTTTTACAAAAAGCAGGGGAAGATAAATGAAGAGAGAAGGATTGGGGAAGTAGGATATTAAGTAATTCTAACTGAATTTTAGTTCATGTAAAATAATGAAAGGGATGAGACGATAAATGGAAAGTACAGTATTTAGTATGTGTTTAATATGATGGGAAGTGAAAGAATACAAGACCCCTAGAAATCTACGACAGAAATGTCTTTGACTATAGCCTAGAAATATATAGATAGAAAAGGTAGTGGTAGCAACTGAGGTGATCTTAGTTTCGTTTACACATTTGGGATTCATGGGAACTAACAGCAATTGCTAAAAAGCAGAAGCATTAGAAATAATTAACTTCCTGATGAAGTGATTAAAATGAAAAGCAGTTATTAAAATGCATAGGTTCAGCATGTTGTGTTTCATACTTCTACTTTCTGTTTATCTTTAGGGAGAAAGGAACAATGGCTTTGATGTCCTCTATCACAATATGAAACATGGACATTTGTCAACAAAGGACTTAGCAGATTTTATCAGAGAAAGGTAAGTATTCATCCTATATTTTTTATATAGTGTTTGTGGGTTTTATTGTTTGTCATTGCATTTAACAGTAATGTGCAAAATCTATTAACAAAATTCAATTATCAAAACTCAATTATCATTTTAATATACCTCTCACATTCTACAGGAATATCTATACTTACTCCATTAGCTTAGAACTGAATAGGAACTCTTAAGCATCAGTTAATAGCAAGCTTCTAATTTTTCAGGTTTCATTTAAAAGAATAAAAATCTAGAAGTGTTGTATTAGGTGTCCAGCAGTTTATTTAAATTAATCCAAATTTTTCATTTGGAGGAAAAAGGAAGAAGAATGGTAAGTTAAAGTAGCAAAAATTATAAGAATTACAAAGTTTTTACTATTGATTTGGAATTAGGCTACCAGCCACTGCTAGTATAAACTTTTAAAAAACTATACTTTCAGAAGCTGAGACACTAGGTTTGTTAAAGAAAGAGAGCAATACATAGGGACGAGAAAATAATATGCAGAAAATAACACAGGTTCTTCTATACTGGATGGAAGGAACAGGACTAAAATCTGAAAATACAACAACTTCCAAAATAGGAGACCTAGTGCTGCATTTAGTTCTTTGTGAAAGAAGACTGCTGCTGCTACATTGAACATAGGGATTTCCCTTCTGAACAAAATTACTTATATGCCTACTTTGGAATTTTGCCTTTCCTGAGTTAATGACACTAGATAACACATGGAAAATAGTTGCAAGGTATTGACTGAGGACCTGTTTCACTGCTGATTTCTTACATTGGAAGCTGTCAAACTGGACTCCTTCAAAATTTAAGGTTTGTCCTCAAATAGATCTCAGTTTAAAAAGTACTTTCAAATTTCCACAAAATGTAACCACCACAGATCTGACAGATACTCTGTTGCACTAATATTGGCATAATTTCAAAGTGAATTGGAGAAAATAACAAATAACAAATAACAAATAACAAAAAAAACACAAAAAAAAATGGGTGAGTTCCAGAGTCCAAATGTGATGTATTTTTTTTTTTTTTTGGAAAGACTGTGCAACCAAGGAATCTTCTGTTTTTCAAGTCCTCAGTTTGAGAGAATGAATTATGAAGCCACAAAGGGTTCTAGTGAAATCCTGAGTTGGATTGAGCGGAGGGATATCACACTGTTCACATTTAGTATAAATGCTTAATGCTTCACAAACTTCCACTTTTAATATTTGACTTTTGTACCTGAGTTCCTGAATCTTTCCTTGGAAAGCTTCTTTAAGTTATGGAATCATTCTGTTTTTATACCAGTACATCATGGACCTAAGCTGTATCTTACCTGGACACATTTAAGTTTATTAGTTTTACATTCTTTGTGTTTAGATTTACCTCCATATTTAGGTGAGAAACCATCTCGCTCTCTCTGCTTCTTGTCTCTTGTATGTTATATTCTTTGGACACGCTCCATTTTATTCATATTGGTGCTAAGGTGAAAGGTCTTACATAAATGGGTAAAAAATAACTTGCTGCTGGTTTCTTTGCTTTATTATACTGACATAAGCAAAACTTGACATTTCTTTCTGCACAAAATCCATAGTAAAAAGAATATAGCATTCTGGGTTTTTTTTCTATCTATAAGCTTCTGCAAATTAAAATTTTTATTACAATATTTTTAAAATTAAATAATTCTTTTAAAATAACTTTTAAGTTACGTACCTTTGCAGTCAATAAAGAAAATCTTTGAACCTTTTTCCACATGTTAAAATGTTTCAGCTCAGGTTTCTGCCAATTATTTCTAGTGTGTTAAATAACATTTAAAGATTAATGACTGTGTATGAATACATGAGGCTCCCCATGGATACTTTATCTTCAATTAGAGTTCAAGAAATGCTTTTTTCTGTGCATGAATCAGGATGTACCAAAGAGATATGCAGCCATCTTACAGCAACTTTTGTAAGATCTATGAAAAAAATTCAATTCTCATTAACTCATGAAGATAGAATCTGAGTGCTATATTGCAATTTACTTAACAAAGCTTCAGTATTGTTCCTTAAGGGAAAGTTGCCCATGTCAATGATGCAGACCAGCTGCAGTAAATTCAGTCCTTTCTAGTGACTTACCTCCATGAGTATATTATACCTGCCTTGTGTAGTCTTCAGCTGTGTTTTTCTGCTACCTCTTGATAAGCCAGGCTTAACAAAAAGCAGTTGAGGAACAAATTCATTGTTCTCAATAAGGGATGAATGATGCATTGCAGCCTAAGCTGTTAGTAGTTTATGACATATAGTTTCGATTCAAAGAAATAGACTTCAAATATTTGGTGTCCTGACTTTGATAAAAATATTTGAGAGTCCAATTGCATGCAGTGAAGTCCTTTGCTGCTGTTGCGAAGTTACTGTAGGATGTCATTCAACTTCCTGGGAAATAAAAATGGTTCAGTAGAACACATTTTTTCACATGGACCAAATTCTTGGTTTCAAAAAGAAATTGGATTAGGCAGTATACAACAATGGTTCAGTTATCTTGTCCATGATCTATTTTGCACATTTGTTAATTGCAAAGAAGAGATGATGCACACAGTTATCTGTTCTTCTGTAGATAATAGTCTGAATATTGTTTTATAGACTGTCTTCTGCTGGAAATATGTGAAGTGAATGAGCAACATGTATTAGGAGCAACATGTATCTAGATCTATGCTTTGGCTTTTGTGTATCTGATTTTCTGAACTCTTCACTATAAAAACTAAATTTACATGTATTTGAATTTTTAATTTGCTTTTCCATTCCTTTTTACACATTGGCTATTTTCTGTCTCTTTTTTTTTCAGAAGTGGATACATAAGAGAGTAAAAACTGAAAACTGTTGAATAGGTAGAGACAGATCTGAGTAGGCGGTAACACTTTTAGCAAGTTGGAGTACTTACCCTTTCTAGGTAGAGCAGTCATTTGGTCAGCTGGGCTTGCTGGAGTCTCCAGACTAGCCAGAAAATATACTTTTTATGAAGTGATTTTGCATGGAAAGGAGAGATGGGTCAGTCACTGTGTTTAGGTGTACAGACTGCTTAGAGCACAAAAGACCCATGTCTGTGTGAAGCTAATCTCTATTACTTGTGCTGTACAGAATAGTGTTTTAGTTGTTTGTAGCCTAATTGGGGAAGAGTATTGTTTCCTCTTCTCTAGCCTTAGAACTGGTAATGAAAATATGTATAAGATATGGAATAACTTTTAAAATTATTGTTCTCTTAAGCATTTTTTTAAATATTTCAGTATTTCTGTAAGAACATTTTGAGATTGTAAAGTTTTTATTGCGGAGAAAAACAAGCATTTGAAACATATTAATTTGTAATACTATTTCTATGCTGTATCTGCCATTCCTGCTTGATATCTGAGAAGGAGCAGAAGTTTTCCTCCTTGTCTGTGTTCAGTGACATGGTATTGTTACTGGTCACTGTTGTATTGAAAGAACCAAGAGCCAGTTGGACCTGTGGTTCAGAAGTTTGTCATCTGAAGGAGTGAGTTTTCTGGTAGGCAGTCTGCTTAATGTTGTAAATCATGAGTGGGACAGGTTATCTATCTGCTGAAAGGTTACACACCAGTTCTTAAAATCATCAAATTATAGAATGGTTTGGGTTAGAAGGGATCTTCAAGATGATCAAGTTCCAACCTCCCCTGTTGTAGTCAGGGACGTCTTTCACTAGACCAGATTGCTTAATGCCACTTCCAACCTGGCCTTGAATAACGGCCATGCTTCACTTATAAAGCATGTAGAAATTTTTGTTTGTTAAAGAAGTCAAAATAAGAAGGTTGAGCTGCCTGCATGGTTGGTTTGGTTTTCTTTTCCTTTATATATGGGGAAGATTTTGTAGGTGGGCTATCATGTGTTTGCTTGCATTTAAAATGCAAACTTTTTATATCTAAGAAATCACACTGCTTTTCTAGGAGCGAAGTAGGTACAGAAATGTTGTTTTTTCTCCAGGAATCTTCCTAATGTTTTTCTACACTAATTGCCTGTAAGTATCATAGAAAGAATCTTTTAGATCAGATGAAACTAGCAATGCATATGTTTCCATTTTACTTTTAAATGTTTGGCAGATCCCAGGCAAACACACACATTCAAAAGGGTAAAAATTAATTTACTAAGAAAATAGTAGTCTGTTACCTGTACAACAGAGTGCTCTGTGAAGTCAGTTGATAGGACAAATGTACTAACTGGTCATCTTTCAGTTCTTGGTGTTTTTAACTGATATATGTTAATACTCTGTGGTGAATTGCAGAACTCCAGTTTTGTGGAACTAGTTCAGGGAAGTATGCTGTAAATCGATTCAAAGAAAAGGGATGAGGATTTTGGTCAAAATTCTTGTGTTTTAACAGGAAAACTAAGATACGGAGTTATAAAATTTGGAAAACTTTGATAGAAGATACAAATTATTAGTCAAAATGTATTGTTCATCATGGTAGTTAAAAACAAAAAAATAATTGTCTATGCTTGGTGCATGTGTGCTTGCCATTCTGCAGTGTGCAAGATTTCCAAGCTTTGGAAAGTTGAATGTTTTCTTATCATCTAAGATATGATCATATGTGGAACAAGGATAAAGTGAATTGACTTTGTTTTATGGTGAATTACTTTGCAGTAGGTAATAATCAAAATGAAATTTATTTGTTGCATGTTGCAGTTTAATCACCTTCTCCAAATAGCTAACTAACTAACTAGATAGTTATTTTGGAAGTTCAGTAGGTTTTAGCACAGCTTCTCTGTTTCAGGTGAATACCCCTACTTTATTTTCATATTTTCACAAGACAATTCTTTTTGTTTGTAAACTGTTGCTATACAGGAGAAATGAAAACTTCTGTCCCAGGTTATAGCCATGGTATAACTTCAGAGAGGGATAAATTCTTCATCTGTATTTTTTCTCTTCTCTTGTGGCCTGTGTCCTATTACACAGCAGGAAAGAAATTGCTCCAAGCTTTTCAAGAAAAGACAATTATAGTATTTACTCATATCTAGGATGCTTCTAAATCTAAGTTGACACTGTGTAATGAATATTGGTTTAGGGTGAAAAATTAAAATTAAAGGAGGGTGAGAAAGATTAATAGGGAAGGACTTGCAGGGAGTCACTGCTGTAATTGATGATTCCATGGCAATTGCCCCTGCAAAGTCTCTAAGGAGGAAGTCTGTGCCTACCCTTGGATTTTGCATCTCTAAAAGACAAGTGAAATTGTGTGTTTGAGTGAAGGAAAATATAAGAACACTTTGTGTATTTCTAAACTCAAATATTACTATGTGAAGAACTTAAAGGAAAGAACAGCCTACCCTCAACAAGAGGACTAAGCAACACCTTGTTTTGTTTTATGTAATTGCTCAGTAAATATTTTTTGTTTATTGTAAAGTTTTCATTACAAATACATTTTATTTTGTTGCTGTGTAGTCTCCTACTTAGGCAGTGCTGGATAGATGATTGTTGTGATGCTTTGTTCTGTCTGTTACTAAGGAATGTTAATGGCAGTTGAGAACAGCAAATAGAAAGGAAGGAATTACCTTTTCCAAGCTGTCAGTTCCTGGGTTTTTACTTGTTCTGCTCTCCGCAATATTTTGTCACAGGGTTCTTAGATTATTTTTTAAAATATATAATGTGATTTTTTGAACAGCTTTTGAGAGATCATTTAAATGGAGTAATTTTTAGCTCACATAAAAAGTCTTCTGTTTTGTACCTTTAGAATGCATATTCAGTTTTCTTACCTTCAACATTTTGATTTTCTTTGGCAGGGCTACAATAGAGGAGACATATTCAAGATCAATGACAAAATTAGCCAAATCAGCAAGCAATTACACACAACTTGGGTAAGTAAGTGTACATAAGAGTGAAGTAAGTGACTGTATACATGGTAAGAAACAAGTTGGATTCTGGATATTTTATTGATGATGTTGAAGGTTAGGATAACTTTACCTTTAAATGATTGTTTACCTAAAATGATTGTTAGGTCTTTAGTAACCATGCAAAAATTCAAGTAGACAAAGAGAAAGACAATGCAGTTCTTTGAACTGAATAAAAAGACCAAAGCCCAAACACAGATAAATTGTCTTTTCCTCTGTGTTAAGAGCAGAGTTCTTTTCATACATAGTTATTTCTATTATGTCTTCTCTAGTCTATGGAAATTATTTTGGAGAGAACATATGGCCTGTAAATATGGCAGTGAATTTATTTATTTCTATTATTTCTGGTTTTTGGAGTGTTACCTGTTCTCAGAGATGTTCAGAATGAGACTTTTCCATAGATTTATTCAATATTTAAATAGAGGTTTTATACACTGGGTATGTTTTTAAAAACTAGAATGATTAATGGATACTTTTCCATTAGAAAGATTAGGCCAATGAAAGCTCAGACTTCTGAGAAAAACTAGATTTTTTTAAAATTTATAGTAATATAATCTAGAAATGTGGGGAGCTTTCATCAGTTAATAACTTGATAATAGTTGAAGGTCTTTAAACTAACAGGCATATGTAGAACCTTTGAACACAAAAGCTTTAAAGCCTGTGGTTAGTATTGATTTTTAGCAGTGTTAGCCAGCATAGCAAGGCAGAATTATATCTTTGGAACAGCTGGAGAAAGTCCCTTCAGCACAGAAATCTGAATCTGATAAATTATCCCACCTCTTTATTCATCTTTGTTAATCAATAAATCTTTTTTAGTGGCAGACCATCTTTGCCAATATTTTTTCCTCTATCTGGTTGCTGCAGTGATGTAAGACAACTAGAGATGTATCTAACCAAGAAATTGTTGATTTGATCACACTGTTAAAGTATATACATAGTAATATTTACTACATGTTAAATTATTTTAAGCTGTTCTTGAACCATCTTGATAATTGGCATTATTGTGTGTTCATCATAGTATTAAATTAAATTTGCAGTGTTTTACTAGAACAAATACATGGAAAATTAGTCTATAGGATGCCAAATACATTGGGACCATATTTAATAAGAATTTATGGCAGTTGTTGGGTGTTTTATTTCAATTTTAGGAGGAGACGTGAACTGTAAACTTAGTGATTATTCTGTAGCACTACTGAAAAAATAGCCAACTGAAAGAAAAAAAGCCAGATTAACATTATTTTCCTTAATCCAGGACATTTGCACCAGTTTGGGATGTTTTCAAAACCTCAACAGAAAAGCTAGCAAGTTGTCACTTGGATCTTGTGCGGAGATTACAAGAGCTAATAAAAGAAGTTCACAAGTATGGAGATGAACAGATCAAAGCTTATAAAAAGGTTATTAATTCTTTATCTTATGTATGTCAAATGACTTGTTAACACTAAAATTAAAATTGTTTGGTTTTGACAACCATGTGATATTTGGCAGACTAAAGAAGATGTTTCAGGAACTTTGGAAGCAGTGCAAAATATTCAAAGCATCACTCAGGCCTTGCAAAAATCAAAAGAAAACTACAATGCAAAGTGTGTGGAACAAGAACGCTTGAAAAAGGAAGGAGCAACACAGAGAGAAATTGAAAAGGTAGCTGTCACATCTTACTTTAATTGTGCTATATTATTATAGTCACATTTAATGAAGGAATGGGATGACCATCAGGCTGAGAATAATCTATTGCTCAGATAAACATCAGTCTTAGAGGCCGTGAGATTTTAAAGGAGCAAGCCGTCAGCCATAATTCAAAGTAGTCACAAGTTCTTTGTTATAAGACAATATATAACTTTCTAAATCAATAGACAGTTGCACAAGGTTGATATTACTTTTCTAACCTACCACCTTTACTCACTTCTACTGCACTGCATATACTTTTACCCAATGGGTTCTTATCACATGTATACACATATACTTCCATTACAACTTTTAAACTCTTACCTTACTCTATACAATTACATTACTATACTACCGACCCTTCACCATCTTACCCAATACAGTTTCTTACTTACAACTATAGAGACATAAGTTTATGATTTTTCTACTTAATGTCTCTGAACTTTATTTTTACATCAATCCAAGCTCCTTCCAAGGCTGCAGATCAAACCCCCCTGTATCTGTGGAAGTTTCTATCATTCCATTTCCCACAGTATTACTAATTGTCTTGCATGTTCACCTTGTATTAGAAAGTGGAATGCTCAAAATGGGTTAAACATAGTTGAAAGGTCTGATTATTTTGCAATATGCATGATCGTAAATACCTAGATATGTTTTATTTACACCTACTTCCGTGTCTGTTCTTACTGTATTGTAGTTCTAATTCTTCACTTTGTAAACTCCTGCATCTAATGAATTTTGTGTAGTGGCTTTAACAGAAATTGTGCCCAATTGTTGTAGCATCTCCTGCATTTTTTAATATATTTCTTTACGTGAATGTTCAATGCCCTTGTAACTGAACTCAGGACTGATTGTGTTATCCCTGCAAAGAGATAAAGTAGCTGAGTGCATGAGTACTTGAAGTCTGTTCAATAAAGAAAATGTTATAAATGCTTTCACTGCTGTTTTAAAATGTTCCAATCGCATGGACCAGGGACTCAAGGGATGAGTATCTTGGGGTTTATTTAGTACTGTCCTTGGGTTGTGATGGGGGATTGATCCATTCACAGAATCACTCAATATCTGAGGTTGACAGGGACCTCTTAAAGATATTCTCTATATTCCTCATGCTCAGGCAGGGCCAACTCAAGCCAGTTAAACAAGACCTTGTCTAGACAGCTTTCTAGTATCTTCAGGGACGGAGATCCCATGGTCTCTCTGGGCAACCTGTGCCAGGGCTCAATCACCTTCACAGGAAAAAGGTGTTTCCTGCTGTTCAGAGGGAGGGAACCATTTGTGATTTCTGTTAGTGCCCATTGTCTCTGCTTCTGTCATTGGGCACCACTGAAAACAACCTGACTTTGTCTTCTGTGTATCCTCCCTTCAGGTATTTATATCTATTGATAAGATTCTCCCTTAGGCTTCCCTGCCCCAGGCTGAACATTTTCAGAAGTCTCAGTTTTTTCTTCTGGGTGAGATTCTTCAGTCCCTTAATCATCTTCATGCCTCTTTACTGGACTGTCTCCAGTATGTTCATGTCTCACTTGCAATGAAAATTCCAGAACTAGGCACTACTCCAAGTGGGGCCTTACCAGTGCTGAGTAGAGAGGAAGGATCCCCTTCTTTGACCTGCTGGACAAAAAGTCATTTTTCCTGTTTCCAGGAATCTAACTAGTAGAGAAAAGAAGTCACCTTTCCTTGTCTCTCATTATAACTTCCCTTATTAAATCATGATTCCTCTGGCTATTTCCATTTCAATTAACTGGTCTGTGTAGAACTTTGTGCTTGTTAGAATGATGTTTTTGCTTTTAGTCCTGCTGTCTTGATGGAGAAGATTGCACTGGTTATTGTTTCTTCACTGATAACAAAAGTTATTTTGTTGACTATGTTTCAGTTGTTTTATCTTGGTATAAATCTAGCATTTTCCCCCCAGTTTCTGTCTCAAATGACAGTTCATGCTGGATTCTAGATGTGAATCAGATGTGTTGGCAGATGTTTTCCTGCCAGTGTTTTCAAAGTATAATTTTGTTAAATTCTTGTAAATAGAGTTTCAGTATGGAAGGTTGATTTGAGGGAAGACTTTTAAGATGTAGCATTATGCTTGTTAATTTGGAAACAAAAAAATGTTCAGCACAATAGATGTCTGCATGAGAAGGAGGAAAGAGGAAGCACTATAGGAGAAGGGTAATTGTTTTTACTGTTTTATACATCTTCCTTAAATACAATTATGTTATTGAATCGTACTTGAATGCAGGTACTTAAAATATGTTTCCAGTGGGAGTAGGTAACTGACACTGTCACATCACTTATATTATGCCTCTATTCAAATTTACACTTGGAATTTTGTAAACAGTGACCAAAACTTGTATTAATTTACTTTTTCTTTGGTAGAAAATAGATGTATTATTTTCAGTGCAAACATGAAAACTATTTGCTGGCAAAATCACAGATTTGCTGCTTTCTCAGAAAACACCAGTATACTAAGTATGCACCAGTATACTAAGATTTTATCACAAATGTTTGGAGAGATACCTGCTTAGACTCTCCACTAAAGTATCTGAGACCTTGCAAGTCTCATTGCAGCTGGAAGTTAATACTAACTTGCATAATAATTTCCTGTTACTCTCTGACATGTAAACTTCTCTATTTATAGTGATTTAACAAAAAATGATCCTTATTCTTTCACATACTGTAAATCTGGTCACATACTGTAAAATAAACACAGTTCTAGCAATTGCTGTACCTCTCCTATTTTCAGCAGAGATTACTAGTTAATCATACAATGTCCATGTATTTTATCTTTTTTTTGTGTTGCTGAGTACCTTGTTTTTAAATTGATCTTCAACATGTAATACTGCCATTCTGCTCATTATTAAACATGATGGGAAAAGGAGAATGTTCTTATTTTGTCAAACTCCCTTGCACAAAGGGTTCAATTAAAAATGCTTTACCAAAAAAAAAAAACATTTTTACATCTTTTAGCTTGACATTTCCTTCCTTTTCAGTGATTAAATTTGGAATCAACTTCAAAGCAGTCTTAATTTTAAAAGCAAGGTTTCAGGGAGCATATTGTATTTTCAGCATAGTAAATGGCAGTTGGGAAGCATGATAGCACTGTGTGCTTCTGTGTAAATGTGTATGACTGAGAATCATGAAGTAAAATTCAGGATAATAAACTGATTGGTTTGATACCACTTTTCTGAATAATCCATATTTTTGTTACATTACTTATTTTCACATTCTATTATACTGAGTTTAGAAGACTTTATGACTAAGCTCTACTTAGGCTTTCTTTGTAACTGGACAAATAACTAGTTTTGATTCCTATTCCTTTGAATTGCTAGTGGTATACTGTTACTTATGATTATCTGTTATTTTTCTCTTGGAAATTGCAGAATCTCTCTTTCTCTCTTATCAGAGGGCATCTTTCTGTTAACTCATTTGAAATTATAGATAGCCGTCAGCCTTACAGATCATTGTAAATAAAAATAGTTTTCATTAGACAGATGAAATTGATTTGCAAGGGGGAGGAGGGCTACTCAGAACTAGAACAAATAGAAAATATGCAATTCTCTACTAATGTCATTAACAATTTGGGAATACTTTTGTGTTACAAATGATGGGAAATTTTGGACCAATAGTAAGCATGTTGAGTAAAGAAGCTAGGAAAGAAAATGGTGTTCAAGATGGTTTTTATAGGCATTTAATTTGGAAATAGATCATCAAAGGGTTGAAAGACTTCACCTCGTGCATCATGCTGTAAACTTTGAGAATAACTTTTTCTCTACTACAATCGGTCACTTCATTTAGTTTTGTTTTCTGTGTAATACTGAGATTTTCCTCATTTTATTTTATGTTTTACTTAGCTCCCAGAAAGAAGATTTTGGTTTACTAGCAACAAATAATACTAGCAACTTCATTTAGTTTTATTTTCTGTGTAATACTGAGATTTTTCTGCATTTTGTTTTATTTTTTACTTAACTCCCAGAAAGAAGATTTTGATTTACTTGCAACAAATAATGAAATGTTTAAATCTCCAAAGGACTACTAATAGTAACACTGACCTGCCTAAATTTGACCTTCACTATATTCTGCATTAGTTTTACTTTCAAATATCTGTTTATGCATTGATGTAACTCCCATACTTCTGAGTTTCCTTCTTCATTTTTAAGAAAACTTCACTCTTATGGGTTTTTTGCCATTGTTTCTTTCAGAGTTGCACTTGTAATTTTGCTCTGTATTCTCACCCTTCTTTTTTTCCTGTTTTGCTGTTGCAAATATAAATTTGTTGTTTTGACAAGAGTTAATAAGTTATCTTCAGCAATAAAATTTGATTTCAAAATAATTTTTAATAAATATTTTTATATAAGGAGAAGGGATTTAGTTGAGTTAATTTGTTACACTTGTGTATGATTTATGTATAGGAAAATCTCTAATTGGTCTTATCCGAGATATTTGCTGTTGAAATTTTGTTATGACACCACTCTGTTTTGGTATGCCCCTGACAAATTTTAGAGATCATCCTAGGTTTTCTTTTAATAGTAACTTAAAAAACATGTATGTGACATTTGCCACATTTTTATATTGATCTATAGGCAGCAGTTAAATCTAAAAAAGCAACAGATACCTATAAACTGTATGTGGAGAAGTATGCTGCATATAAATCTGATTTTGAACTGAAAATGACAGAAACAGCACAGGTAAGTGTTGCATTAAATGAGTTACCTTTGAAGTCAGTTAATATATTCTATTTAATTTCTGAAGCCATCTGAAATTAAAGATTTTAAGAAACTAAAATTTGTTTGAGAGACAAAGACTGACTATGTATGTTGTGACAGCATGTCCTTCAATGACACAGTGGTGTGCTGGCACTCTAGAAGGTGTTTTGAAGAAATTTTTGGAAGAAAGCAATATGAACTTCTGGAAGTATTGTATATGCATTGTGTTTATGTGGAAAATCCTCTGGATTACTGGGCACCCTGGACTCATTTACAGGAATTTTAATATTGGGATCCATTGTGGCTTTTCATTATTATTCCATCAAAACACTAAAGTTACAGTTAGTTAAAATGCCTACCCAGGATTTTCCTGAGGTTATGAAAAGGCATTATAGCTGTTCAGTGTTCTGGGGTTTTTAAAAAGACTATATTCTGGAAGATTTCATGTTCTCTGTATCAATGCATATGCCATGTCTTGCTACATTTTAAACCACATTTGGCTAAATGTCCTTAGCTCCTTAACTGTAGCTGTCCTTTTACTTAAAATTGAAATTTTCACTTAATGTTATTATGGACAGTTGTAAACTTTCCACATCTGTCCATATTGGAAATTAAGTTTGTCATTCTGATAATTAAAGATGTATGTGTGGAATTCATTTTAAGTATAATGGTGTATGTAGTTGCATCCACATTTTGGTTGCTCAATGGCTATTTTAAAGATGATGTGATAGGAAAAATGACATCCATGATTATATGGAAGCCCACTTCTATGTGAAGCACATCTTGTATTGTCTTAATTCAGTATACCTTTCACTCAGTGAGGAGTGTGAGTATTTTTATTTCTTTCAGTGCAAAATCAGTTGGTTTAGCTGAAATCTGTCTTACAAAGTCCAGTAAAATAAAATCATAGGGTAGGCTACAGAGGATGAGGTAAGATACAGAGGATGTATCTGCTGTAATTAAGATGAAGGCTGCTGAAGAAAAATAAATTAGTTTTAATCTCCCTGAGTGATGACAGAGGTACATAAGTATGGCAGAAGTTTGATGGCCTAAGAAGCTAGAGATACGTGTCTTGTATGCATGGAGTCTTGTTTGTTAATCAGAGTAGCAGGAGGTTTGAGATTGGGATCTTCTCAGAACGCCGTGCAAATTGGAGAGAGGATTAAGTGGTGCACCAAAGTTTGGATACACTTGAAAGGGTAGTTACAGAAATAGCCAGAGAACTAGGAAAGAGCAGAAGTAAACAAAGGTTTCAAGACTGTTATGGTTGACTGTTGCGCAGGATGAGAACATTTTTAGTTCTGATTTTTGGCCAGGAAAGGGCCATTGAAAACTTTGGAAGTGATTTTAAAATGGCTGACAGCCTGGGTAAAAAGGAATATACTGTAAAAATTATACATGATGAGTTTAAAGATCAAACAAATTCTATTTAAAGAAGCAGAGAAAAGAGATTTAACTAGAGAAAGAGTTTATGATTGTTCTAAAAAGGACAAAAATTTCTTGGTTTAGATGAAAAAACAAGACTCTTCAGTTCTGGAGAAAAGAAGAAACTTGAACACCTTCTAGGTATATTTTGGTAGAAATAGATCTGATTTTTTTGAAGGGTTAGATGGAAGTTCAAAAAGGAAGTAAAAAAGATTCAGTAGTGATTCTGAAATCATAGCTTGCTTTCTAAAGTACATCATTTCATAACTGAATTCTGCACCTTACTTTCTTAAATGTAACTATTAGGTTTAAGATATGGAGAAAAAAGAGGCTTTCTTATTTTTTCATGCTAGTGCATTTCATTATTGAAATTTAATAGTTAATATTTTAGTTATGATTAATTGTTTATATTTATTTGCAGAAATTTCAAGACATCGAAGAAATGCACCTTCTTCGAATGAAAGAGATTATACAGTCATTGTCAAATACCATAAAAGAAATTCATTTACAAATAGGAGAGGTATTTTTATACTATATTTGGATCATGCTTTATGTTTTTTCTTAACAACTAAATGGAATATTTCTTTGTGAAATTCAACGTAAGGTCAAACTTCCATGGCTTCCTGTTCCATTTTTAAGTTCAGTATCACCAAGTTTACAGAATAAGACTGGAGAAATTTTCTTTTCAAGAAAACAAAATATTAGGACAATTTGAATAATTCAAAAGTTGAAGAATTTTTAGTGTATTTTTAAATTCTGCTTCCTGGATATTAATTTAGCACTCATTTCACACAGAATTAGGATATTGCTTTTCTAATTAGACTAGAAATTATATCACTCTGAGAAGTTTCCAAATACTTTATACACTTGGATTTTATGAGCAAAAGATATTTAGTAACAGAAGTTTTTATAATATCTTTTGTTTAGATGGAAGTTGATTTGATTCAAAAATTATATGCTTATAAAAATAACAATTATATACTTATTAAAATTACATAATAATTTTTATAAGCAGTCCTTAGGGGTTTTTTTGCAAGTGTCACTTTATTTGCTTACATTCTAGCATTGAGGTTTTCTACTAATAAATTATCATCCAAAGGGTCTTGCTATATTTTTCTAAAGTATATACATATCCTGCCTTGTTGGAAAAATCTATTATCAGCATGCAGTTGGACCAAAACAACATGTTGTTAGACCAAAATTATTACAACAGTAATGCTTTTTACTCAAGCAGGTGGGAGTTGTGATAATACAGTAGTAACAGTTCACACCCTAAACTGGTACTAGATGAAAAAACTGCCTGTCTTCCTGACATTATGGTGGGATATGTTGCCAACAAATGAAATAAATACATATACACAAGTTGTTTAACATGGAAGAAATAGAAGTAAAACCTAGATCTGTAATTTTTTTTTTTTGTCTGTAGTGTACCCACACTTGCTAATACTACAGAAAGGAGAAGGATTTAGTAGGTAAAATAGCTGTTGATTTCTCTAAGTCCTGTAATGTATTTTAGAGGGAAGGTTTTTGAATTTTAACTACAGCAAAAGCTACTTCTTAATCCCTTTTTTTTCTTGAAGGTTCATGAAGAGTTTATTAATAACATGACCAATACTACAGTTGAGAGTTTAATACAGAAATTTGCTGAGTCGAAGGGAACTGGCAAAGAAAGACCTGGTAAGAAATTAAAACTAACAAAGTAGGGAATACTAGCTTTAAAACTGGAAATTTCCATTCCTAATGAAATGTCAAATACATACTAATGTGCTGTATTTTTAACATATATTCAGATTCTTAGTATTCATTAACTTTGATATTAAATGGTTTGTAGAAATTGGTAATGCAGAATTTGTTATGTCCATGTAGCATTTGTGTTCATGAGGCTTGGTAGTTTATTGGCCTGTACTACTAAACTGTGCAGTTTCCTGGAACATCAGGGAAATTGATCAAGAAGCTGTAGTTCCTTGTACAATCTGTGTGTTGTCTACTATGTGTTTCTTGTACAAAGTGTGATTCTGCATAAATTGTACTTCAGAACTTCGTTCAATATAAACATATTAAGAGCAGATACCTATAAAGCTGCTTATTGACTATCGGAACAGTTGCATCAGTTTGTTCAGCTTACCACATTATCATTTTAATAAATACACAATATCTGTTTTTTAATAAAATGTATTTTAATATACAATAATGTGTATTGCTTCTTTAGTAAGAAGCAAATTGAATAGTACTTTCTGAAGGTACTGTTGATTGGGTGTGGTAAGACTTTCCTGGGCTGGCATAAAAAGGCATTCTCACAGTGCTGCCTATATAGTGTCACTTTAATATTGGCATGAATATATAGTCACTAGGTGTGTAAATACAGGAATTAGTAGTACTGTTTCCTTCAGTGCTAGGAGTCCTCACTAGCATTTCTGTCTTCTAGTAGAGGCACACAAAGATTTCTTTTCCTAAAGCAAGAATATACAAACCAGAATAGATAATGAAAATTTATAATAAATTGTTAAATACCATTAGGTATCTTGCAATGTGTGTGTGAGGTGTTTTTAACATAACATTGTTTCATATTCTTTCTGTGATCCTGTAATGCTGATATCCAAGTGGGCTGAGGTAAGATTATATGTGGACTGATTTTTGAAAGTTTCTTGTGTATTCACCAATTTCTCAGTAAAGGTCAAAAAAGAAAATGTGTGAACTTCAGAGTATCAAGTTCAGTTGGTCTGAAACAGGACAAAGACCTGTGACAATTTGGTGTTCAGACCTCTTGGAGTAGCTGTTGCCAAGATGTCATGGGGAGGGATCTCCATCTTGCATTTAAGGTCCTGACTGCTTGGGTTACAAAGACACTTGCTAATTTGCCCTAGAACATTGCACATTTTAAGTCATGCTATCAAGCATGGGTTTTGTCAGACAACATTGTAATTTTTAGAGAAGTAATACTTCACTTTTTAATTTAATTGAGAAACTACACACATTTATACTTACTTGCTATTTTACAGTTCTTCAAGTCCCATCTATGCTCTCTGGGGGCAAGTAAAAACATCTCCAAATGTACTTAAGAAAGTTAAGCAAAGTATTTTAAGGAACAATAGCACATTTAGTGTGTAAATATATGCACCTTGAATTTTCTTTTACAGTATTAAATTATTTATTGATATCGTCTTTGCCAAGCAGTCACGGTGCAGGGAGAAAGCATAGTCAAATTCAGCAGCAAAAGAATTTTAATTCCCAAGAACATTTGAAGTGTTAAAGACTAGCAACACAGATTTCTAATGATGTTAATTATGCTTACTGCTTCTAATATATTTGTTTTAGTAATTTAGACTCATAAAACTCTAATAATTCAAAATATTTGGAAGGCAAAGTGAGATATCAGTCTTCTGAGAATGAAAAGGAAACTTCAACTGTTTAGGACTGCTTTTTCATTATTTAACTCCCACTTTTTTCCATCTCAGAACTGTTCATAATGAAAAGATAATTCACTGAACAAATGTTGAAAGTCTGTGGGATGTACTAATTAACTAGGTTGAAGAAGGCGATAGCTCCTCAGAAAAATCTAAATATTCAGTTTAAAATTTTATACTGACTTGGCTTACAAAACAGATGCAGATAAACTGTCTTCTGGATGTCACTGTTGGTTGTAACTTAAATCTACTTAAAGGCAATACTTTAAAATTCCCCAGGACTACGTAAGCCTTTTTTCACAATTTTATATTATTTGTGGGTTACTATGATATGTGAGATTGTGGGTACTGTCAGATAAACTAAAAAGTCAATGCATAACAAAGTATTTTAGTTTATTTTGGTGCATTCTAGCTATTTATAGTTACTCACAGCAGAGTTTGCTTGCTTTTACCTATATCTGTAAAAATAAGAATGAATCTGAAATGAAGAATTGATGAGAATTGTTTTATAATGGAGAACTAGAAACCATTTACAGTAAAGTTACTTGCGTATCTGAAATGTATCTGTAAGTGATGTCTGTTTTACCAGATTATATGGGCTCCCTCTGGTGGCTAATTTCTGTCACCTGGAGTCATAATGTACAGGGTTATCTAGAATTCAAGTCTTTCTTGTACAAATAACAGGTTTTCTTTCAAACAGTAATGCTTTGTGAGAGTTTTTTAATTCACTCAGGAACTTCTTTACAATGGCTCTTTTTGCACTGCTACCTAAATAACTTTTTAAACGTGCTTCTCACTGAATTTATTTTTTTTTTCTTTATGAAATCAGTTTAGAATTTAGAGTTTTTAATAACACAATATTTGGGAGAAGGAATAATTTTTGTTTTCTGACTTCCATTCCATGAAAAAACAAAAGACCAAACCACTTACATCCGGTTGCAAATCTTTAATTTTAACTGAAAAGAAAGTTAGTGTAAAACACCAAAAAACAAGCTGGCAGAACCAGTAAAGCTTCAGATCAGAATTTAATGTGTTCCCTGAACTGCCTCTAACACCCAGAGGAACCAGGATGAGGTCATGGAATGGGCCCAGGTGATCCTCATGAGGTTTAACAAGACCAAGTACAAGGTGCTGCACCTGGGTCAGAGCACCCCTGGTACCAGCACAGGCTGGGGATGGGCAGATCACAGCAGCCCTGCCCAGAAGGACTTGGGGGTGCTGTGAATGAGAGGCTGGACATGACCCAGCCATGGGCACTCCCAGCCCAGACAGCCACACGTGTCCTGGGCTGCATCCAGAGCAGGGTGGGCAGCAGGGCAGGGAGGGGATTCTGCCCCTCTGCTCTGCTGAGAGCCCACCTGCAGTGCTGCATCAGCTCTGGGGTCCCCAGCATGGGATGGACATGGAATTGTTGGAGTGGTCCAGAGGAGAGACACTAAGTTTATTAAAACACTTCTCCTGAGAACAGGCTGAAGGAGTTGAGGCTGTACAGCCTGGAGAACAGTACGCTTCAGGAATAGCTGATTGTGGCCTTTCAGTACTTAAAATGGCCTTACAGGAAAGATGGGGACAAGAAAATAGAGCCTGTAGTGATATGGCAAGGAGTAATATTTTTAAACTAAAAGAGAGTAAATTCAGACTAGATACGTGCAAGGTGTTTTTTATGATGAGAGTCGTGAAACACTGGAATAGGTTGCTCAAAGAAGTGGTAATTTTTCCATCCATGATACCATTCATTGTTGTGTTTGACAGGACTGAGCAACCTGCTGTTATTAAAGATGTCTCAGATTATTGCAGGGGAGTTGAATTAGATGAGCTATAAAGATCCCTTCCAACCCAAAGCATTCTAGGATTTTATGATATGTTCCTGGTGTTAGATTTAATATCAGATTTGATACCATCAGTTGGAAGATGCTTTAGTTGCTCATATGGTCCTGCAATGTTCATCAAAACTTAACCACTTCTGATTGATTGATTTCCTTTTTGTTGTAGTCTGTTGCTTCGTATTCCTTGGAAAATTAATTTATTGTATGGCAGAAAATATCTGCTTTTCTTCCAAAGTATATGTAAATCAATAATGGAAGTGATACCGGAGTAATCTTCTTCCAGATTAATGAAATATCAATGAGCTGTAGCTCTAGATACTTAATCTATTAATCTGTTAAAAAATTGATTTGTTCTAGTGTGCAATGTTGGTGCATAAGGCATAAAAGCTACAAAGAAATTTAAGCTCATGTTCTTTTTAGATTTTGTATCTGAAATTGTCAGGTTAATATCAAATGTCTTTTAAGAGGTTAGTGAATGCCTATAGATCTGTAGTTGATAATGAGTAATTTTTAATTTTAGTTATTTAATTACCATGCCCACTTCTCATATATGGGAAACTAAATGTGTTTGTTCCTGTATTAGTTTTTGCTCACTACATGGTTCACCTAAAAGGTTCCATCCAGCCCAGACTTGAACACTTTCAAAGATCAGGCATCCACAGCCTCTCTGGGCAACCCATTCCTGCACCCTCGCAGTAAAGAATTTCATTCTAGATTTAATCTAGACCTGTTTTCCTACGTGTTATTTCCTCCTTCCTATCACTATATGCCCTTGTGAAAAGGCCCTTTCCAGTTTTTCGTGTAGGCCCACTATAAGTACTGGAAGGTGCTCTAAATTCTCTGTGGAACCTTCTCTTCTTCAGGCTGAACAGCCCCAACTCTCAACTTTTCCATACAGCACAGGTGCTCCAGACCCTCTGGTCAGTATAGTGGCCCTTCTCTGAATTCAATTCAGGGTAACATCTTGTGCTGGGGACCCCAGAGCTGGATGCAGTACTAGAGTGGGATGTCACCTGAGAGAAGCAGTGGGACAGAATCCCCTCTTGTCCTGCTGCCCATGCTGCTTTGGATGCAGCTCAGGATAGAATTGGCTTTCTAGGTTGTGAGGGCCCATGGCTGGGTCACAGTAAGCTGCTTGTCCATGAACCACACCACATCTTTCTTTCAGAAGGCTGCTCTCAACCCATTCTCTGCCCAGCCTGTGTTGGTGCTTGGGATTGCCTTGAGCCAGAATCCTGCAGTTGGTCTTTTTGAATTTCCAGACATTTGCACAGGCCCATCTCTTGGGTCTCTTCTAGGTCCTTTTGGATGGCATTCCTTCTCTCTAGTGGGTCCACCACACCACACAGCTTGGTATTATTGTCAGTCTTGCTGAGGATGCTCCCAACTATCCATATCACTGACAGAGATGTTGAACAGCACCAGTCCAAATACTGTCTCCTGAGGAATACCACTTGTCACTGCTTTCCGCTTGGACATGAGTTTTTGATGGCAACTCTTACAGTGCAACTATCCATCCAATTCCTTATCCACCAAGTGGTCTGTCTGTCAGTTACGTGTCTCTCCAGTTTACAGACCAAGATATAATGCAAAACAGTGTCAAATGCTTTGCAGAAGTCCAGGTAGATGCCATCAGTTGCTCTTCCCTTATCCACCAGAGAAGTAATCTCATTGTAGAAGGCCTTTGTCTTCATTAATTTATTGTGGTGTCATTGTTAGTGGCTGTTGGTAGTTCTTCTATTTTTGCCCTTTTTTCTTAAAAAATATTGAACATGAAATCAAGAATTTTACTGTAATGCAGATTAAAAAATGGAAAGCCATAATCTTGTTCTCCCTGTTCCCAGTAAAACAATGATGTGCAGATGACAATTATTACATGTGCTCTGCCATTATTTAGTGTGAGTGAGAGAGGCATTGGGTAATTTTTAGCTGTAGTAATTTAAAAAAAAATTAATACTTTCAAAAGTATTGGTTTTGTGCTATCTTAATCCATGTTTCCCAGTCTGTGAGGCCATAGAAATACTTCTTGCCTCTTTCCATTATCCATTCAACAAATTTGAGGTTTTTACAGGGCATAAAAGAGGTTTGAATTTTTAAAAATATTGAAAATTGGTGCCTGCAATTCGCCTACTCTTTGGATTAAATGATAACAGTAGTTTACAATGTTTATTACCAACAGTTGCTGTTGATCAACCATCACTGGCTCTTGCACATATACTAAAATATTTCACTTTTGTTTCTCATATAATTTCAGATACTAGAAATATAGTATGAATATTTTTAATAAAATGGTGCTTCCACTGGCAACAAGATTCAGAAAGGACAGATGTGGTATTGCCATTCTGTTTTTTCCCTCCACCAAATGCAAAAATTGACAATTTGGTCAGTAATCAGTAATGCTGATTTAAAAAAAAAGTTTGGTTTGGTTTGTTGATTTTTGGAGCTGTTGAAGACCTATTTCACGTTATTTGCCCATGCACAAGAAATACTCTCAAGCATCCTGGTAACTCCAGTCATGGAACAGAGTGAGGTCATGCATATCAAATGGAGACATAATTTCAAAACCACAAAAAATCCTGTATTACTTTCTGGAAATGCTATAAGGTAGATTAAGTTGATAGAATTTTCAGTGAGTTAGGACTGCTATAATGTCAGGATCACTAGTTTTTCACAAGGTAGCACATACCATAAAAAAATATCCTGGCATCTTTCTTAATGTGCTTGTGATCCTTTTCTGTTCTGTGAGAACACATTTGGGAGCTCTGCCTGTTAGCAGAGATCATGAAAGCATTAAAGCTTCAAGTTTAGTAAACATCTAACCCCCAAATTTTACCTAGTCTTTAATTCAACTGATTTCTGATTCCATGAACTCAACTGAATTATTGATTATTTGATTAGAATAATGTTTCATGTGGCTGTCTGTTGGCCATGGCATTAGTGCGAAGTTTGGTATGAGTTTATCATGTGCTTTTAGGCCTTTTGTAATTGCCTGTTGTGAGCATTTTAGTCCTAAATGTCCATGAAAAGTACTGTTTGTGTGTTTTATCAAAAACAAACACAAGAGTGTCAGAGTGAGCTGCACCACAGCAGAAAGGTAGTGCTGGTAGTGTTAATGCAGAGTTGTGCTCGCTCCATGTTAATACTCCTATTAGGTTAGGATGTTATGTTAAACAGCCTGTTTTGAATCTAATGAAGAAATGTACCAAATGAACAAGATTAAGCAGTGGGGGGGAAAAAAGAGGGCTGAGAATAAATCTATTACTCCTAAATATTCTTAGAAACAAGTTAACCCTTTCTCAGACTTTGAGAGGCAAAACAAAGGCCACCAAATACTGAAACTTGCTTTGATTAGAGCTTACTAGCATTTTACATGGTTAAATAATGAACTCTGTTTTGAAAGAAAGACTTTAAACATTGCTGGGTGTGGCATTTATGGGTTTGTTTGATAACATAGTAGTTTACAGCACATATAAAAATACCGTTCTAGGACACTAAACAAGTTACAGAGTAGATGTAAATAAACTCTAAAAATGGTTAATACTGACTTTTGAACAACTCTGCAGGACATCTTTGAGCTTCTTTTCCACAGGGAAGGGTAACAAAGCAAGTATTTATTTTATGTTCTTATAAATTGTTTTCTTTGTATTTTCTTTAAATACTGTGAATACTTTAGTGCTGCTTACGCTTGTGGTTAAATGCACAAATAGCTTGGAGTGTCACAATTTCTCAAAGGCTGTGCCCACATATAGTTAGACACAGAAGACTGACTGAGGAATGAGCTTAGTTTATCAACACTGACAATGTCCAAGGGATTCAGCAAAGTATTCTTTGTGAAGAAGAGCAGGCTACTGCTGTATTTCAGAAGTTAATTGAAGAAATTAAGTATGAATATTTATGAGTTTTTTTTATGAGAAACTGGGCTTGAGGCAGATAGAAAAGTCTTTAAGAGGCTTATGCTGTAGAACTGAATTTGATGAGGAATATACAAGTTGAAAAGCTGTACCAACAAATGTATCTTAATTTCTGTCCTAGATGTCTGTTTTATTTTGCCTGCAAAAATTTGGTCCTTTCAACAAACTGCCAAAGCTTCTGTGGGCTTCTAGTCTGATCTGCCATCATAGATTTTTAATAATTACATATATCTCAGTTGTAAACTTGTTTTAGAATGCAATTTATTGATTTTTAGTGGTCTGAAGAGTTATAAAGGAGCAATTTTTATTGAAAAAAATATTTGAATGCAGGTAAAAGAATCATAGCATTGATAAAAATATCTTAGACAACATCAGTAGATATAACAGGATGAGAGCTAGTTGTGAATGATGTGGAACACTCAGTAAGAGTGTTTGTAAGTAAGTACTGTTTGGTACACTCAGATTTTTTTTCCTACAGGCAAGCAATTCAGTTGCAGCTTGATATTTAAAAGAGTTTTTTGGGATTGCAAGAGCAAAGCAATGTCCATTTCATTAACTTAAATAGGAGGAATATATTAAGTATAATGGATAATAATAATGTATTAATTATAATATTAATATATTAAGTAGGTTATAGTAATCACAAAATATATAATACAAAATTATGGATTCTAGTATGACCAGAAAAATTGAATAGCTTTAAAACAACTGAAAACAGAAAAAACATAATGAGATGTGTTTTATGCTGATAAAGTAAATAAGACTTGTACTTTACTTATATAAAAACATGCCCTTATATATAATTAATATTTGGGAAAGGTTTGATGTTTTGAACTTATTTATTTTATCTTTTAAGGTAGGAATTGCTCTTTGTTTTCTAATGGAAAAAAGATCTTTCTGTCTGAAAGTTCTGAATGCTATAAAATATATCACCCTGTTTTTCCTCCTTAGGGTCACATTAAACATCTTGATTTTTGATTATTTCATGTGCTTAAGTTCAGAACTCCAGTAAGGAACCATACCTCTTCATTTACAGGGAGGATATGAGAGTGCTAAAAAAGATGTGATTCTTTGAAGTAGTCTTTGAATATGTGAGCTACAGCTTGACATATTTACAGTGTCTAGTGTTCCAGGATCTTAGCTGAATCTTCTTAAAAGTGAAAGTGTGCATTTCTTTCATCACTGCATACTTGGCATGGTCTGTCTTCAGCAGGTGCATCATGCACCATGTAGACAGGCAGAGCCTTTTGTTACAGATACCTGCATTTATAGACTAGACTTATGCTGTTGTTTAGTATTTTTTCCACACCTCTCTTAAAATTTTCACAAGACTGCTACTTTCTACACCATTTGATGGAAAAGGAGAGTGTAGAGATGAGGCGATTGCTAGAGGAAGAAGCTTCCAAACTACTACTAATTTAAGGAGTCAGCAGACAGCTGAGTACGTATTTGTACATATTGTGTATGTTTGGCTGCCACTTCACTTGTGAATTCTTGAAACCAGCCATATTTCACATCCTGTTGTTTATGCAGTCAGAGAGAAAATGTGGAGTGAAGCTGAAGCAAAAGCAGCAGAAAAGGAGAAGAAAAGAGATCATAATGCTCTGCAAATCAGTGTATTAGCTGACATGATTTTGCTGCTCACAGACCTCACACTTTCATAGATCATAGCAGTGTTTGTTGTCATACTCAGGTGTTGCAGCCTAGACAGATCTCTACCTTGAATCATTGCCATTGGTACATGTTTCCTGTCTCTTTTAAAAACTCTTGTGTTATCAGAGCAATGAAAAAAAAATTTAACTGATGTTTGCCACCTTTTTATTTTAGAGAAAAAAATCTGGTCTTTTTTTTGATGATAAACATCTTAATTGATAATAATTATTTTAAGGCTACTCAGATTATGATCCATTTCTACTTTGTTTTTGCTCTGTAAGCCACATAGAAATAGTGTCCCTTGAGTATAACTTTATGCTTGATTCACATAGTTTGTAGCCAGAGGACCAGAAAAACCTGAGATGGATAATGTTGCCTTTGATCTGGTGGACTGAGTGCAGAGCTGGAAGCCTAGTAACCAAATCAGGGTTAAAATTCTCCATCTGAAAAAATTCTTTCCAAGGAAGTGCTACATGTTACTGCTGTTAATTGTCATTATTTTTGGTGCTATTATCACCTCTATCTTTCCATTTTTTTTCCTTAATTGAATACTATTACTGTGCTATAGTTTTGGGGTTTCTTTTTAACTTTTTTTTTTTTAATAAAGGAAGATTTGGTGAGGTGTTCAACATCTCTAGAGGCTGTGTATCATTCTGAGGCTGATACATCATTCTGAGGATATAATGAGTAGTCAGAAATTCAGTGATTGGTGTGGTGGAACTATATTTATCAAATTAGATTAAAGGATAATGTTTTGCCAGTACTGTTTCAGTGTTTTCCCTTAAACTGACCTGTTAGCAGGCCAGTTTTATATTTTGTCCCTTATCTTCTTTTTGGCAAAGAGCTGACCAAATCCATAAATTAAGATTAGCTTGTAACAGTTTGGTACTAGCACCATAACTCTATCACATGTATTAAATTTAGCTCAAAGAAAACAGCTGCTCATCTTTACTCTGCGTTCCTCCAAATAATATACTTTTATTTGGTTTTCTCCTTATTTTTTTAATGTAGAATAAAAAGTCCTTTGCTAGGAAAAAAAATTCTTATTGTTTTATAAAATCATTTCTCATGTATGGACAATAAAAATGGGAAGTTAGTGTTAGAAACACTGATGTTGACAAAATATATTTGGGCTTCCTGGCTTCTGAATTTGAAAGCTTGAAATTTTTTGCTAAACATGTCACAGGATCATATGATATCAAGAAAAAGATTGCTTATATGTTTGTGTACATACAAAATTGACCTTTGTGATGCAGCTTGACATCTAAACACTAAAAGCAGTCATTTGTTTTGACAGCAGAATTAATTGAGGCTAAAACAGTCGAAATTCCACTTGTATCAAGCTGTTCATTAGGAACTGCTGTCTGGCTTTAGTGCTGTCAGAAAAATAACCTGTTCTGCTATGATTAAATAGCAGAATGATGGTCGGTCCACTGAATTTGAGAAAGAGGTTGAATAAACTTTCTACTGCGGAAACAATTCAGAAGTGACACGCTGCAAGGGGGGTCAGAATGTGCATTGATATCCAGCTGAGCTGTCAACTGGCACTGAGCCAGGCACGCAAAGCTTTGCCATTTGAAGCAGCATGTGAAGCATATGCAATTTTAAAAAAAATTGTCCTCCTTTCATGCATGATTTACACTTAGAGACAAATTTTTGTTTTTGTTGAAAATAAGAATATGGTTTGTTACTGCATTTGTCACTACAGGTACAGATTTATGGAGTATTTTTAAAAGATTTTGCCTGAAACAGATATGTTAATGTTTATGTGTGTGCATGCATGTGTGTAAACTGATTCCTCCGGCTGCAGGGAAAGGCAGTTTGGGGGGTGGGTGGGGGGGTGGGTTTGAGCGTCAGAGTGTTTCTAGTTACTGAAAATTATGTGAAGTTAATACCAGGCTGATGTTTCTTTCTGACATGCATGCTTCCTTTAAGATAGAAAGGACATAGTTTTCAAAAGGAGTTGCAAATGTAAAGCAGTTCTTACTTGATTTGTTGACTTCTTGATTTAACTTTTTAGCTCTGTGGGATTTTCCAGTTCATTGATATACTTACTGGGGGCACTTTTTCAGTGTGTGACATAATATTATCTTTTTCTTACTAGTAATATTGGTTGACTTTTGCATTTGACTTGTTTATTTAAGAATCCAAACAGTAAAATATTTTTTTCCTCCGAATTGAGGAAAGTGGGAATTATTTTATTATTTTGACTTTAGCAAAACATTCTCCCAGCGTCTCCCTCACAGAGGTTTTATATAAAATTTATATAGACAGGCTAGAAAACCTGTATATAGGGTTTTATGGAGAGAGGTTTTGTCTGGTTTTTTTTTAAGTAGCAGGTATAAGATAGTGGTTATAAAGATGGTTTCTGTAGTTCCCTTGAATATATTCTGAAAGTACTGTTCCCATAGATGCGAGCTATGTAGGAGATTCTGTAAGATAATGTACAGTGCAATTAAATCTTAATTTGTCTGACAATAAGAGCATTATCTCCTTATTTCTAGCTATATACTTTTAGTGGCATGAAAGCTCACCTACTCAGATGCCACTTGTAACAAGAGAAACATTACATGTAGTTACTGAACAGTCTAGGAGATGCTTCCTGAGATGCATCCTTACTCACTGGTGCTTAAGTTATGCAACTGTCACTTCTTGTAAATTATGAAATTAACTAAAATTAAAATCACACTGTATTGTATTACTGTATAAATTATATTTATACAAATTACTTTTTTCTGTTCCAGCAAACAAAAGCTGCCTTATTTTCGAGAGCCTAAGAACTGAACCAATCCTGGTTTATTTGTGTTCATTTCTTGTCAGTTTGCAGCTGTCTGCCTCCATTTTTTTGTGAAACTATGCTCCATTTGCTTTCTCTTCTTGTCCTTATTCTGTCCCAGTTGGTAGAATACTTTGAGCATTCAAAAACTCAGTGCAGCTTGCAGTGGTACTTGCTATGAATTTATATGTACAGTTAGAGGAGCTTACTGATTTTTGGTGTCTGCTTCCTGTGTAGAATACTACTATTTCTCATTAGCATCTGGGTAGCTAGGTATATATACTTAAGTGATGGAAACCTCACTAGATACTCAGGTCTCTTTCTGTTGCAAAGGCTAACTTTCATTTCTACACTATTTATTAATTTTTTTCTATTCTGTGTGTCTACACTATCAAATACATGCAAGTCTATGCAGAGGTATTTGAGGTGTTAAAGCCAGTGTTACCAATGTATGGGTTAATATAGCAGCAGGGAGAGTTGACTTTTGAAAGTTGCACTGTCCTTGCAACAGAACATTAAATCAGAGACCTTTGCAAGGATTGGACTAGATCTCGGCTATAACTTTATTTACTCTGAAAAAAAGCTTTGAAATGTCTTTTTGTTTTTTACAGTACTGCTGTAGTTTTAGTATTTAGTTTAGTGTTCATATGAATGCTTGAGAATGGGCTTCCTTCTCAATTCACATTATTGTCTTGTTATGAGAAAAAGACCAAAGGAAATTTTAGTGCTTTGATTGCAGTACTCTCAAATGGCAGTGTTATCAGCATTATCACCTGCACTGCAGTATGGCACCATTTAAATGGTTGTTTCAGTGCCTTAGGCTATCATGTGGCATGGACTCTAGAGACTACTTCAGGGAATGACTTCAGTTCTCAACATCAGCACTGCTTCTTAAATGTGAAGCAACTGCTTTTCTTTCTTTTAATGTTGCAAATGGACAATTAATCTGTTTACTTGCAACAATAATTTTAGCGATTGTAATAATCCAGATTTTGAGCTGAAGTCCTTGTTGGTATTAAGCCTTTGTCTACAGTACCGTCATTGGGCACAAGTTTGTTCTGAAAACTTTTTGCCTCGTAGAGGTAATGCATCCATCTTAAAAACTTCATGTAGTTGTTACAGAACTCATTGAGATACCAGGACATTAGTTTGCATGCTTTGACTTCCATTTGTATATTACATCTGTCTGGCAATCTCCATTAATGCCAATCCACTGGTAGTTCTTGATTTAGCAACTTTTGACTTCTGAGTTCTGATTAAGGAATCAGAAAGATACGCATTTTGGTGTCTCGGAGGGGATTTTCTGAGTTGGGATTTTTTTAGACGTTTGGGGGATTTTTTCAGTGCTAGTGCGGCTGCTTTTTTTCCATGTTATACACAGACAGTGGGCAATGCTAGAAAACTTAAGAAACTCTGAATTCCTTATTGATGCTATGCTTCCGTAATAGTATGTGGGCCTAAAGCCTTTTGGCTGACTAGGAGACTGCAGCTGGTTCTAGCAGAGGACAGTGTGGTGACAACTCACAGCTCTGGCTGGACAGCAGTATTATCACCTCTTTGGACTCAAAGACATCTGTCTGCAGGAAACTCCAGCTGTTATGCAGGCTGTTGGAAGCTTCTCACAGCTATCCTGTTTTGTAAGTCAGTACACTATAGAGTGCCACAATAGACTGGAAATGTCTACTTCTGAAATGGTACTTTGATTAAAAATACTATGCCAAGGCAAAATATGGTACTCTTTATTGCAGACATACAGGAAGCAAAACTGTTGGGAGGTCTGAAGTTACAGAGCAAAACTCGTCAGAAAATTTAAAACTGTTAGAAATTTCACTCTGCCCCATTCAAAAGGGCAGACTGGATGCACAGAATATTCTTATTTGGAAGGCTCCACAAGGATCATCAGGTCCAGCTCTTAAGTGAATAGCCCATATAGGGATTGAACTCACAACCTCAGTGTTAATAGCACCATGCCCTAACCAACTGAGCTAATTAGAGACAGCCATTGATATGAATTTCTGAAATTCCAAAGGAAGAAGGGCCCTATACAAATGTGAGTTGGAAAGGTAAGTTACTACCAAAATAGGTTTTTGAATTGTAACTGGCTCACATGATATCTGTGTGTTTCTGTAGTAAGGAAGAATGTCTTCAAATAAAAATTCTTACAAGGCATAAAAAACTCACCTTTAAAGGCAAGTGTTCTAGGCAGGCATAATGGAAAAAAATAAATTAACTTGGATGTCTTGTTAAAGAAAACCTTTCCTTTCTGCTTATTTTAGAAGTGGAAATTAAGATACTGATCTGAAATATAGATGAGCTATATTTGAGCCTTCATTATTTCTTTTAATCATTAGTGTAGAAGTTTAAAATTAAGGGGATCACTCTTAGTGAAAAGGGTAAAGAAATAGTGGAGTTCTGAAAAAGCCTGAGTATTTTATTCCTCTGAAAATATGTTTCAGTGTTTTCAGGTTTCTTTCTTTTGCTTTAGGGATGAGTATTTGTGGTTGTTTTGGCTTTTAAAAAAATTTTACTAGCAAAATGAGAATATCTTTAGAAGCAAGAAATACAAATAGTTGAATCATTAATAAAGTGATGAAAAATGTGTGGTCTGAATTGTAGTCCTGAAGAAGTAACAGTTGTATTCTTCAGCATCTACATTTTACGGTATTTTTATGAATGTCTTGCTTAATATCCTTAATAGACTTTAATTTTTTATTTGTAAAATAAAATGTTGATTAAATCTATATGAAGATGTAGACATGTACTAAAACTAAAAATAAATTTTCCTGGATTTTTTTCTATTCTTTTGTTTTACAAGATACCCAGATTTACTTCCTTTTAGAGCATGCTGACTTTGTTTTACTGTATATTTTGTGAAAGTATTGGAAGACTAGTGTAAAATGCACATAATATTTATGGTGTGTAACAGATTGAGAGAGCTGTAAGGAATTTGCATCTTGGCTTTCTGCATTGAATAATTAGACTTGCATTTGAAGTAATTTACTAATTGAAATTTAAAGATCTGTTAAGACTGCTATTTGAGATTTGTCTTTTAATATTCTGCTTTTAAGAGCATCATTTGGTGGCCAAACAATTACATTATAATAAGTGAGATATTGATGGGTTCTAGTCCAAAATTCTGATCCTGCTGTGTTACATTTAAATTTGAAACATTTAAATTTGTTTTTACTGATTAGGAAAATTTTACAAACTCAGTCTTAATTAGAGTAAATATAAACTAATACTTTGAGTATGCCATATAATTTTTAAAAAAGGAAGTAATTAGAAGTATTTTTCCCCCCTCTGTCTTATCTGTAATGTATAGGAACATAAACTTGTATGCATGCTGTCAAAATGTCTGTAGAAAGGTAAGTAATAACCCCTGTGGCACAGTGATAGCATGCTAAACTTTTTCTTCTGTGGATACAGATACAAGGTAATCCAACATGGGCTGGAAGAAAACGTGCCTGACTGCATGTGCTCTCTGTTTTCATTGCACTTCCACAAGTGCTGGTATGATTCTATCATTCCCTGAACAAAATCCTACAGAAACTCACACTGGTTTCTGTACACGTGCTTCCTAAAATGTCTCATAGTGGGATTAAATAAATTCTGCACTTAGGAATAAATGTCACTTAGGACATCGGTTTGCAACTTAATTTATGGCGAATGTAATGTGACGATGTGATGAATTTTTTCAGATCCAGAACTTAGCTAGCGTTCTTTTTTTTTTTTTTTTTTTTTGGCCTGCCTGTTGGGTCCTAATCATTTTTTTGAAAAAAAATAATTTATTGCTGTGTTTAAGGTTTTGTGTGCCACTTCTAATTGTGTAGGCAATTGGCTGTGGAGAGGAAACACAAACACAAGAACTAGTAATGCAGCATTAGAAAAAATGTGACCTTCAAAATTAGGGCTTTAGCTTTTCCTTTTTCATTTTTATTTACACATTTCTTATTCATTAAAAGAAAATAAATTGAAAACCTTACACTGATGTTATATTATAAATGCAATTTTGAATGAGGACACCAATTAGATATAGGCTATTGAATTGTAGTTAGATGATGACTAGTATTTTCATTTTTCAGTATGAAGGAGTGAAAAAACTGCTTTACATATGTGATTTTGCAGTATCTTTGGCAATCAGCAGAGTAATTGTGCCTTTCAGTTGCTACCAACATTTGTAATTCAGTTATCTCATGTTTTCAGGAAATACTAGTTTTCATTAAAATAGATGAAATTTGACCTAATGTTTATCTTCATTTTCATTTTTAAGGCCCTATTGAGTTTGAAGAATGTAACACATCCAGTGTAGCTGAAGGTGAGTTGCCATAGCATAGTTATTTATATGAGAATGCTGTGGATAAGGAACTGAACTGTGAAGCAAAGGGTACTCAGTGTGTCTGTGTAACTAAAGTGCTCCAGTACACTAAAATGCAGTTTTCATTTTGAGAAACAAACTTCAATGACGCCTTGGGTTTTAGCTTTTATATTTTTCAGGTTCTCTACTGTCTAGTATGTAACTCTGAAACTTCATATTAGGTGTTTGTAGGTTCTCTTCACAGGGTAGTTAGACGAAACAATCCCATCCATCTACAGAATCAAGGACAGCCATTACCCAAAAAGTGTAAACAATGGCGAAGAGAAGGGGGCAAGCTGGGGGGGGTTGAGACTTCATGACCTGGAGCTGTAATTGGACAATTGAACCCAACATGTAGATGAACCAAAACCTATTAAAATGTAAAAACTTGTGACTGTTTGATGGATCCAAGATGGATTCATTCTGGATGTAGCCCTGGCCAGGCTCTTGTACTGCCCAAGGTGTATCCTTCAAAGGCCCTTCAATATATACCTATTTTGTCCATTTAGCTCTGCTTAGTCTCTGTTCCAGATCAGCCTTTCTAGGCATCAAGGCCCATAAAACTTCTATAAGAGTAATGCATAAAGGTCAGATAATTTTAGTGTTTCTTACAAGTATACTTTGACTAAGGCTTTGTCTTTGCAGAGGTTTGGATTTGATTCAGTTATGAATGTGTTGTAGCTTAATTTACAACTGTCAAAACAATGGGCTCTTCCCATTGTTACTGTGTCAGTTAAACTAAGCCTAATGTAGTGTTATGGTTGCAAAGTCTTTCTTTGTTGGTGCAGCTTTTTTCGCTTAGGGGATTGTTTTAAGTGGTTAAGAACTGCTTTCTGTCCATAAGCTATGTCTTTACTTGTGGGACAGAGGAGTCAGGAGTATAACTTATAGCATCCAAAAACTTTTTTAAGTTGCCAAGATTTTAGCTGAGACTTAAAATCTCTTCTAACTGAAGCAGAGAGAATCCATGTTCAGAAATTACTCTCATACTCCATTTGCCATTGTTTTGGGCTGCATAAGACACAGAGGAAAAACAAAACCAGACATTTAAAAATAGTCTTGGAGAAGATTATGTGCCTCAGTATGTATTACTGACTCTACAGCTACCTAATTTGAGAAGTTTGGAGTTATTGAAAATTTCTAGGAGTGGAGAGATTCCTTATGCACTGTGTAATGTATTTTTGTAAAGGTAAATATAATAAAGTGCTTGAATTAACAGTGGTTTAATTTTGGAAACCAAATGATTTCTACCATTCTGCTGAAAAGCATGCTGTCAGTAGTATCATGCATCAAAACCAAATTGTAGACTAGTTGCATCAGGTGCTTGCACTTAGTCATTTTGTTTGACAGTCTGCTTTGCCTCAGCAAACATTGTGAAGAAGCAGATGTGGCAGTAAGTCTGAGGGAATATTTAAGTGTATTTTTTAGTTTTAGTACATTAAGTGGGAATGAAAGCAATTTTGTCAGTACTGTAGCTATATATCCGGTGCTCAAAGCAGGGAAGAAACAAAAGGGGAGAAGTGTAATTCCAAACTCAGTGAGAACCAGTCTTGGAGCTGGATACAGTACTGGGAAATCATGAACTCGCATCAAGAAACACTCTTTTTTTTAACAGGACCAAGATCTTACTTTTGAAGAAAGACAGGAGCTTGCAGCTCCGGGGAACACACAGGGCAAAAGAAATAACAATAGGGTGTTGAACTGCAGTAGGTGGGGAAGGCAGTGTTCAGTTTCTCATCCATGACTATTCAGGATCACCTGGAGCAACAGCTCCTGTTAAGTTTTGTGAGCAGAGTCCTCTTCCTCAGAACTGTCTATTAAAAAAAACAGAGTCTGTATACCCAACTTGGAGATCCAATTCAGTTTTTTAACGATTTTGTTGCTAATATGTTGAATGCTATTTTGATTTTTTTTAAATTGGTATTTCACTTAAAACAAATTGGAATAATGTTCCCTTAGTTTGGCTCCATATCTATCTCCCCTGCATACCTGTGGCAGCATATAAAACATTGAACTCATATGCATCTGTTTTTGACATTGCTAAATATGCATTTATTGCTTCGATCTATGAATGAAAAGTGTTTGTTCCATAGGAATAAAACCACGGAAAAGGAAGCCTTTTGGTTTATCAGGAATAATGAAAAAAGAAAAAGATACTGAATCTGTGTAAGTATATTTTCACCCTGAAGCCGTGTTTTGTATGAAAACTAGTAATGGGGATAAAAATTAGCCCATATTTAAACAAAAAAAGTAGGCTTATAACAGCAGTTTAACACAATGAATACAAAAATATCACAGTTATTTATGATTTTTGTGACCAAGAATTTTAACATAAATAACAACTAATAATAAGTGTATTTGTAGTAGTCAGCTCATGTTTCATTCTTTCCTGTGCATAGGTAAGTAGTTTTCCATTTTTCTACATTTTAGCATTGTAGATAATGTAATTCACATTAATCCTAACAAAATATGTCTGTATGTGGTAAAAGTACTGGATGGCTGTGTTTGCAGAATTGAAGCTTCAGGTATTCTGTTAGAGGAGCTTCTACATATACTGTCAAAGGACAGAAAAATGCCATATCCTTTGCATGTACTCAGTCTCCCAGGAGTGAATCTGTGCAAAAAGTGAGTTTGAGTAACAGTTGTGAGGTGGATTAGTCACCATGTCTGTCTTAGTATTTATGGTCAGTGTATTTTTTTTTCATAATTTCTACATGTATTCTCTCAAGAAGATAGTTTACAATTTGACAATATAGAAATACTCCCAGAGGCAACATCTTTATACATACTTTTTAAAATAAGTTTTTAAAGTGTTTTACCAGTGTTAGTTTTTTTAACATACTGCTGAAAAATTCATGACCTAAGAACAGCAGGTTTAATAGCATTTTGTTTCTATATTCACACACTCTACAAGAGTGACTTGATTCTGAAACCAGAAAGAAAAACGTATAATGACATTATATCAATCTCCTATGTAAAATGTGCCATAGGCATTTACAGAGTTTCTTGCATTGAACCATAACTACTAAATTAACTAGAACATCACAAATACATAACAGAGGATTCATTATGTGTTTATGTAATATATTATAATACTTCTTTTATGATCTCTTTAGAAATATAGATTGCTAGTCTGTATTTTGTCTGATTTAATCTTCAGCTGGTGATCCTGTTGCAGACTGGAAATTATGAAACTGTCATCAGAAACTTCTCTGTACAGAGAAGTCAAGTTCTCCCTTGGTCTCGTATTTTATTAGTCTGTAAGCTTGTGTAGTAAGCTTTAGTTTGTGTAGGGCAAGCTTTCTACTTTAAGAAAAACTGTCATGGTTAGTATGCTTTTCAGTTTGTCAAGACAGTTTTTAAACTGTTGATGCCTGAACTGATGTGTCTAGTAATGATTTTAATGCAGGGAAATACCACACAGGGTGCATTCTGTTACATATTGCTGTAGTTTAGCCAGGGATTTCACTTCTAACCACTGCTTTGCATGATTTGGTTGCTTCAGTTTTGATCTACAATACTTAAATTCCCATATACAATCTCCATTTTCTGAAATACTACTTTATAGCAGAACCATGACCCAGTTTTTTTAATTTAAAAAGAATGATCTAGTATATCTGGAGACTTAAAAGTATTTTAATGTCTTGTATGTTTTATATGTCTTTTAAGTATTTGATGTCCTCGTTCTCCACCTCACCAATATTTGTAAACCATTGTGTTTACATTGCATCTATAGAACAGATCCTGAGAGATGCTGGTAGCACTCCTCTGAGTGACAGTAAATGTACCGCCTCTGTTTGAGATCTCTTGGCTCAGTAATTTTGGAAACCTTCATTGTGGACTGAAATATATTAATTAATTTGCCTCATATTTCATATTCTCAACTTTTATGTACCTCAGGCTATCGTGTCTGCATACAGACAATTTTTGAAATTACATCTCTCAAGGGAAGAATATACTTTATCTTTTCAAGCAGTAAAATATCTTTTAGAACAGCTCTATTGCTATGAAAGATGTAAAAACCAAGTAGAAATTTGATCATTTTATGTGAGGCATTTCAGAGAAGATGGAGTCCTTCCTCTCACTGTCATTTCCTTAACATGCTGTACTGAATTTTGTATTAATCTTTCCATGTTAGCAAGGTTTTTGCACCTGTTTTTAAGAGACTGCAGTAAAAGCTACAATTTTTGCCTTTAACCCATTTTTTTCAGAGAAAATATTTTAGATTACAATACATTTTATTTTATTCCACGTTCTTTTTTCTATACATACATGTGTAGGATATTCAGACTAATGATACAAAAACTCTCTTGTTCAGTTACACCAGCACGATTTGTCAGGGTGGAAATTAGAGAGGACTTGTATGCTACTCAAGTATTCCCACGTTCTGTACGTGTAATTGCCTCTGCTTTTTGAAGACATCAGAAAGAATCAGTGTCATTCATTATTTTAAATACTGCTGCTCAAATTGAAGTTGCAGTGGAAAACTAACACGGCCTTCCTGTAGGAAATTTTTTTTAAATGCCTTTTAGGAGGGTACTCAGTTACTTTGTTCAGCATCTTTTAGTACTTGACTGCAACTGTGCTTGACAAACATGAACTAAGAATGAAACTCTAAAAGACAAAGCTCTGAATTCCTCTGAAGAAAATCTTAATTTCTTTATGAACTGGATTTTGTCCAAAACATTTTGCACTTATAGGTAGACTATTTCATTAGGATTGGTGACTTCTACTTGTTACACCTATCAACCATGAAGACCTGAAACTTAAAGTATATTCATTAAGAACACAGTGTGGTAGTCCTCACTTTTCTTTTTTGTTATTATTTTTAATTCTTCTCAGTAATATGTGAGTTTGATTTTTCATAATTTCCTCTGAGTTTTTCTTCTGCAGTGTTTTGAGCATAAACTGTCAGCTATTATTTAAATCTCATTCAGTTGAATGTGGATTGTTTAAAGTAAAAATTTCAAGAGTTGGAGAAGCAAAAGTGTCAAATGCATTGTTTTAAATTAATTGAAAGTATTGACAGAAAATGTGTGTGAATAAAATCAGTTGTGCATTGTATAATTGTAAATTTTCTTTATTTTTTTTAATAGGGAGTGTCCAGATGCAGACTCAGTGGTAAGTAGACTTATTTCTAAAATAAATGCATATGCTAATACTATCAAGCCCTACAATCTGATGAAACTTAACTTACATACAGTCCCTGCAATACATAATTTATCTGATAGAGGATTTAGTATTTTCATAGCATACTCGAAATGTTAATTTTGTGCAGTACATGATCTGCAGCAGTATGTACCAACAAGTGTCAATAATACATTTTTGTTTCCTAACAATTTTAGGTTTTAAGCAAAGTGTTTTCACTGCAAGTATATGGTACTTTATTTTTCAGCTAATAGTTTGAATTCCTCGGCTAATAGTTTCTAAGAAAGATAAAGATTTCGTTTATTGTGGACTCAACTTTGTGTCATACTCCTCTGTTTGCTACTGTTTATTTTGAGAAATTCTTCTAATATTGACTGGATTCTGCTTTACCACTGGCAGTAGAGTGTAGGAATATACTGTCTAAAATATGGCTTTAAATGCAGCATTTCTAGCTGCACTTTATTAATGGTCTAGTTTTCATTACTGTTAGTTAGACCTGTGATACGTCTTAAAAAGTCAGTTCAGGTAAGTGACCATTTCAAATTAAATTAAATATGTTAACGATTTTTATTTCCTTAATTTAGTCTTTTTATGCAAACACGTATGTTCTCTTGAATTAACATATAACAAAGATTGTAACTCCCTGAAACTATGTTTGGGGAAAATTTACAGCGTAATCTAAGTGATTTTCTGTAGGCTTATTTATTTTTCATTCATTCATTTAGGTGCAAATTATATTACACAATTTAAATTTTCAAGTTCATTTATTTTGTGGATTTTCTTATTTTTATTTGGTAACTAGAAGGTTTTAGTACCTAATATTATTGAAATTTGTTTTGAGAAGCTTGATTTGAATCATCTGTCCTAAATGGGAAAAATTAAGTTTTACCACATAACAGAATTATATGTGTAGGACCAGATGGGTAATTCTTGCCAAGACAGTTATTTTATATTGTGCAGTCATCTTGACTTACAGCAAGTTTCTTTCCATGGGTGCCTTTAAAAGAAAGTAACAATAGAAGTATCTTTATAATTATCAGGCTTCTCATGGAAATAAAATAATTTGACAGTTCAGGTTGAGTCATTGGAGTGAACCACAACTGGATTTGACTTGCAGTGTTTATTTTCTTTGCTTATTTTGGTCTCCATGTTTTCTGAATATACTTAGTTCAAAAAATTCAAGTATAAATTGGTTTGGCATTCTTTCTGGCTGCATGAGGCATACCATATGATTATCTAGGTTAATTGTTTAAACTGCTGGTTTGGGTTTTTTTGCCTGCTCAATGTTTTCTGACTGCACTTGAAATTTAAAATTTGGGCTATGATTTCTGCTTGCTTTTTTCAAGCCACAGCAGTATTCTGTATAGTGATTGAATGCTTTAAAAGCAGAAGTCATTACTGTAATTGTAGTGAAAAAAATGGTATGAGATTCATTTCACCCCTAACAAACGAAGTGCTTTCATGTTTTAAGGTTGGAGTCCTCATCTGAAAGGTCTCATTTCAAATGCTTTTAATTTTTCTTGGCTTTTACTGATTGGTTTCCTTTCTGTTTAATTTTTCAAACCTAATCTAAATACTTTAAACAGTCTCTATCATCTCTAGGAGGAATTATTTTGATTTATTTATTTGCAATAAATTACGCATTTCAAGAAATTGAACTGGAAAACTATTATTAAACAAAAAATATTAAAGCAATATTAATTTATGTCTAATTGCCAGGAAATACTGAGGAACAGATCTCAGAAAATTAAACTTAAAATGTCCCACCTATTATTTTGTCAGTTTTGGTCACTCACAGAAAATCTGTCTGGCATACATATGATGAACGTGATCATTTTTTAAAAGGTGGCTTTTGTTTATTTGTCAAGAATTTTTATTGTGTGAAAGGAATGTAAGAGATAACCAGTCTGCAATTATATATAAATACAAGCACCAAGGTAAAAATATTGCAAATTTTCAAGGTAAGGATGTAGCAAGAACTGATTTCTATATATTATCCACCAGTTCTGTGTGCTACTCTGGACCTTTGAACATACTATATAGTAAATACCATTAAAGTCTTCTCACTAGTGCAAAATACCTAATGCAGTCTATCAAACTTATATTCTATTTCCAAAATCAAAATTTTGAGATGGGTCAAAAATATCTGTTGTCCCAAAATGCTCTCAAATTTATATGTGATAAGACAGATATGCTTATGCTCATCCTTTGTAGCTACCAGATTATATATACTGGAAAACAAATTAATGAAATGTTAATTCTGGTAAATATTATTTTGTAACAGCTGTAAGAGGTTTTCATGTGCTCATTAGTAAGTAGCTGTGGACTGAGAACTGGTATTTGTTTAAAAAGCTGACCACTTCAGTAAGCAGTCTCTCTTTAAATATAGATGACAGTATCTCATGAGATATAAAATTCCTGATTTTTTTATGTGTCAATCTATAGTGTCACTTCATTAAGCTGAACCTTGATAATTAAGAAAAGTGTAAAGTCTGTAGTAGAAAGTGTATGCACTGGAAATAGATAGCAATTGAAAACTGACTCTGTATGGGGGTTTTGCCTTAAAACATTTTTCTAAAGGATGAAAATCTTGTTTCCCGTGAGTTTACTATGTCTCTAGAGATGTTCTCTAGGAAGATATGAAGTCTAAAAGAAACTTTTTTCAGGGAAACATTTACAAAGTTCCACTTGCGTCCAATAAGATCTGAATTGGGATTGCAGTCCTGCCCTTGGTTAGGATGCTCGCCGATCTCCTTCTTCTACTTCACTGCCTATTTTCATGAAGACTGTAGTAATGTAATTATCTTTGAGTTCTCTGTTCTTTCTGTCAAATCCATTTGAAATTGTCCAGTAAGTTCAAAAGTAATTAAGAACGGAGTCACTGGTGTACAGAACATAATGCTGAAAGGGTTTTTTTGTGGGAAACTGAAATGGAAACACATATCAGGGCATCCAAAACTTTTCATTAACCTTTTCACATGTGAGTGTAGCATAGTTATGGTTATATAGCATTATAGACCATTTTTTTATTGTTCAGGACTGGTTGAATTTGGAACCATAAGTTTCTGAGAAGTGGAACACAAGTGTAGTCTAATATTTAGTGAAATTCAAGTATTTTTCCTTATTTGCATTTTACAGCATTTTGTTCTGGCATGTTTCAAATAGCTGCTATTGAGGACAAGGCTTTCTATCACAGGGGCACTTTGAATACCCGTTTTTCTTTCTTTCTGCATTTCTAAAAATAGGAGAAAGTGACTGTCTGCTCTCTTCTTCTGTGTCTTTTGGGTTAATAGGCACCCTAACGAGAAGAGGCCAATATTATGCCTCTGTCTTCACCTAAATATATGCCAGAGTAAAATTTTCATCTCAAATATGTCAAAAGTGGAGAGCCTTTTTGTTCTCTTGTTCCAGCCTATAAACTTCAGCTGCTTACTTTGAGTCCTCATCTGGAGTACAGGAAGCCATTTGAGTTCTGGCATTAAAAAATAGAGTGAGCTGTTCAGCTGCACTGTATCTTGAAGCATACCCTCAGGAAAACTTGATAAAGAGCTCTCACAACCACTGTAGTTATCCCAAGAGAAGAGAAAATACTCAGGAGTCAAACTGGGGCATATTGAAGGTTCTTTGCTTCTTGACTGATGACCAGCCTGTTAGCAGCTCTAGTGTTGCGGAGGGAGGGCCAAATGAAGTAGCTAGACTAGTGTGCTCCATATGTTCCTTCCTTGTCCTTTGTATGTAGCCCAGAGACACTAATGACATGGTAATGGTGTGGCTTCAATCGCTTTTAGATGACAGGCGAGACAGAGCAAGGAAACTGAAATAAATTATTCAACAAAACTAAAAGATGTGTTTTGTCTATAGAATGCTTGGTCCTCAAGCTTCTTCTACAGGAAATTTTATTTCATTTATCAAGGCCTTATGTTTTATTTCTTTAAAAATGTATTATCCCCAGAAAGCTTGTAGAATATGCCAAGGCAAAGACAAAGGTATATGACTTAAGTTTCTGGTGTATGTTTAAAGCCATATAAGATCTCAATTAATGCATTACATCTGCAAACACAGGGGAAAATGGCTTTTATAGCTACATGTTTAATTGCTTAATAGAACCTCAGAAAGGCTTCCTGGAAGTCCACCAGTTCCAGTTGCTTTTGCAGTTGCTTTCTTTCCAGTTGCTATGCAAAGTTCAGTTCACATGCATAATGAGTTTATGACTACGAAGTTTTTTGACTACAAAGAACATATGTTTGTGTAGGGGACTAAAGCAGACCTCCATCCCCATTGTATTTATAATAACTTTTCCCAAAGGCCAGAGTTTGCAAAGATCATCTTGCGTGTTGAAGTTCAAAAATTACACATGTAGGTCATAAACTTAACCTCTGACCAAGCATGGTAGGCAAATCAGATCTTACCTGTGTTGTGTGCCTGATATTTAAGATACACTATTATCCATGATGGAATATATAGTTCTGTAATTGTAGGAATGTAAAGAAGGAGTAAAAATTAGTCAAATAAATGTAAATGCCTTCATTAACATCAGATTCATGAGTATGTGTCCCTCTCAGATTGCTGTGTTATCTACCACTGTTATTAAATGTAGATTTGCAAATAAAATGTTGGTATTTTAGAAAGAACATTCACCGTTTCAATCATTCAAAATATTGAGAACAGTATTTTGAAATTACTACTCAACTTGTAAGATTGTAAGATATCATTTTACTTGTATATGGCACAATCTGCCTTAGTCTATACAAAGGTATATCAAGTATCTATTCCACCCATTTTTTTATGTTGGTTTACACAAAAATATAAGTTCAGTATCTAGTTAATTAAAGCAAGTGTTAACAAGTATCATAAATTGGCATGAGATGAATCTGGATTACTGACAAGGCTGGAAATACAAAGTAAATTATTTATGTGTGTATATGGTGTCTCATGTCACATATTTGAAATTATTTAATTTCAAACATTTGTTTATTTAAATTTCAGATATAGGAAAAAATACAAATTAAATTAAGTTTTCTCTTCAGGGTTTGAAAAGAAGTGGTAACATAGACTAGCTGAAAGAGAAGGAAGGAATTTTCTTCCCCTGTGTTCAGAACTTAAACTGCACAGTATCCGTCTCTGTTACGTACATGAAGTTGTGAAAACAGACTGCATGCTGAAGGCCTGTTTCTGAGGAACAGATTATTCAAGTATATTATCAAGATCAGAAATAATTATCATGAAAGTATTAAGAAAGAAAGTTAACTATTTTAAGATTTTGGTGCTTTCTTCATCCAAGAGATTAATCAGTAAATTAAAAATAATACAATTAAAATAACTTTGACAAACTGAAGTTCTCTCATTATTTTATATCAAAATTGTTGGTTTTGCCAGCTACATTGTACATGCTGTGTCAGCCCAGTAATAGTATCCTGTACATATATGGCCTAGTTGTAAGAAAAATTAAATGTTGTATATTTAAAGATTTTTATCAACTTTCAATTCCTCTTAACCATGAATGTCCCCGATCTATGGAAAATTGCCTGGTGTGACAACTAAATTACTTTCAGGATTCAGAATTTGTAGTATTACAAGAAAATAAACTTACCCTGTAGCTATATGTTTTTGTTCTGTTTACTTTGATGTCAGGTTTCATTAGTGGTTTTTGGTATATAAACAAGGTCAGCTTGAGGTCAAGCGTGGCTAAGAACCCTGATTTGAGAAAGTAGAGCTAAAGTATTGGACCGTATGATTGTACTCTTATTACTTTTTTGTTGCTTTATTTATTTATTAAATAGCAGTGAAGTCTAGATCTTGCAAATATTTCAAGAAATTGCATCTATATGGTCTGTATTTTAAGATTAGAGATCTTAAATTTTGATTTTTTTGCTTTAGTTTGATGTATTTAATTTGATATTTGGTATTTAATTTGGTATGTCTTAGGTCTGTACTGGACGATATTTCTTACACTTTTCTTTGCAGAAAGTTTGAGCTATGTGAAAATTTCCATTTATTTCAGAAGTACTAAATTTAGGGAGCTGTACAGAGGAGAATCTTTCTTAGTGAATTATCAGACATCTCATTTGTGATATCTGTTAAAGATACAGAAGGATCACTACATTTTAATAATTTTAATGTTTATGTTCTTGACTTCCAAAACTATTCAGAGATATTCTCTTCTAACTTGACTTCAAATTTTATCTGAAGTCATGAGGTTCCTTTCTTGTCCACTTGAAATCACCAGCATAAGTAATTTTGTTGTATCTCTTGACTTCTAACAACTTGCATTTTGGCCATAATATGTATACATATCTGTTGGTCAAATTATTTCCAGTACCTGCTTTCTGATAGAATATCCTGATGCTACACTAGAATAAATCACTTTTATATGTATACGTATTCTAATTTTTATAGCCTACTAGTAGCTACTGAAATCACTGCATTTTGAAGACAACTTGGTTGTGTTTTTTTGTGATAAACTTACTGAGACATTAAGCGGTTCACTTACACTACCTATGCATACAAAGTTTTGAATGGAATTTTCTGATTCTGAGTGGGGAACGTATTCATGTTTATTCTGTATATGTAACACATGATGTGGGGGTTTTGTGCATTTTTAAAATTTAGATTATCTTGAAGACTTGTTTTTCTCTACCCCAAATTTATTTTAATGAAACTATATACTTAGCTGAGCATTCTAAGTTATTTTATCATAATTCTTTTCAATTTCTGTTTAATTACCTGCGAGAACAGAAAAACTTAAGTTCCTTATCTTAAGAACTTATCTTAAGTTCCTAGATGCTTATTGGCTTTGAAGATTCAGGGTAGTGTTGGAGATGTGTAAAGGGAAACTTGGGAATAAGATTTTGAGCACCTGTGATGTGGATATTCTTTTCTGAAATAACAGTGCAGGCATACTGCCTTTGCTACGGGAAGTGGAATTTGCAATCAGTGCTTTGGCTAGCATACTTAAATATTGACTAGTACTTAGGAAAGGTTTTGCCTCTGCACCATCAGAACATCTTGTATCTTAGCTGAAAGCAATAAAATTTGGGAAATTTTTCTGGGCCAAGAGAATTATAGCCTGATTTTACTCAATACTAAAGCTAAAATAATGTTGATTTCTGTCCTTTTTGATAGAGTAATTGATTAATAATTAATCAGTTAGTAATTAAGTAGTGATTGATTAGTAAAAGCAGATGCATTTCAAACTTGCCAGTTTTCACAGGAAATTTAGAGCTTGTTTTGTTACATTTTGTGCTGAGATACCTTGTCACACAACTTCTTAATGACGGATCATAACTTCAGATAACTGTAATAATGTTGAATAAAAATCACTTTCATAAATTGTTGCAATTTTAATTTATCAATGATGTAAAATTCAGTCTGATGCACGAATGACATGTTTTTTTAGTTATTTCTCAATAGCATAATTTTTGTTGTTGTTTCCAGAACTTTCCTGATGTTGATGATGAAGGATACAGCATTAAACCAGAAGCAACACAGGATATCCTTTATACTATTATTGCGCCAAGCTATTTGATGTTAATACAATTCTTTGGAGAGAGGAAGTACCGACTAAAGAGTTAAGGAAGATGAATGACATTTATGTCTGAATTCTTATATTCATAGCTTTTGTAAAATTAACCAAACTTTTTCTTGTATATGTGTGTGCAAATGTTAAATATTAGATTAGATTAGATCCGCTCCCTTGGGAACTTTTAAAGTACAGTAAAATTAAAAAGAAAAAAAATAGCCAGATCCAATGCAGATCCAAAATTCCATGCAGATCTCTCTCCATGAAAAGTTCTCAGAGAGTTTATAAAGTTTGCAAACATTTTAAAGCATATTGAATTATCTGTTCTATACTTGAGCTCTCACTTTTTTTTTGTTGCACTAGAGCAGTGTAGAAATAGAATTTTTTTTACTTCATGAAGTCATTACACCACATGCTCTTTCCAAATGGTGCTTTTAGCTTTTACTGTCTTTTTAATACCTTCATACTGAAACCTTTCATATACAGAATAGATTTTGTTCTGAGTTGCCTTTATTGAAGCTCAAGATTTTCCTCTGCTGTTCCCCTGTTGCTTTGGAGGAAAATTCTTGTCCACTTTTTACTACCATTGCAGAGGAAAGTTCTACTTAAGAGCTGGGAGTAATTACCATGGATCTAAGCAAGCCTAGTCTGTTGGCAAGATAGTTAATTTTTGGAAATTTATTCACTGAATTTTCTGGGTACTTCATCTAAAAAGTGAATTTAGGCTGTGCTATTACCTTTAAATTGCAAAAACTTTTAAGCAGTTAACAGATCATTACAGTGGCCAGGTCATCATCATAACTTTTTTTCATCAGCTTTGCAGAATATTCCTCTAATGCCCACATGGAAGAGTCCTGTAACAATAAAAGCAGTTGGTGTAATCTCCTATTTACACAATTGATATAAAAGTGACAGACTTTTATCCAATTCTAAGAGGAGTGCATGCTTTGCATGCATTTCTAAAGTGAGAGAGAAGTGAACATTATTCATGCTTATGATGAATTATTCATTTGGACATTTTATTTTTTATTATCTCTTTTTTGTTGTGAAACAAAAGGCATACATTCAGTGAAAAATATCCATGATTTGCAATCTGTCATGAGATAGTACTTCAGCTGCTGAAAATTTTGACCAACTTCAGGGATTTGTCAGCTCCCTTTCTCTTTTCCTCCCTTAGCCTCTAGAAATTTATTCTGTTGATGGGAACTCATGAGCCAATTTGTTGGAGGACATTGTTTTATTATAATGACAGTCAATCTCAATACATCTGACTTAAATCTGTATTGGGCAAACACTTTACAAGAACTGTCTTATTTGTAGGAAATTAATCTTAAAGGTCATTGATAACTTTCAAGACAAGAAATCTTTTGATGAAATTAGAATTACTTTTCTTCGAAACCTTTTCTATAAATGCTTATTTTGAAGGAAGAGATAGGTGTAAGATAAAGATACTTGGCTTTTTCCTCATGACAGCTTTCAGATCCTTTCAGCTGCAAGGGATTTTGAATGTCAGGTTTAAAACTTTGTTAGGGGATAATTTGAAGGAATTTAATGCAAATATCTGTTATATTGTCAGGTGAAAATAACAGAAGTGACTTAGAGAATATATACACTTCTTCCAAGTGGTACAAAACTTTTGTGTTTCTGTAGAGGGAAATTTTCAAATTTTTCTTGTCAAAACAAGTGCAGTTTTTAAGACTTAGCTTGGGCCTTTCAGAGCTTTTCTTCAGTGTGGCTCTTGTGCTTAAAAAGCGCTGTTTATTTTCCTTATTTTGAGGTCTGAGACGTCATTGTGGTTCCTTTCTATCCAAAGATGACATTGTTCAGTTTACGATGCAGCCTTCTGTTTAACTGGCATCCTTAAAAATTTTTCAGTGCCACACTGCAAAAGGAGTTAGTAGTGGTGGCTCCTGCTCTTTCCTTCGCTGTTAATGTCAAGTACAGGTACCATGGGCTCATGTACCTGTACATCAGGTACAGGTACATTTCACTGCTCATCCAAAAAAATTAGGCTTTTCTTCATTTAATTTAAAAGGCATCTACATTTTTCATAAATCTGTTAGAATCCCTGCTAGAGTCTTGCAAATTATAATTTTACATGCAGAAGTGTTACTGCTTTAGAATCTTAAATTTAACCTCATGCCTTCAAACATGCAGTTTTTCAGTTATATGACAGATATTGCCGCTCTTCAGTTATATGATATCATGCTTTTCTGAGCAAAATCATCATTCTGAAGATAAATGGAATAAACCCCTAAATTTTAACTCTGAATTGTGCATTTTGGACTGTGGATGTATGTAAGTGCACAGAGAGGTCACTTAATATGAGCATTTTGTGGATCAAAATTATCAAGTAGATTAAACAGATGAATTTGAGGTATTTCCACCTTAACTGAGACAAACATACCAAAGAGAACCATTTCTATTCATCCAGTGAGTCTGACTCTGAAGATGATGAACCCAGGAGGTTCCATGTGGAAATAAAACCTGTCCAGCCAAATAACAGTTCTCAATACACTATGCCTTCTTTGGATGAGTTAAAAGTATCCATAGGGAACATCACTCTTTCTCCAGCAATATCTGTAAGTCTTTTGTTCCTTGTATTTTGATGTGTAGGAAAGTGATAAAGAAACTGTAGTGTAAACATATAATGTTCAGAATTTTTCTAGGTTCAGTAACTTTTTTCTTGTGCATTAGGTTATTATTGGTACACTTCATATTCCAGTATATATAGATTGCACTTTTATATGGCAATATAACATTAAGTACTTTTCTCATATTTAAACTTTCCTGTGAGATTTTTGAGCACTCAGTTCTTGTGTTTGTGTTCTTGCCCCCATAAGACATTTAGTTACATCTTAGATTTAGCTGAGCGTGGCTTTTAACATAATTTGTGAATTAGATTTCATTAACATACAAGTCTTTTAAAACAGATTGTATAATGAGTATACATCTAACATTTGTGGTTAAGCTTTATTGATGTATCCTGCCAGATCATGGACTAATCCTTTATACCACTATATGATAAATAATATTAGGGTATGCTAGTACAATATTCAGATCAGAGTAAGACTGGTTCAGAGTTTAAGGAAAATAGTGTGCATAACATATTAAAATAATAATTTTTCTCTTTTTTCCCTCACCACATTTTGAAAGCAGAGGCACAGTCCTGTAAGTAGAGAATGGCTTTTTATTTGCATTTGTAGTTAAAACTAAGTAAGTGTAGTATGTGAGGAGACTTATTGGGAAAACATGAGGAATGTTTTGTTTCATCTATACCATGTGATAGATACATAGGCTGTTTAATTTTCTGTTCCAGACAGTAGAGATTTAAAAATGCTGCTCGCTTTGGCAGTTCTACAGGATTTATTCCTGCATTTTCAAACTGATGTGGCAGATGTGCACTGGGTGCTCTGTCCAGGCTCATGTTCCATAGTCTTCTGCAAGCTCATGATGTTTTTGCCTGGCACTGAAAACAAAATATCTCATAGGAAGTTGAGAGGAAATAAGAACTCTGGGACTATTAAGTGGTTTATTTCACAGTAGAAGAACTTATTCCTATTTTTTTTTTCCTGTTTCAGGCACAAATGAATCAAAATTCATCCAGTAAGTGTGAATCTTTTAGTCTGTTACGATTTTGACATAGAATAAAAACAAATATTTTTTTAATTGTTGGAGACATAAACTTCTTAAATATCTGTACTTTTAATTGAACAAAATATTTCTCTTGTTAGTTTTATATAACTACTCCTAATCTATGTACTTGGCTGTTTCCTGTTGTGGGGACCAGATTAACCTGTATCTGACAGTAATGAGGAACACATCCAGATGCCAAAGAGGTTACCCCATGGGAAAAATTCCTGTGGAAGTTCCTGGAACCCTGCTCGAGTTTAGTATGTTCCACAAACCGGCAAAGCGCACCATATGTATGATGTAAAATACTGATATAGAGGATAGAGCATTAGCTTCTATTTTTCAAGGTTGACTGTGTTTTGGTTTTTTTTGGCCGATGGGAAACAAGGCCAGATTTGCTGAAGAACAGTGTTGATGTAAACGGTGTAATTCAAGGAAGAAGTTTCAAGCAAGCAACAGTTCTTTATGGTGCACATTGGTCTTTGTAGACTTCTCATAGTTCAGGAATATATAAATTTAAGTTATCGCAAGTTATAAATTTTCTTTTTTCCATTTTAATAGTAATTTGTTTTGAACTATTAACATTAATATGAACTATCTTTTTATAATGAAAATGAAATTTTTATTTTTTATTTCACACTTTTAGTGATAATACAGTATCTTTTTCTTAGGTGAAGAGTTAACAAAATCAAAACTTTCTGCTCCAGCTACTGAGTAAGTTCAAATTTAAAATTCTATCAAATGCTGTTTTGCAGGAATTTGTTCTTATTTTTCTAAGCTGGGAAACGCATTGGGAATGACAGCTGAGTCCTATCTGAAGTTGTACATCTATTGCATTATAAGCCTAAGTGTATCAATGGATATTTCCATTCATTTGTTTACCCCTTCTAATACATGTGATTTATTGTGATCAATCTCAGTTGGTATTTATAATTACATGGCTACACAATATTTTTTAATATTTAACTTCCATCCAAGAGTGCTCTGTGGTAAAGTGTTTAAGATTGCAAACCCCAAATTTATGCTGATCTGCGTACATTGCTTATATGTATATATGCTGAAATAAATTAATTTGAAGATGTCGGTCTCAAAAATTACAGTTATTTAACTGACATTATGGAGTATGTCCATGCACAAATTTTTGCCAAAGTGTTGGCTAAGACAGTCTCCTTATGTGTAAATCAGTTCTTTGACCTGCAACTTCTGAATAATTCTTTTCTTTTTAGATGCAAAGATTAATATAGACTAATTTGTCAGAAGTTTTATCATATTTTTGAGGGACTTTTTACAAGAGTTATGTAGTGATAAGACTAGGAGGAGGGGCTTTAAACTTTAAACTGAGAGTAGTTTTAGATTAAATATATGGAGGAAATTCTTTACTGTGATGTCTGGTGAGATGTGGAAACAGGTCACCCAGAGAGATTCTGGATGCTCTGTCTCTGGAAATGTTCAAGGCCAGTCCAGAAGGGACTTTCAACAACCTGGTCTAGTGGATGCCAGCATGGTTAGAACAGAATTTTTAAAATCCCTTCGAAGCTAAACTGTTCTGTGAATTATAATTATTATATCATCAAACTACTACTGAAGTTTTTGATTTTTATGAATGCATAAATCTTCCATTTCTATTCCAATTTTAACTCTTAATATAGAAAGGGGAACAGTGACTTCCTGGCATGGGATCCATTCTTCAGCACTTCTCTTGAATCTTCCTCTTCAGCTTCTTTGGCATCCTCATCCTCCTCAGGTAAAATATTTGATGGTAGAGGTGGTGTTTGCTGTATTTCTAGATGTTCCGGTGTTGTTTTTTCAGTTATTACAAGGGGATGTGCTTTGATGCATAAATTATAGAACTTTATAAAGCAGTATAGTGTCTTAGAAGTATCACACGTCTGAGAAGGCAGCATATAGGGCTTTCAAGCTAGAGAGCAAGAAGGAAGAGGGAGTCCTAGACACTTCAGGAAAATTCTGTTTTGCTCCTTCCTTTTTTGTTGCCTTCTTATACTTACTGAATAATTGCTCTCCATCGGGAGTGTAATCCTTTTTTTCAGCTGGTAAGGCTGGGAGGTTAAATGGAGGTTGTTGCAGCAACTGTGAGACAAGCTGAACTTGCACAATGAATAGGGATGATTTCTTCTTTCCAGGAAAGTCAACTGGGCTACAGAGTAAGAAGGCATTGCAGAGCTTTGCTGTGAGGAACTCGTTTCCTGTAGGAGATTCTGTTAGGAGATGTGAAGTCATAATCCAAGGGGAGATGGATAAAAATAACAGGACTAAGACATGAATTAAGCTGAGATGCTGAAAGCAGGGATATTGCAAGGAAAATGATGGGGTGTGGCATATGGGAGGTGGAGGGAGAGAGCACATGTTGCTTGGGAATTTTTGATTGCAGTATATTAGTGGGACACCAGCAGGCTTTCTATAAACCTGGTCTTTACAAAAAATAGTTCTATACTTCTTTTCAATCTACCTACTGTGTATCTTTACTCCAACATCTTAATTTTTCTCTTAATGCAGACACTTTCCTCCTCCCACACACCTGAGAAATGAAGTGTGTTCACTGATTTTTTTTTTAACTAAGTACTTGTATTCCAAAAATAGTCCTCCCTTCTTAGTTCATTATGGCTTTCTAGTGATTTTCTGCTGTGCATGATCATGCAGATTGAAGAATAATAAGGAAGAACACATGTATCAATAGGAGAATTCTGAAAAACTGGTGTTATTTCTTGGCTTAAGTAATGTTCTTTTAGCAACAATCAACATTGCTTTGTAACACTTCAGATTTTAAGAACTTAGTCTTTCACTACAAATTCGTGTTCCTTAAAGGTTAAATTTTAATAAATCTGGCTTACCGAATTCATTATAGTTCTCTCATCCTGACTTACATAATCAGTCAGTAGTATTGCCAAGTGAATCCACCATGTGTGGTAACACATTTAAGAATAAATTCTAGAGAGATATTTATTACTGGAATATTCTGAAAAGAAATGGTGCTTTCTTAAAGTATTCTGTTTTGATAGCTTTGGTCTTATGTTAGAGTCTGCAGAGAAAGGCAGAGGGTATTGAACTTGTTGCTGGTGGTTGTAGCTGTATGGAGGTGCTTATTGCTGTGCCTGGATGAGAAGTGAGAGCAGGTTAGGAAGTCTTCATACAGTTCCTCCTGGCAGCAGAACTATGGAGAAAGTAGTCTCTGGCTGATGAGTAATGACAGAGATCCATAATATCCTCTGTAGCTGTATCTGGCAGGGAGTCATCTACCCTAGTCGTACCCATGAGGCTTATACACAGAGCCCTGCAGTGCATTGAAATTGGTGCAACAGAAGATCTTGTGGGCATAAATCAAGTTTAGATACATCTGTGCCTTGGCAAACTTTATCTGATAAATAATTATTTCAAGGACTGTTGTTTAAGAAGTTAACTAAGATATTTACATTTGTGAAATAATTTGTAGAATTAAATGGAAACTAAGTGTTCCAAAGTATAACAAATTTATAATATATTTGGGGTAAAAGAAAAACTGGATCAATATAGGTCATGTTGTTTAAATTGAGTTCTAATGCTTGCTAACTTGCAAGTAAGTTTTAAAATTTTCGAAAAAATACTTATCAGATTGTATTTTGATTGAAATCAATATTTTATCTTCAGCTTGAAGGTTAGTAGTAAACTGGTGCTTAAAGTTTTTGAAAATCTCAATCCAAAACTTAAATTACATACATTAGTTGTGTGGAATACAGTATATGTCCCTCATGGTTAAACATTTGTTTATCTGTTGTTTTATAACCATGTTAATCATTGAACACTTAAACTGCTTTGGTATTTGAGCAGACAGTGGTTTATGCAGCACAGAAGTAATCTTTGGTCATCCATGAATAATCCCACTTTATTAGAAGTTTAAGCTAACTTTGTTATCTTGAACAAACACAGGACTTTTTTTTTAGCTAGCTCTTGATACTTTAAAAATGCTTCTATTAGTTATCTTCCTTATTTTCATCCATATGTATTTTTTAAATTGTTCTTAACATCTCCAGATTGTTTTTAAATAGGATTTACAGTAGTATTTTAAAGCCTTTGAATGATAGTTAAAATATCTGCCTGAAAGGGAAAGCTTTGTTTAAATTCTTAATGTTTAGGTGGACTTAGAGAATGTATTTGTTTATGGCGAAAGGACCACTGTAGAGGGGACAACTGTACTTTTGATCTGAACTTTTAAATGTATTTCTTTTTTTTGATTTTGGTTGTCACTGCTGTTGCTCCTAGCTCTGCCAATCTGCAAGATGTTGAGAATTGACTAACCTTGCATTTTCTACTTCTGTTGTCATCTAGAGCAACAGACAACAGCAAGTGCACAGAATACTTGTGGAAAATTCCTTTTTTCAGCAGTCAGAAGATTATAGGATGAGAAAGGAAAAAAAAACTGAGTTGGATGATGCCTCATCCGTATTGTTACTTACTAGATACAGATTGATGCAGACAGAATAACTATCAGACTGAATCTTGTGGCTCCATTGTCATAATTCATTCACCTGAAAGCCAGATCTGTTGGACCTTCCTATTACAAATATTAGAACTAAGAGGATCAAAGTCTTTGGAAGGAACAGGATAGGTTTGACTAAATAACTTTGAAGGAAATTAAAAGCAGAAAGCTGTGGAGAGGAACCAAAAATGGAGTAGAATGCAAGAAAGAAAGGACAAAGATGAGAAAAAATTAAATCACAACAGCTAGGAAGTCAAAGGAATAGGGAAAGTTGTGAGAAATAGAGCCTTAAGTGGAGAGATAAACAATAATATTTTTTTAATGTACTAAAAATGGAAAGGGACATGGTTGGCACTATGAATGAATTACATATGATATGTGTCTGGCTTTTTTCTTCTATTTGTTAGATGGGGGCATTACTTTAGTAGAACAGTTATTTTTCATGCTGTCTAGTAGTCCTTGTACAGTGAATATTGAATACTTTTTTGAATATTGAAAATTTTATCTTTTCGTTGTTGGTCCTAGTTTGAATTCTTGCCTTTTCCTTCAGCTACCCTAACAGAGCACAATAGGAGCTCCTCATCATCTACCACTGATCTGCCTGAGTGTAGAATATCTCAGTCTTTGCTTGGACACCAGACAGATTCTGGGTCTACAAGCCCATCCTCACCAGGCTTTACCATTAGCACTTTGTGCAAATCTGGTGTTACAGCAGCGCCATCAGGGAGTACCAGTACTTTATCCTGTTTTTCACGGTCTCAGAGTCAGTGGATTTCCTTTGCTGATGAACTTGTTACAATTAGACATACAAGCACAGACAAGAAGGAGCCCCAAAGATTGCATTTTAAAACTGAAAATGCCTGCCTTGCCTCTTCTGCTTTGCTTGGGAATTCTTCCAACAGCTGTGCTTCTGAGGATCAAAGTGACCTTTTCAATAACTCTATATGCCATGAACAATTATTCATTGAAGAAACTGGCGCTGCTGCTGAAATATGTTCTGCATCATCTTCAGCACTACTGGACTATAGTTTAGTGTCTTCTTGTGCTCATGCAAATAAGGGTATGCCAAGCATGCATTCTGTACTACTCTTTGCTAATTACTGACTCCAAAAAGAAAGCTTTGGATTAATTTTTTATTTTTGTTACTGTTGCTCAACTGATGTCAAAATTAACTCATCTTCTTACTTGGAATGTACTAAACTGCTTGTTAATACCAGTTGGGACAGTTAAGTAAATATTCAGTTTGAAATAAGAAGAAAATTCAAATAATTCATTTAAAGGCATTGCTTTTTCTTAACTATATAGTGTTGCTTTTCTAGGAATGGGAATGTATTTTTGTGGGATGTCAGACAGCAATGAGATCTCAAAGATTAAGTAATTGCGTTTGCAAAAACAATTATTTTTACATACGAACTTCCAAGAGTGGTCGGTATAAAAACAGTTGAGAGCAAAGAGAAAGCCCATGATGCTGTTTTTAGATGTACTTTTCAGGGTACACATGGCACTATTTTAAACGCACTTACGGTTCTTGGTAACTCCTCTAGTAGAAACATCACCTCTAGATATTCTACTCAAGTAAATAACAATTTATGTTCAGTGTAATCTTTCTAATGTTTTCTTAACTTTGCTTTCTTTCAGCAAGGCCCACCACTCCTCTTTCTGTGGGCACTATTGTACCTCCTCCAAGGCCTGCTTCAAGACCAAAGCTGTCTACTGGGAAACTTAGTGGGATTAATGAAATAGTACGTATTGATTTTTTTTATTTGCCATTTGACTTAATTTCAGATACACCATTCATTTACTCTGTTACAGTGGAGTTACTTTCTAGACAATGTTCAAGTAATCACATAAGCAGGTTTTCAACATGGCCAAATAGGCATGGTAATAGTTTATGATAGCTATCTCATTACAACAAATAATTATTAACACAAGTACAAATGTCCAAACCATAATTTTTGCATCAGCTGAGTGTTTTTTCAGATGAGCAAATCAGTAATTTAATAATGAAAGACAAAATACTGTTGAAGTTATTAACAAACCTCCCTTGACTTAGGGATATCACCAAAGCTCTGGAAATGAGTGGGGTTTTTTTCAGTTGCATGTTGACAGAAGTAGCCCTGTTGTGACTTCTCCCTGCACTTGGTGCTGGTTTGTGGAGAAGAGAGGTGGTAGATCACAGTTGCTGCCCATGAGGATAGTGAGAGGTTGCTGAAATACTGTTTGCATGTGCCTGCAGGGCGGGTTCACCTGCCGATAAGGAATGTGCTAAAGAATGCAAATAACCAAACAGCCTATCAGACTAGGCTATGCCTAATTTCTTCTGTAAATATTAGTATTCTGCAGGTTTCACTTGACTTGGAAAAATGTTCCTGTGGTAAAATCCTATTATTGTCTTTCAAAGTAGCAAGACATTTTCACCATATTCTTGGTACAAACGAAATTTTCATCTTATGCTTTGAAAAAACTGACAGAATATTTTCAAACTGTTTTGCTTTTCTGTAGGATCAGAACAGAGTTTATTTTTAAATTCTTTTCTCTTTCCAATACAGAACTGTAGTAATTGCTCTTAGCCCAAGCAATCTGTTCTTCATGTCATCATAATTAAATAGAAGAATTTATCTGTTCTGCTATAAAGTATGATCCTGAACAAAGCTACATACCTTTTACACTGTTGCTTTTGAAATTTACATTATGTGGATACAAGTAGAACATTGCAGTTCTCTTCATTATATGTTAACTCCTTTTACAATTCTCATAGTCTCTATTATAAAGCCAACAAGTGCAGTAGAATGGGGAAAAAAAAGTTACTGTGACATCTTGCCTTTAGCGGGGAGGAAACATCCAAATTCACAAATGCTAATGGTCGAGAGGAATTACTAAAGTCAGAGGGTCCCCAAAACTCACAAAGCTTTATTATTAAATTATGCACTTGACATGGAAATTGGTATGTTAGTCCCTGACCTACTATATATGCACATGACAGTGGGTTCTGGATAAAGAGGTAGAATAAAAAAATAAGAGACAAAGGAACATATTAAATAAACAGAGAAAGAGATATCACCAGTCCTGGTTCCAGTGTCAGTTCAGCTGATGGAATGTCCTGGAGGTATCATCTAGGCTTGTTGGGAGTACCAGTTTTCCCCACCCTGGAGCTAAGTTTCTTGTTTTCTTTGCAAATAGTCATCATGCACAGTTCATTCTTTCAGACTTTTCTGGAATCTAGTCAGATGGTTTTGGGGGTCCTGCATGGTCTTATTACCCCGCTACAGTCCATGCCCACTTTTCTGCCTCATTCCTGCCCTTGAGTTGTTCCTGTTCTTGTGCTTATCTGCAGGAGCCAGAGCTCCTGGATGTCATGGAAGAATGTTGCCTACTGCTGCACAGCACCTTCTCCAGCCACATCTTGTTCTTTTTCACTTTGTTATTACCAACAATCCTTGATTATTATCAGCAGACCTCGTCTATTAGTACCAGTCCTTGGTTATTAACAATGATCTATGGTATTACCAGCAGGCCTTGACTATTAGTAGCAGCAAGCCTTGGTTACTGCTAACTGTACTTGATCAGTATCAACAGCCCTTGGTCATTATCAACATTATCATTTGTCTGTTATTATCAACAGTCCTTGGCTGGTTCAATACTCATGCAGCTATCAGTGTTTCAGACATACACATTAGCCCCTTGTCTTCTGGGATTATGCAAAATTATGCTTTGGGGGTTTCAGTACCTTCAGTACCTTTCAGATAGCATGATCACTAGTTAAATAACTTAACAGTAAAGTGTATCCTAAAACCATTCCATTTAGAGTGGAAGAGACTTTTAAGTTCTCTAGGCCAACCTGCTCAAAAAAGGGCTGACTTCAAAACTGTATCAGGTTGTTCAGGAACATGCTGAGTTTTGAAAATTTCCACAGTGGGAGATTTTGCAATCTGCCAATCTGATAGCCTGTCTTAGGATTTTACCAAAAGGTTGCAAGAAGGACTTTTTCCCAAAGTCTGGTTGCCATTTCTTCACTGTAGCTCTTCTGGCATCAGAAGACACTGACTTTGACTTCTTTGTGTGCCCTTTTTTACCTAGTAGGAGCCTGCTAGGCTCCTAATCTCTTCTTAGGCTTCTGTTCTCTGGGCTGAAAAAACCCTGGTCCTCTCTTGCTCCTGTACTCCAGTCACAGCTATTTTAATTGCCCTCTGCTGCTCTCACTTCCAATTCATTACTAGCTCTGCTTTAGCTCTCTAAATCTGTGTTTGCCACACACACAGGTCTGTAGTCTTAGTTTGTGATACTGTGTTCTGTTAGTATTATTGACAGGCTGTTGCATAATCAAGTATATTCGACTTGACTACTCTGTCAAACAAATCTATAATCTGTGAAATAATGGGATTTACTCCAGTGGACAATGCAGGTTCTCTATTTTACACTAAAAACTAGGGTAGATAAAACATGAAAGAAACTATGTTGAGAAGCATTATTAAATTGATTGGGGCATGAAACAAGAAATTTCTATTTACAATATTTTTCATCTCTTTAAAACCACTTTGTGTTATATTCCTGTGATCTTTTTTTTCAGCCTAGGCCATTCAGCCCTCCATTGACCTCTAACTCAAGTCCACCTCCAACAGCCCCTTTGGCACGTGCGGAGAGCATTTCTTCTATATCCTCTTCTGCTTCCCTCAGTGCAGCAAACACACCTACAGTTGGTAAGTTTAATTAACCATTTTATCTTACTGGAGAAATAGGACAACTCAGCCACTAGGCTGCACATGCTGTGCGAAACATTTGTTGGAGTTAGTTACTTCATATATGAGTCCAGGTACTTCGAGCATTCTTTGCAGTGTCTGCTTCTAAGTGACACTGATACTCAGGAAAATAGATTAAGTTAGATTAGACCATAGATCCAGTTATGGCATGTTCTTTAGGGAAATATTATTCACAATTAACATTACATGAATTCTTATTTGGTATCAAGTATGACACGTTATCATATATTTGTTCAGAAGATGTTATTGTATAGGTGCAGAAATACTTAGGGATACTGAAAAATTTGGATGAGTACAAATGTTCACAGAACTGAGTTCTTTTATGTTCTAATGCTTCTTTTTCTTCAAGTTAGTTAAGAATATAAGTTAAGCAGTAAAGGCAAAATAAACAATTAAACAAGAAAGATTAAGATGAAAAGAAAATTTGTCTTCGTGTGTTGCCACTAATTTCAGAAAATTTTATCTTGTTTTTAAAGGAAGGCCCTTCAGTTTTAATATTTTATTATCATAAATCAAAAAGAGACATTGGGGCTTTTTTAGCTGGGTTTTTTTGTTAGTTTGGGAAAGGCAGGGCATTTAAACTTGTTTATTTAGCAGTATTGAATTATTTAATTCCTGAACACATTATACCTTTAGTCACCAGTTAAATCAAGTTGTCAAGTTATCATTCAGTTATCTGCAGATGTTATTGATGCCAAGGGTTCTTCACTTAGGCTTAGCAGCTCTGAAGAGCATCTGTGCAGCACCTAGTGAAAGTTCTGCAGTGGAGTAGTTTCCACCCTGTGCAGAAACAAAGCCTCTAAGCTCTGCCCAGCCTTAGCTCTTACAGTTCAATGTCCACCAATTTCACAAATGCTGAGAAGCATCACAGAAACACAACTAATATTTTGGTTGCCAGAGTCTATCCAGGCTTACATCCTCAGGTCTCAATTTGGGTGTTGAGGAACCAAAAATTGGTGGCAAGAGCATCAATATCCCCAGCTCTGGGAACATATGTATGTGTGTTGTTGGAAACAGCGGCAGAGTGTAATCATGAGGTGAGAGAGAGGTAAGGAGATGTGTGCTGACAGTGAGGTTTGATGTGGTTATTATTCTGGCCTAGGAAAAATAAACAAGACCAGTTCCATCTGCACTGACTGTATGAATTAAATAGTCCTGGGAAAATGGGAAGGGCAGTACAAAAATATTAAATACTTGGGGGCATGAGCATATAGTTTGCAATATATTGTGTTCTTTTGACTTTTGCACAATCTAATGTTCCCCTTACCTTATTTGTTATGAATAATGGAGAATTGGCTCTGATTATCTTCTTCCAAGTGAACTATAAAGCATGCATAATAGAGTGCTTCTCTTCTGCTTTTGCCTTAATTTAATTTGCAAAATATTTTTTAATATCAATTTTTAGCATCTCTTTTTGCTTGAAATACTTTGTTTTTTGCAATGTTTTCTTTCATTTAAATGTAATAGACAATGACCTTTGAGTCAAAATCTTCCTACAATTGAAAAGCTTTGTAAGACAGGTATTGTCTTTTGGTGCCAGGTATTGTATTCAAAGCACATTTATGTCTTAACTAATCATCCTAATATACTACATCTAATAAAATTGTATTTTTGAAACAAGTTTCTCCAGATATTTCTGGTATCTGGCACATAGAAGTTGCTTGACATCTCAAGTACATAACAGGTTGTATGTTGCTGAAATCACCAAAACTTGATGTAACCACTTTTATATAATGTTATCTTCTGTCTGTCCACTTCCCTGCTCCATAAACAAGCTGAAACTTGGCCTTGGTTCTTCAGTTTGTCATTACTACTTTCTTTCAAGTAAAGTGAATATATTTTTACTTTGACAATCTTAATTGTCCTAACACAAGTAGGTAATAATGTTTCTATATTTACATATAATGCAGATCTTAGAAGACAGACATAATAAATACAGTCATTTTTAAGATAAATTTTATTTTCATCATAGCTGTTTACCCAGTATTAAAACTATCTGGGTCTTTGTTCCTAAACTAAACTAAAACCATTTGATGAGCTTTATTCATCTATCCTTTTTATTACCAATGATGCAGTGTTTTGGTCTGCACTTTGAAGGTGTCAGTGCAACTATTTGCATGATTATGTTACTAGTTCTTGTGTCTGCACAGCTCAGGGGCTAGTAGTGATAATCAGGCTGAGGCAACTGGCAGGGCATTTAAGCCAGGTTTGCCATCACTGCCATAGGTGATAGACCCAGAGCCTTCATCTTGAGTTGCAGCCTGAGATGAATTTAGGATACCTCTCTGGTATGCACCTCTCAGGATGCATCTCTGTCACTTCCCTTCTCTCTGAGACCTCACAGCAGGTATAGAAAACCCTGAAGCTGAATGTTGCGGCACTGAATTGTACTCAGAAGCAAGGCAACAGAACTCTGACTTTCAGCATCAGGACAAGCAATTACGTTTATTTCATATGATAGAATGACAGAATCATGAAGGTTGGGAAAAGACTGCCAAGATCAAGTCCAGCCATTAAACAATCACTACCTTGTCAACTAAACAATAGCAACTAAGCACTCCAGTCATTCCTTGAACACCTCCAGGGATGGTGACTGTTGTCCAGCCTGGATCTCCACTGGCACAGCTTGAGGCCATTTCCTCTTTTCCTATTGTGGATTGCTTGGGATCAGACTGTGCACTACCTTGCTACACCCTCCTTTCAGGCAGTTGTATAGAGTGATAACGCTTCCCCCCCCCCCTTATCACTCCTTTTCTCCAGGCAAAATGTCCTGAGCTCCTTCAGCTGTTTCTCATATGACTTACTCTCCAAACACTGCTCTTGCTCCATTGGCTTTCTCTGGATGTGCTCCAACACCAAAATGTCTTCCTTGAATTGAGGGGCCCAAAACTGGACACAGCATTTGAGGTGTGGCCTCACCAATGTTGAATACAGAGGAACAATCCCTTCCTTGCTCCTGCTCCTGCTGCCACTCTGTTGCTGCTCCAGGCCAGGATGCCCTTGGCCCTCTTGGCCACCTGGGCACTGCTGGCTCACGCTCAGCTCTCACCAGCACCCCCAGGGCCTTTTCCTGTGGGCAGCTCTGCAGCCCCTCTGCCCCAGCCTGTGGCACTGCCTGGGGCTGTTGTGACCCAAGGGCAGGGCCAGCACTGGACATTTTTGGATGTATAATAGTTTATTTACTTTTCAGTTTATTGGTTTCTACAAGAATGCATAGATTGTTAAATTAAAGAGTGATGAACAGTAGGAGCAGAGCAAAGAAGAGAGAAGTGATCTCATTTGTAGTTTCCCAAACAGATCTCTGACAAATATATACATATGTACTTGCTTTGGTGTTCCCTGAAAAGTAGTTAAAAGCATATTATTTTTTCTAATAAATTTCACTTTTCAGTCAAGCAAACAGTATTTGTCTTTTACCAACAGGAATATAATTAATTATGTTTGCATTACTGCACAATTTTTGAAATACTGCTATAAAAATGTACATAAGGCAATTAAGTAAAATATTTTAAAATAATTGATACACCTATATACAAGGTAATCCTGTTTGCTCTACAGTTGTTTGTTGTTCCTTAGTAAATTGGCAGAAAAAGACATTAAAACAGCTCAGCAACTGTAGTGACACATTCATTGAGTGTACACTTTGGTTTTAGTGAATAATAATTCTGGAGTTCAGTATTTCATCAAACAGAATTTCAAGTAATTGACAACTCATTATTTTATCACCTCTTGATACAATGATTTCTGGATTCCTGAGACTATTGAGAATCACAGCTTTTATTGGTAGTTTTCAGGGAAAGAAAAAAACTTTGGAATCATGATCCATGTATTGTCTGAAAAGAATAAAGAAAAACAACCTACTATTCATACTGAAAAAAAGAGAAAAAATCAGCAGTTTTTAGCCAGAATCATAATAATTAGTTAATTTAAGAATTTTTGGTTTTCAATACTTTTGACTAGATCTTTTGGATCTAAGGAGGCCTAAGTGTTGCACAAATGTTTTCATGGTACTGAGAAGCATTCTGAACATTTTACTACCTTATGTGAGTAATTGTAATGAAGAGGGAGGTATGAGGTAGCAGAATTAGACCAGCTCCTATCTTTTGCTATCTTTCTGTCACTTATCTCTTAATTTAAGGTCTAATATGAGATATTAGGTGCTCTGTGAAGAGCAAGGTCCCACTTCCTTTTTACTTCTGAAAGAGCTCAGAAAGGACAGCCACTTAGAGGAAATAGATTTAATTTGCCAGGAGCAATAATATTATACAGAAGTATTTTGTTTCTGCTTTGTGGTATGAAAGAGAAATTTTTCAATTTGCTTATGAAAAGATAAAGACTGTACCTCCTTTGTGATAGGTAATACTATCCTTTTCTTCATGGTACAAAAAAACATAAGATGCTATCTACTACACTGCTGCACTAAGAAAAAACAGAAGAAACTTCCAGTATTATCTTTCATATTCCATATACATGTAGAAAATTTGTGAAAAATGAAATCCCATGATAACCTGTTTCATCAACAGTATATGCACATTTCAAAAAGCCTTGGCATGAGGTCTTGGTTGATACAGTTCTATATTGGAATTGTGTTGTGTTGGCACAAGCAACAAGTGAAGACTTCTCCAATAATTTCTGCTTGGGAATTGCAGTGTTTGTTGGCTGAAAAAGTTAAAAGAATGTTAAATAGTTCACTTACATGGGGTAATATTGATGAATTTGTATTTAAGTTCATTTTTACTTTAATTGAGTTATTTGTATTTCTGTGACCATTTTATCATGCATTTTTTCATACAAAAAAGCATACAGTAGGGATTTTTTTTAAACATTCTAGTCAATTTGCTTTGAGTCTGTTGACTTCACCCCCACCAGTAGCCATTTTACTGCTGTGTTCCTCTCTGTCATATATTTCCCTGTGTCTGTTTACATCATGTCATACCAATAGTCATACCTATATTCTTATGCTGCTGAGCAGCATTTTGGTGCTGTACTATGTTTATATATGTCTACACACTTTAAAAGTAATGCCTCAGATGAGACTGTGGTGTTGGTGTGAACTCTTGTGAAAATTACAGATGTAGTCAACCATTCTGAAATCTACTAAGCTTTGTGAAAATTAAATTTATACTGTATGTATTCTAGGTGTTTCACGTGGTCCCAGCCCTGTCAGCCTTGGAAACCAGGACACCTTGCCTGTTGCAGTAGCTCTTACTGAATCTGTTAACGCCTACTTTAAAGGAGCAGATCCCACAAAGTTAGTTAAATAGTGAATTGTGTTGAATGTATTGAGTTACAATAAGAAAAGACAATGTGTCTACTTTTCATACTGGGGGAGGGGAATGAGTATGCATTAGAAGGGAAATTCAAAGGAGTTTTTGTCCCTGGGCATAAATGATAACCGTAGCTTATTGCTCTGTAATGGCCTGCATCCTGCCAGGAGTTCACATACACCTGCTCTACACAAATGTGTTCAGTGACAGCACTGAGAATGACAAGGATTTTTATCAATGTCAGGTAGGTGTTACATGTAATTTTTTGCAGCTGAAAGCACTTAGTTCCCTGTGACATCCAACCCATTGCTATGCTACTTAGGCCTTGCCTAGGCAGAGCCATTGACATGTTTTCAAAGCTTGAAAAATATCCAAGACTACTGTATGCTTAAGCAGTTAATTTTTTTTATTTCTTATTTCATCTTAATTCCAAGCTGAAAGTGGCAGTACATAGTCACATGGCCCTCATTTGAGACTGATTTTCTGTTTTAAATTCAGTTCATAAGATTGTGAAATCATAATGGTTGCTTTAAAATTATTATTAGAATTAGGCAGTTAATAAGTTGCAATGAAACTGATTTTTTATTCTCTTCTAGATGTATTGTGAAGATTACTGGTGATATGACAATATCATTCCCAAGTGGGATTATTAAAGTCTTCACCAGCAACCCATCTCCTGCTGTGCTCTGCTTCAGGGTGAAAAACACAAGCAAACTAGAGCAGATTCTTCCAAATACACAACTTGTATACAGGTTTTGTATTTTTTTAACATAATTGTAAACTACTTAATTTGTAGAATTGTTTTATATCAACAATTCTACAACAGTGTTGTGTATCAGAATTCTTTGCAGTCTGGTTTATTGAATTACATATAATTTAATTTTCTGAATTAATCTTGTTCAGCTTAGTTCTCTCCACTACCAGTATTAAAGATCTCAATGATTACTGGACTTAAAACTTGTGCTGAGTATAACAGGAGCCATAAAAAATAATTTGTACACGTGTCTGTGTTTTCGTATGGATTTTATAATGTCTTTACACAGTAGCAATAATAATGGGAAAACTAAATGATTAAATAGTAAGCTTAAATGGCAAACAAGTAGTAGGAGATTCATGTACTCTCTTTTGCCATCTACTAGTATATTTTAAAGTCAAATCATTACACTGATCAGATTCTTTACATAACTATCTCTCAGATGTGTACCAGCATGCTCGGAAGAATTTGTAGGAAAAATAGATTGCTGATTGAGTAGGATAATTGTTGAAATTGCACTTGGAGATAATTGTTTCTTTAAAAAATAGAAAAGCTGGAATTTTTTTAGCAGAAATCCATTTAAGTTGAGTAGTTTCTATTTCATTTATTGGAGAAATTGTTTGAACACTGAGCTAAATGTTTTTGAATGCTGTATTTTTTAAATTACTGAAATAATAAATCAAACCATATGCATGTATTCTTTTATATTTCATTTCATTTTGTTAGTTCATACTTAATGTAATGAATAATTCATGCAAAATTAAGTTTAATCATTCTTTGACATGACAGTTTATAACTGAAATGTTAGCAGAGATGTGTCAGACAAAGTGAATTATACTGAAAAAGCATATTTTGCAAAAAAAAGTTTAAAATATATGATATTCTTGAATGACTGGTGTAATATTTCACCCCTAATTAATGATCTTTCTCTATAGTGATCAGTCACAAAGTGACTCCAGTGCAAAAGACTTTTGGATGAACATGCAAGCTATAACTGTCTACCTCAAGAAATTATCAGAGCAGAATCCATCTGCATCCTATTACAACGTGGATGTTTTAAAGTATCAGGTAAACACTTTTATCCTTTTGTAATTTTTAAGGAATTCCAGCAGATATTATATACACTCAGAAATTAAAAGAATTATTCTTTGTCTGCCAGCAGGGAGGTGAACTGTCATCTTTCATCTAGACTAAATCTGGGTATGTCTCTACTTACAATGCATAGACTCTGCCCAGGCTTAGCACATGCCTGCTATCCTTCCTGTCATTCCCTAAGATACAGAGCTTGTTTCAGCTTGCTAATGCTTCAGGTCAATCCTACAAGCAAGCTTCAAACACTCCTTTTTTTTATATTTGTCAGCAAAGTCAAATACTCCTTTAAGAGATCTGATGGGAACTTCTTGTCATTTGTACTTGTACTGTCTTTGATTTTGCAATTGCCTAAGTTTTGGATGCTGTCACTGATGAATTTTAATGCATGGTTCTAACTTGCAGTTGAAAGACAGTTGGTTTAGATTAGATATTATGAAAAAATTCTTTACTCAGAGGGTGATGAGTCACTAGCACAAGTTGCCCAAATAAGTTTTGTATGCCCCATCTATCCCTGGCAGTGTTCAAGGCCAGACTGGATAGGGCTGTGAGCAACCTTGTGAAGTAGAAGTTGTCTGTGCCCATGATGAGGGTGGGTTGGAACTATATGATCTTCAAGGTCCCTCCCAACCCAAACCATTCTGTGATTCTATCTGAGAATGTATGACATTCTGATTTCTCACAATGAGAAATAGAACAGTAGTCAGAATGGATTTACTGAGTGTAAGTCAGGTTTGACCAAGCTGACAAACTTCTGTGGTGACATGACTGCCCCTGTGGATGAGGGCAAAGCAGTAGTTAATTGTCTGCTCAGACTTCAGGATGCCTTTCCATGCCATCTAGCACAGAATCCGTATAGAGAAGCTGGAGAAGAGCAGGCTGGATGAGCAGACACTGAGGTGAACTGACCCCCAGGGGACATACTGATTTTACAGTTTAGTAGCTTCATTAATGATCTGAATGATGGGACAGTGTGTATGTATCCTTGGCAAGCTGATATCCTTGGCTGATGATACGAAATGGAGATGGCCCTCAGAATAAGCCAGAGGATTATTTTGCCCTCCTAAGGGGGCTCAACAGGCTGCAGAAATGGGCTGAGTGGAACCTCATGAAGTTCAACAAGAAACACACGTGGGGAAACCAAGTATAAATTATTTTGGCAGAAAAGGACCTGAGGGTCCTGTGGGTTACTATGTTGAACATGACCCAAACAACTCGCTGCTCATGCTGCAAAGGCAGCAGTTGGTCTCCTGGATGGTCTCCTGAGCTGCATTAGGCAAGGCATTGCTAGTAAGTGAAGTGAGGGGATCCTTCCCCTCAACACTGGTAAAACCCCACCTGGGGTGCTGTGTTCATTTCTAGGTTGTTCATTGCTAGTGAGAGTGGATAGCATTCAGCAAAGGGCCACGAAGATGATGATGGGACTGGAGTATCTGTCCCGTGAAGAAAGCCTAAGAGTGTTGGGACTCCTAAGCCTGAAAAAAGGAAAATTCAGGGAAATTTCATAAATATGTATAAATATCTGAGAGAGGGCATAGAGAGGACAGAGCCAAGGTGTTTTCACTGGTGCCCAGTGACAGAAACAGAGGCAGAGAATCAGAATCAGAATGGACATATGCTGAATCACAGGAGATTCCCTCTGAACAGTCAGAGCCACTATTTTTCTTATGACAGTGGCTGAGCTCTGGACACAGGTTGCCTAGATGGGTAGTAGAGTCTCCATTCTTGGAAATATTCATAAGTTTTCTGGAGCTTATGCAGCCAGCTGGAGGGTTGGACCAGACAGCCTCCAGGAGGTCTCTGTCAACTTCAGCCATTTGGTGCATCAGTGAGATGATGTTCTGGCTGTTAATAAAAAGCCTTCATGAATAGTCAAGACTTACTCACCTCAAGGGAGATCAGAGATTTTCTAGACCTGCGTTGACATATCTGAACATGTGAGACAATTGTCTGCACAACAAAAAAACAAAACTGAAAATTACCTGTCTGTCCAGCTGTTAATACCTGTAGTTTCCCTATCTGCCTAGTGTGGTTTAAAATCCTGGCATACTGACCCTGCAAAAAAGGATGTTAGGCACATGAATTTCTTGGGAAAGATGGGAGAGAAAAAACATTTGGTTTGCTGAAATGAGTACTGTGTATTATTGTAAAAATAAGGCATTGGCACATGGAAGTCGAGACAGATAAAAAAAGGTTTGGCCTGGTAAAAAAAAAGGAAAGAGTGTCCTGTGCCAGGACACAAGAGGTTCCTCAGATAGATTGAGAAGGTGATTGAGATGCATCAGCACAGTAGAATGATCTCAGCTACAGAAGCAGCATTCAGCCTTCCTGCAGCAGGAAAATAATGCTTTGAAGAGGTAAGAACTATTCTGCTGGCTGCCTGTCCCACAATGACGGGTAGTCTTCTCTGGTGCTGGCTGGTTGGGCAGCTGAATTGGCACAGCACACAACTGCTAAGGATGAAGTAATTTTGCTGCAAGCAGGCATCTTGCATAAGGCAGAGTACAACAAAAACAAAGCTTACAAAAAGTTATAAAGGAACAGGAAGGAGCCTCATAGTCCAGAGGGAGATTAAACCTTTTCTTCAAGTATTTTAATTAAAAATTAAAATAACAGGAATTCATTTAGGCAGCAGTCTTCAAAATTCTATGATTAAGGACCCAGAGGTCAAGTGTTCTCTTGATATTTTGTCAGCACTGAGATTTATCTTAATTACCACCATCCCCTAATTCTGCCCAAAAGATGGATATTTTAATTGTTTTCAATGGTTTATTCTTTTACAGGTATCTTCAAATGGCATACAATCCACTCCCTTGAATCTTGCAACTTACTGGAAATGTGATGCTAACACTACTGATGTGAGAGTGGATTATAAATACAATCCTGAGTCTATGAATGTGCCTAGTATGCTGTCTAATGTCCAGGTTGTGGTACCAGTAGATGGAGGAGTGATAAACATGCATTCACTTCCACCTGCAAAATGGTAATATTTATTCTTTTCAGTATTTTTTTCAGATACTTTTCAATGTATTCTTTAGTGTCATAGCCTGAAAAATTTCACAGGAAGAAATAGCAAAATGTGTACTGTCAGATGTCTAGATATTCTGTGGTCTGAAACAGAGATCACGTGCAGCCAATTCACATAAACTGAAACAGTCAGTGAGTACTGATCCAAACTGTGTAATAATACAACCCTTTATGAATTATCCAGTTTGCTTTCTTTTGTCCAATACAATAGACAATTGTAATACAGTAATTTGAAATGGTTAAAAACCATTTTCTCTGTGTGTGTAACAATGTATTCTTACAAGGGGATTATATAGAAAAAGTAGCAGAAAGGCAGTATTTAAAAAAACTTCCTGATTGTTCTAACATAAAAATTAACTTCTAATGGAAGTAATTTTAAAACAAACCTGGGTAACTGAGGAGCTCTCTGTAAGCCAGGATGCACTCTCTCTCAATTCTAGTGTTATGCAGATTAGACTAGCAGCTGCCACTTTCTGAGCCTGCATTTTACAGTAGCACTTCAAAGTGTGACATAGGTAGTAGGAAATTATGTTATAAGTTTTGGAAACAAGCAGATGGTAGTAGGACTAGACGGAGTAGTACAGCCCTGGAGCAAATGTGAGCAGAATTCAATCACTCTGCCTGTACAGCATGTACATACTTGCCCAGCTGTAACATAAATCCTGGACTGTTAATTCCCAAAATGGTCTTTTTAACATGAAGAGGGCAAAGAACATCAAGTTGAAGGAAGTTAGGCTTTGTTAACCTTATTTCTTATAGATCAGTCTACCTTACAAAGCAAAGCTTAAAACTAAAATAAACATGATGCATTTATTGGGTAGATTCTGATGTTTCTGGAGGCAGTACAGTTATAGGTATTTATTGGACAATGTAGTAATACAGTATAATTTTAAGTGGAAAAAAAATCCTTACAGGATTGAATCCTTCTTGACTTGGTATTTCAAGGAAACAGTACTTTTAACCACATTTTAAGCTTATTCTGAACAAGAACATGTTTAGTATCCTATCTGAACAACAGATACTGTGGTGAAGCTAGTCCCCCTGCCCAGGTTTCTTCCACAAGCCCTCTGTAATGAAGCCAGAGTGAAAGCAGGAACACCCACCCAGGACACTCAGTGTTAGCTGGGAAGGCTTAGGGACAGTTGTATTAGTGAATTCACATAGGCAACTTTCAAGACCCAGAATTTTGAGCCTGGCAAGCTGATCAAAAAAAAAAAATTCAGTTATGTCCCAGGCAGATGTAGTATTTGTGATGTACTACATGTTCAATCTAGTTGATTGGATGGTGATGTTTTGGTCTTTTTTAGGAAAAAAGGTCTCTATAACTTGACTTCCTGTGAGTAAATGCTACCATATGTGCTACTTATGTGAGCATTTCAGTCCTGCTACATCAATGGCAGGAGCAATTTCAAACTTATCAGCACTTCACGCTGCTCACAGCTTTAAGTAGTTGACTTTCCTTTGATGAAACTGCTAGAAAGTCCTCCAGGAGTTAAAATGCTCTGTCAGCTTAGAGACTCTTGGTACCCTTTTCTGCTTCTTTACAGTGTTTGAAGTTAGCTTGAACAGAGTGTTACTGATGCCAATTAGTTTTACTAGAATGGAAATGGAATAAAATGCAAGCTCTCAGGACTCTCACTTAGAGGAGAACAATCAACATTGCTCCCCATTCTACCATCATCCCAAAGCATCAAGGCATAGCTTCCAGACTGCTTCCAGAGTAACATATGCTTTTAAGGTTGCAGAGGGTTTTGAATTTTGGAGTCATAGGCAGGGACACAAGACAGTGTTAAATGTGTAAAAAATTACTGTATAAAATGTGTAAAGGGAGTGCGTTCTCCTGAGCTTAGTGTTCTGGAGTGATGCAGACACACCCTCCTCTTTTCCTCCTGTAGTTTTCCACAGACTTACCTTAAAATATGCAAATATTTTTATAGTCTTCCATTTAAAGATGTCTGTAATATACCAGTGTAAATCAAGTGAAATAAAGTTCTAAAACCAGTACTTGTAACTAACCTACCATTCTCTTGCAGGAATGCAGACCAGATGAAAGCATGTTGGAAAATATCTAGCATTTCAGAGAAGTCTGAGAATGGAGGCAAGTTGAACTCTTTTATTTTGCTTTCTTGTACAATTTTTATCAGTAAATAGGTAATCATTTTAGCCTCTGTGCCCTCTCATTCCTTTTTACACATTTTCTTACACTGTAAACTGTTCACTGATTGATCTTTTTATCAATTAATTGCCTCCTGAGAGATTCCAATATGAGTGAGATGTCAAAATATAAATTTAATTATTAGCTATATAAGGGAAAATAGTGAAATACCCTGAAAACAGTAGTTCTAAAATAGAGTTTAGATAGGATAGGAAATTTTTGCATTTATGCATTTTGGAAGTGAACAGTTACTCAAATGAAAATAGGTTTAATATCTGTGTCTTTCCACACATAGATAATTTAAATACATTAGAAGGAGGTTAGTGGAAGAACTGGGGGGTAAAAAAAAAATCCAAAACTCCTAAGTTTAGATATACCCCACATACCCCACTGCTTCTGCTGTATTCCTTCTCTTTCCACCATCTTTTCCTCCTTTTTTCTTTGAGTATAAGCATGTATAATACTCTCAGTTCAGGAGGAAGCAATACTGTGCTGATCTTGCAGTTAGAGAAGCAAAGGGAGAAGTTGCACAAACACCATCAATGTCAGGACAAATGTCTTCAAGTCTTTTCTCCTGGTGGACATCATGATAAAATTTTAGGGGGCTTTTTATGGTCCAACACATGTGATCTGTCAGTTGGGGAGAGATAAAACACAGAATTAACTTTCAAAGCACTTGAATATATGAGTTTCCATAGTTAGAGTAGAAAGAATTTCCAGTTTACTGAAATAAGGCAGACCTACTGAAGAAATTAAATTGATCTTAAGCTAAATTTTGAAGAACAAGCCACTGTGTGAAACAATTTATTTTAGTTCCTGCTCTTAGCTCAGTACCATTTCAGTTACTGACTTTCCTTGTCATTTAGCAGTTGTTATTGATAGGAATAGTAAGTTGTTTTAAGTAAAATTATTTGATTAATTTTAATTTAAATCTCATTTTCTCAGCACACTTCGCAAGAGTAAGAAAATACCTGTTTTAAAACCAAAAAGTAGTAACAATGTGGGGATTTTGAAAAAGCCTTTCATTGCCTACAGAAATATACTTAATTTTAAACTATTTTTGATTTATTATACTATCCAAGTGATGCCACTTCACTACTGTCTCTGAAAAAAAAAAACCTGAAATTTGTGAGAAGTATTTAATCAGACTTTGTCTTTAATGGAAACATAGTAATTCCCTTCCTGCATTTCTTCAAATGTTTTTGTTCATGTTCTTTCATCCAGATAGATCATGACAACTCTTAAATGTTCTGCTAGTGAAAGGCAGATAGTATCTCCTATCTGTCAATCAGATACCATCTACCACAAGATAGATGGTAGTAAGTAATTAGAGACCAGCAAGCATAAATGATTATAGGGACCAATCAGATAAGTGGTAAGTGATTACCAGGCTGATACCCACATGTGCAGAAATTTATATTGTTTCTCTTTAAATCATTGTCTGAAACAGACTTGTACTCTTGCCTCTTTTGAAAGCCCAGGGCTGCCACTGGGAATAGATCTCAAAGGTCACCATATTAGTTTCTTACTGCTGAAAAGTTAGGGAGATACTTTTGTTTTTGAAAAATAATCAGCCTCTCAGTTTTGTTTTTATAGGTTCTGGATCACTCAGAGCAAAATTTGAGCTTTCAGGAGGACCCAGTAAACCAGCAACACTTGCAGTGCAATTCATCAGTGAAGGAAGCACCCTTTCAGGAGCAGATGTGGAACTTGTAGGCACTGGCTATCGGCTTTCCCTTCTTAAGAAGAGATTTGCCACAGGTAAGACATTGACATGCTTATATATTCAAATTAATGTTGTATATTCACTAGTGTTAAATTCTAAAATAGGAACCTGTTAAATAAGTGATTTATAAGTAGTTACTCTTTATTGAAACTCTTCTGTCAAGTCAGTTTGTTTTTCCATAGTTATTCAGACTGCTCCAAGGAAAATATTGACAAAATCTGGCTTATCTATTGACTGCAAAAAACTTACCTTTGTTTTTCAGGACGGTATATGGCAGACTGTTGATGTACCTGTGAAAGTCATTGGATCAGAAGTGCAAGAAACACTTATGACAATAGGAACTCTGCCCTCTCTATTTTTCAAACACTATTTTAACATGCATTAATTTTTAAAAATATTGACTTACTTTGAGGCTAAACTACAGAAAGTAAATGCACTTTTAAGAGTCATTTTGAAAACTTTTTATTATTTTACAATAGCACTGAAGTTAATTTCAACACTGTCTGTAAATGATCAACTGCAATATTTGGGAAAATTTGTTGAAAAATGAGTAACTTTATATAGATGAAGTCAAAATAGTAATCCACAGTTGTAATGGAAGTATGAAATTTTATGTTGTACTGTAAACATTAAACCTAAAATGTAGGAGATCTAGTAAGAAATATTTGAGCTTTTCATAAGTAATACTCATTTTTCAGATTCTTTAATTGCCAGCTTTTAATTGACAGTTTATAAAGATAGCAGAGGCTATGTCTTGTGTAGTCCTTCTTTCCATTCATACCACAAGACCAGCTGAGTTAGAGATGTATAAAAGTAACTTGATGCCCATATATCATATATTATTAAAATGTAAGTTGTTTCATATAGAGGTTTCTTTTAACTAAGTGCAATGTGTTACAAATTGCAAAACACAGCAGAGATTTACTTCTGCAATTAGTAAAATTTTTTGGTCCTTATTATTGTTTGAGTTAATGCAGTAGATTTAATTTATTTTTATATTAATTGCATAACATTTGTGCCTTTTAAAAATGCCTGTGCCTATTCAATTTGATACTCACGTGCCTCACTTCCTTTTTCAAAGTTTGGCTCTTCATCAAGAAAGCATGGCGTTTGTATTATGCACAGAACTTTATAAAAATTCTTTTTACTACAATTTATTTAGAAGGCAGGTTTGTAAAAACTGCAGTTTGTTTTAAAAGAAATTTAAAACACTGAATTATTTCCTTGAGGAATAATTGCAGTTAAATGTGGTTTTAGTAAAGGGAGCTGCATCATGCAGTACTCAGAAACTTTTTCATTAAGTAATTTTAATGTCACCAAAGAGGAGAATCTGAAAAATCAGTGAGGATAAGAAAAACAAATTTCTAAAAGCAAACAGCATTACTCTTTGCTTTGGCTATAAGTTTTCAGACTTTGAGTGGTTTTGGGGATGTATGATGTGAATGTACACATAGTACTTCAGGAGGCATTATAAAGGATATTTTATGGCTGCAGGATGACAAATCCTGTCATGTGTTCATTTTTTTATAGCTACCAATTTTAATATTTTTATTGTAATCTAATCTGCTTGCTACAGCCTAAGCACAGGGAATTGACACACCAGTAACAATTTTTTAAAGCAAGTCACTAATTTAGAAAATTTTCTATGTATTTGTATTACCAAGCTTTTTTTTTGTAATGTTGAAATCATAAGCATTGGGGCAAAATAATTCAATAACCTGCATGTGGCGATTTCAAATGAACATTTAGCATACCAGCATGTATTTCAAATTCTCTATTAAAACAGTAAAACATGCTTGAGTTAATTCATGCAAAGCCAGTAATGAATTGGACTGCTGAAGCTTTACAAGAAATTGTGCCTTTGTAGAAGCTGCATAAATTGTTGTGTACACTAGACACTTTTGCTGGTGAGAGTTTCATTTTTAGTACTAAGAACATAGTGTACTGTAGATTTGATTGGAAGAGTATTTGGCTCCTATATTTTGCTAATCTTATTGATGATAAATTTACATCTCATAAAATGGTGATCTTTTTTATTGGAATTTTAATTGTAACCTGCTTTACAATCAAACAGATTAACACAACAATATTTTATTAATGAAAACCCAAACCTATTATTGCTATTTTTAATCAAGTATTACATTAATTTTTAAGTTAAATGAAGTAGTTAATGTTTCAGCACTTTCAAACTAGCCTTCATTCAGGTGTTTTTCATACATTTGCTTTGGGTGCAGGTTACAATTTTGAAGCCATACAAGTTTATATAGACATTTTGTAAAGAAACTCAAAAACAATGCAAAAAGTATGTGTAGCTATCTGATTTAAAATAAAAAAAACTTACATAGCAAGCTGGTTCTTGCTTGTGTATACAGCAATGTCCCTTGTAGCTGCCTCCTAAGAAAATTAATTTGTAAACACAACTCTAAAGGATCTGAATTTTTATTAATTGTTACTGCGTTAGACTGTAAATTAGAGCATACAATTTATCTTTCAAAAATTGTAAATACTCTGAATTTTCATAAAATGTAAGTTTTAAAAATTTGCACCCATAATAAACATGTAATATATAATTTAAATACTGATATATATTGCCTGTACTTTTGCAGTTAACTTCCACAGACCTTCTAAGCAATAAGGTAAAAGATAAAAATCATGCCTGTACTGAACATTTGAAAAGATTAACTTTTAAGTGACAGAGGGTAGAGATCATAATGAACTCTTTTGTATATTTAAAATCATCACAGAGAAGATTGATGGAAAGATGACTTCTTCAGAACATTTAATCTTTACTAAACTGTAATGTCTGAGATGTCTGTAGTACCCTACACCTTTACTAAATTGATTTGCTTCACAAATAAATTAGATTAGGCAAAACTGTGGATATGTTTATGAGAAAAATCTTGTTTATGAGAAAAATCTTGATTCATGGACATGAGCTGCTGTCTGTAAATAGTGCTATCAGATGCTGTACATTATGTCTTTGTTTATGAGCCTAAATCTGGTTGTGTGTGCAGGAGAAGAACTAGTGACAAGATTAAAGTAATTCCTTCTGATTTCTAATGTTCCACCAGTCAAAAAGAGTAGACAGTTTAATACTTCTTCAGTGATCTGTATGGTTTAGTCCTAAGCTTTGATCACAGAACAGAAGCTGAAACTGAACAAATGTTTTTGAATCTGTTTGTTTCCTACTGATCCGAAAGCCTGCAGAGGCTTGGTAAGTAATGACTTATTAAATTCACTTTCTCAGCTGGTTGGATATCACTGCAATAGAGGTACCATTCCTGTCATGCAGGAAAGCAATAGTTCAAGGGCTTGATTCTTATCTTCTGCTAGCAGGCAGGAATGAAGAACAGAAGTGCTTAGTGATCAGACTGAGTGGTCCATCTAACACAGTAGTCTGGTCTTCAACATTGGCCAAAGAACAGGCTAGAATCTCAGAGAGCTAATGTGTCATTTGTTTTCTGATCCCCCAGCATCTCATTTATTGGTTAGAAATGTAAAAAGGTGCTGTTCGGTTCTTCTAGTATTCATTGAACTTAAAGTGTAACAGATCTGACTGAGGCTGCTCTGCTACGTCAGTTAACACTTGACTTGTACTGCTCGCAACTGCTGCAAACTGGATCTCTACTGTCCAAGCAGGTTTGTGATTATCTAAGTACAAAATCAGGTAGTTTTTCAGGGAAACCTATCTCTAGCACTGCCAAATAACATTTATGTCAGGTGTTTGAAGGAGCTAAGGTATTTGATTATGAACTGTAACAGCATGTGAGTTAGAACTGTGGTGAGTTTTGCTATCTAACATAAAAACAAGGTCTTGCACCATGGCAAAAAAGTCTGTTTGCAAAGCTTAAGATAAACAGATGTTAAGATGCCTATCTTCAGTTTTGCAATTGCTAGATAATTGGTTTCCATTTCAGTTGTTATGAAAGGGAAATTATACTTAAGAGCATGCAAGAAAAAAAGTCCGGAATTCCTCCGGACTTTTAGCATAAGCTAAAAACAGTTCAAAGTACTAAAGCATCAGATAACACATCTACTGTTGAGGTACCATTGATTGGACTGATTAAAAAGTCTCTCAACTGAAAACATAATTTTTATCTTTAATTCTGCATATTATTACACCAGTATGTATTCCTGCTCAGCTCACTTTGATCTCCACATTTACTGACCTGTTAATTTTTGGATTCTCCCTTAGTTCATTCATTAAGCAATATAAAGCATACAAAGAAGAGGACTCTTCTGGATTACTTCTTGAACATTTAGTACTCTAATTCTGCATTTTCTGTAACTCTTGCTTCTGGAATACTTCTTGAACATTTCATACTCTTAATTCTGCATTTTCTGAAACTGCTTTTTTTTTAACTTCCTTTGGAATAAATTCTTTTTGTTTTTAAATCTGGGATGGCTATTTTAATTACTGTAACCTAAAATATTTTTGTTTGCCATTGTCCCAGCTGAATTTATTTCTAAAGGTCTTGTTCTATAACTTAGTTATTATTACTCAGGAGGTTTTTAAAAATGTTAATAATCATAAGCCATAAATCATGCCCATTTCACTACTCTTGACTATTCAGCTTTTCCTTTTATCATGTCCCAACAAGTTTTCTTGAAGTTCTCAGTTCTTAAGTCAGTTTTTCTACTCCAGAAAGCTGTCAGTGGTTAGTGTTCAACAATGACTCAAATCTTTCTCCATCCTGGTTAAGGAAGCAGCACATTGTTATAAAAATTGTTGACTCTTCCCTCCGTATGTCCCCTCCTGCTTTGCTATTTGATAAGCTCCTTATAATATCCACAGCCTTCCCTTCTGTTTCCCAGTCTTGTCATTGGTAGGTTATATGATACAGAAATGTTAAGGCTGCCTTAGTGTTAGTACTGATGAATTGCTGCCAGGTAAGACACACTAATGCAGCTTGAGATGTAAGAAAACCAAAACCCAACAGCATAAGCTCAAAAACTTCCACCTCTGTTGAACTCTCTTTCTCTGGTACCTTGCAGGACCATGCATTTAGACAGAGAATAAGAGATGGAGAACAGACAGAACTTTAAGCCCCATAGCACCTGACCTCATTCTTCAATGCAAGTTTCTTTTTCACAGTTGAGAATCCCTTGGCCTGTGTGTGTGAGTCCCTTCTCACTCCTGAGCAGTTCCTAGATTGACAGCACACTCTAAGTGCTCAGGTACATGAATACAGGAGGATCGTTGTAGTCTGTGATCTGCCATCTCTACAGCTGATATCCCTCTGAAGTTTCACCAGTCTGTTCCCATGGGCCAGCCAAGTGCAGACACACATTTTCCATACTGAAATCACAGTTCCATCTCTGAGTCACTTGATTGAAAACATTAGACTGGATGTCTGCTTCTAGTGAGATTACAGAATAAATTTAGTTTTATTTCAGGATTAAAATGCAGAAGATTTCTCAATGTAAAAACTGCATCTTTTACATCTAGCACAAGAAACTTGGCCCTCAGATGACTGCTATTAGTCTGGCATAATTTCTTTAGATTGAATATAGTATAGAGCAAACACTACACTGACAGGAGAGAGAATAAGGAAACTACAGGGAAAAATTAATATGGGCACAACACTAAGGGAAAAATATGTATTTGCCACAACTTTCCAATAGAGGAGTGGAAAATTTAAAAAAAATCAGGATGATGGGCCATTAGAGCTACTTTTTTGGCATTTTGCGAGATACTTGAGAAGACTATCAAACTTCTCAGAATAGAAGTAGTGTCTTTAATATGATGGGAGAACATGGAGGATGTGTTCTCTGTCCACCTAGCTATGAGTTAGAACTTGTCACTACTGCATTCACCTAAGTACCAGCCTTTGCTTACAGGAAACAATAAGTTTCCCAGTAAGAGAAATATGGAACCTGTACCCCCATTTTCCTCAGCTATGACCTTTCCAGAGTGCTTAAGGTGACAGTGCTTTTGCCAGCTGCTCCCAAAGGGATGCCACAAAAACACTCATTAGAATTCAAGATGTTTTTGGCAAATAGCATTTTCTAGTTATTCCTCTAAGTGATTCTCCAGCTCAAAACAGTCCTACAGTAACATGGTTTTGATGAAGAAGTGTGAAACCTTCAAATAATCTGTTTCAGGAAGGAGTATGCAGCAACTGTGCAGTCTACAGCTTTTCATGCTACTGACGGTTAGGAAAAACCAGCTGTTGTCTCAAGTTGTAAAAGAAGCTTTCAAAAATGTGTTACACTGTTTTTGAAGTGGTAACTGTTACCTCAGCATTAGTTTATAAGCAAAAAATATTCTGGGTTTTACCAGGTTAGAGTCCTTCTGGGCCCAGGAACATGGACTCAGCTCTACCTTCTGTCTAGGTCATCAGTAAAGGTGTTTGTACCAGCACAGAGCAGAGGCATATGCAGAAGTATGCAGTATGCAGTATGCAGAAGATATATTCACTATTTCAATTACTGGCAACTGTCTACTGTTGCCATTATTTTAGTGTGTGGAGCAAAAAGGCCTGTTTGTATGACAGGCAGCACCAGTGTCCTGCTATGTCCTCTTCACAGAAGTTGTAAAGTATTCACAGCATATGGTGCCATACGCAACAGAGTCTGAACACAACTGATTTCTGCATCAACCCTGTGAAAGCTAAGTGGTAACTTGCTATCTCCTACTACTCCATTCAGTGATCTTTTCAGTTTTGTTTTTTTTTCTGGAATTGTAAAAGCAATAGAATATTGTTAACACCTTGGTTGGTGTTTGTAAGGAGCAATATCTTACTCATCTGCTCAGACAAAGATTGGTTATACAATTGTTTTAAAATTCTTAAGTCTTTTTGGACACTTGCCTTTAGTTAAAGGATCTATTATTTTCAACATTTTAAAGTATTCCATACTTGCTCTGTATCTCCATTAATGTTTAGGAACTCCTTCTTTGTCTCTCTCCCAGCAAGGCAGGTGTTTTAATGGTTATTGCTGCCATTATCTATATGTAAAGACATGTGAATTGTATATTTACAACAGATAGACAATCAGATCTAACCGGATGTTTGCAAGTAATGATTCAAATTAGTATCAGATCACATCAGGTATGTCTTCCATTGTTCTCCATAGGTGTAACTGGCTCTGCAGAGAATAGTGTTAGCATATACTCCACTGTCATCTCTATAACCCAACTATGATAGGAGTAGCAATCATGTCAAGGTGAGGAACATGTTAAAAATAATGTGGGGTTATTTCTATGGTGAAGAAACTGATGTAAGCCTGCATCAGATCTCCTTGCTGTAGTCAGTATTTATTTCTTAATCAGAAAAACACACAGCTGCTGGTAAGGATCATATTGGAACTACTTACAGTCTGCTTACACCTTGATTTACAGAGATACTGTTAGCTTTCAAGTGGTCTTCTGTCATCCATGTCTGATCTTGGAGAACTCCTTTGGAGCACTTGCTTGAGTTAAGAAATTCAGTGCTCTTGTACAGCAAGCTGTTTTCTTCTAGGAAGGTCCCAGACTCTGCAGAAGCTGCCAAAGTTGCTAGCTGTCAGCAGATTATGGGCAATTCATTTGTAGTGCCAGAATGAGCTCAAAAGTGGGGGTGGGAGCATAGCAGTTGTGGAAAGAAATAAACTCTTTCTGATGCAATTGACAAAGAACCATAAATAACACCTCATCTTAAGTGAGTCCTAGTGAACTGCACAACCAAATATTTGTGACAACCAAGTCGGCCAGGTGCTATTACTTTATTATTTTTGGATATGCTCATAATGCAATAATCCTTTGATTGAGTGCAATTAAACACAACACAACTGGTTTCCACTACAGCTTCATGATGAGCCAGTTTCCTCAATAGTTCAGTATTATCAAAAGGCATGGGCCAAGCTGTCCATCTTCACTCAACACCCCTTGTATCAGCTCTCTACCACCTCTGTACATATCTACTTGTGATTCAGCTTACCAACCAAACATAAGTCAAAATCAGAAAACAAGAAAATTCTCTTCTGAGTTAAGCCAACTGAACCATCTTGCAGGAGGATCTGGCAAATAGGGATTCCTGACCTAAGAGTAGAGATGGAATAGGGATTGATATTTCCCAGTATAGACAACAACACATCACCAGCCCAGGCCTACTAAATCACAATCAGAGACAGGAACTGTCTCAGGAGCAGCTGGCTCCAATGACATAAGGGAAGAATTCTCTTAATAGTGCCTTTAAATCCTGAAATTATAAACTATACAAGATTGATAAGAAAAGCAAATTAAACACAGGGGTAGGAAAGTCCATGGAGATAGTTTGACTGAGGGTGAAAAATAGACCTTTGCTCCAGATAACAACAAAAATATTTAACTTCCACTGTGTTATGGTATCCATACTAGCTGGAAATACCAGAATTGGTAAAAACAAAAAGAGTGGGAAAGAAAAGTGAATATTTTGCCATATCTCTTAAAAGCTATCTAGATCATGTGGTCACATAGTGAAAATACTTTGCAATCCAAGAGTATCTAAAAAGATATTAATACACGATCTACTAAAACTGAATATTTTTAAACCAGCATATCTGATAAACAACATCCAAGAATTTAGGAGGTTGAATAAGCCATACTATGGATCATTAATTTTTATTTCAGTGATTCTCAAATACTGGCAAGGGTTAGAAGATTAAATGAAAGATAATACCATTACAGGAAAAAAAGGAAAAAAATAAAAGATAAAAAGGGGGGGAAAAAGGAAAATGTGTCAATCCAAATAACTGTAATATAGAACTTGGTGAGAAAATTTAAAAAGCACTTTAGATAAATAGTGTCAATCATGGATGTACCAAATAAAGGTCTTAAACTAATTTAGTATTAGGTTGAAAATCTGGATCATAAGAATAATAGGGTCAAAGGAAAAAAAGGATTTATGTAAGATGCCTGATTTAGAAGTACACAACATTGGGTTTATAACTAGAGCAATGCAAGAACATAATTCAAAATTTAGTCTTTGGTAACTGAAGAGGGAATCAACTTTAAACACCATTCTGTTGGACTCCTGCAGACTTCATAATATCTAATATTTTTCCAATTACTGATGTTAAAAAACCTGAAGCTTGCAGATGACAAAAGGTCGGAGGACAAAAATAATAAGCTTGGTCTCAAGTGCAGTTTTTAACTATTTCACTATCATCCAAAATGGCAGGAGGATGCTATAGTATCAAATAAGTAGGGACAAAATAACTTCCCTTTGGGATAACTGAGGACTTTCCTGAACTATTCTTAAAAGGTCATCCAGCGCTAGATCTTGTGAAAAGTCTGCTGATCTTCATGGGATCACAGACGATCTGAAGCTAGAGGAAACTCTGATCATCACCTAGTCACTTCCCAAGCTCAAAGCAGGGCAAAGACCCTAAGGTTTACCAAACTTTATGCAATCTCCACACATGTTTTCCTATATCCATGACAGATTATATGAGACCCTAAAGACAATTAAGATGTCTGATATGATTCAGGCACATATTATGGACAAAGTCAAATGTTCTTAGCCCTCCAATAAGAGCTCTACCATAAAGCTGAATTCTATACACTGTAATATATTTGTGTACTGTGCAAAGAAGACACAAACCTTGGTGGAGCAGTCTCCTGGTCACCTTTTTCTTATGTTTCTGAAATCTTTCTTCAGATAATGCAAGATGTTTCAGTGATTCCTTGTTTGAAGTATAGTATAAAAAGGGAAATGGGCCATTTGTCAGAAAAAAAGATATGATCAATATTCAGAAATTATTTATGGCACATAGACCAATCCTCTCCCTTTGTCTCAAAGCTTTCAGAAATTACTTCTGGCTACAAGTTTCCTGAATAAGTAAGAGAAATCTGAGTTTGAGAGAATTCAACAACCTGTAGTGCCACACAGATGTTTATTATCTTTTCACATTGGGAAGCAAGTAGCTTAGGTGTGTTGCAGCAGCATCCCATACATACTGTTAGTTAAAGAAAGGCTTTCAGCTCCAGTGCCTGCATGCATCCATGCACAGACATACACCTGCAACACTCCAAAGAAACAATAATCTGCCTTACTTCTTTGATGATGATTTACCCAATATGGGAAAACAAACTTTGAGATTGCATGGAAGTTAATTATCATCATCTAAAACAGCAAAATAAATAGATAAATTAAGCAAAATATCAGCAAAAAATCAGCTTAGACAAGGCCCCTAAAAAAAAACAAAACCACAACCCCAACCAAAATATCTTATACTGCATTTATAATCATGTGTGAAAGTACTGGTCATGAATAAAATAAAAATCCTTGTTTCTTTTTTCAATTTTTAAACAAAATGCACTAACATGTTAAATGCAGAGATAGACAAAATCTTAATACTGTTCATTTACCTTCCTTTAAAATCAATATGGAGTCTACTAAAAAAAAGCTGTGGGACTTGGAAAACCAGTGGAATAGAACACCAGTGATTTGAGTATTTTATGCTATCAAAGCCTAAAGAGTTACTTCATCTCAGCTGATATGAACCTAGGTAGCAAAATAGTATTCCATGTATAGCAAAAGTGTTGTCAGAAAAGAAGTTGTCAGATAGAGTCAATGCCAGCCAGCTCCAGGATGGATCTGCTACTGGACAAGGCCGAGGCCATCAATGACTGTGGCAGAACCTCTAGGGTAACATATTTAAGAAGCAAAAACAAAAAGTTATTGCACAGATACAGTTGCAGCCACTGAAGGATGAAGGATCTTGAGATCCATAGTCCTGGAAGGACTTGTGACCCTGTGGAGAACTCACACTGGAGCAGCCTGTCCTGGAAGAACTGCACCGTGTGGAAGAGGGACCCATATTGCACCAGTCCCGTAGAGCATTGCCTGTGGGATGGACTCGCATTGGTAAGTTCATGGAGAACCATATCCTGTGGAAGGGACCCTGTTGGAGCGGGAAAAGGGCTCCTCTGCCTGAAGGGCAGGAACAAAGTATGACTGCAACCCTCATCCCCCATGTCTCTACACTGCTGTGAGGAGGAGGTAGAGCCTGAGGTGTAAGTGGTTTTAAGATTTATGTCTCATTACTCTGCTCTGACTTTGACTGATAATATATTCAGTTCATTTCCCCAAGTCAAGTGTGTTTTGCCCATAACAGTAATAAATGTGTGATCTCTCCCTGCCTTTATCTCAATGCATGAGACTTGTTATATCCTGTCTTCCCTGTCCAGCTGAGGAGAAGAATTACAAACCAGCTTTGGTGGGTGCATGGCTTCCAGCCAGGGAGCAAACAAAATATTTATCAAGCCAGTAATATTTGGCACACAACCTTGTAAATTTCTGCCCTATACTTTAATAGAGATAGATAGAGATTTTCTATTCAACATATCAATCCAAGAGGGCCAAATACCAAGTACCATCAGTGTGCTATATCACAGCTAAGGATGCTGTCACCTTAGCTCTGATAGAGCACACTGATGGTAGAGGGTGACTATGTCTTTTGTATAAACATTGATCCTTTCACTAGAGTAGATGTAAACCAGCACATTTTGACCACTGAACTCAAATCACTTTTGTCAGTGCAAGTATCAAAATGATAGATCTCATTGTATACTTCCAAACAAATCCTCACCTCCCTCACAGCTGAGACTTGTTCCTAGTATGAGAATTCAAGGTCTTGCTTTTATTTAAACTATGCTGTAATTTGGTCAAGAATAAAAGCAGCATCTACAGCTCTGTAAAGCAGATTTGGGTGGAAGCATAAAAACATGTGCATGCAGATCTCTAGCAAACCAAAATACAAATGTCCCAGGTCACACTACGTAAGCAGTGTGACCTTGTAGCCTAGAAATGAACAGTAGCTCCCTGGACTTGCAGAATCACAGAATTGTTCAGACTGGAAAAGACTTAAGGTCATTGAGTCCAACCACTAACCCAGCACTAGCAAGTCCACCATTAAACCATGTTCCAAATGCCATGTGTGCATATCTTTACATTTCCTTCAGGAATGGTTTCTCCACCATTTCTCTGAGCAGATCATTCCAATGCTTGTCAACTCTTTTGGTAAAAAAACTTCTCGATAGCTAATCTAAATTTCCCCTGTAACAATTCCTTTTCCTCTTGTCCTATTCCTTATCACTTGGGAGAAGAGACCAACCCCCACCTCCTCACTCAGGCAGCTGTAGAGAGTGATAAAGTCTCCTCTGAGCCTCCTTCTCTCCAGGCTAAAAAACCCCAGCACCCTCAGCTGCTCCTCATAGGAGTTGTGGTCCAGACCCTTCATCAGATTTTGTATCTTTCTTTGGACATGTTCCTGTACCTCAAGGTTTTTCTTGTACTTTCTCCTGACCTGGTGCCTCTTACTCATTTATATTTAAAAGTTAAGGGAACCCAGTCAATGTCACACAATCAATGTGCATTTTTTTTCCTGGTTAAGTGTTTATCCAACCTTCCAGTTTTGTATTCCTTTTAAATAAGGGTACCTATGATAAAATCTTGAACAGAAAGTTACATGTGTTTTAGGATTTCAAAACTGCCTTTCTAACACATAGAAGATTTCTTCAAGTACAGACTAGGTCTCTCCCTGCACTGGATGAGAAGTAATAGAAGACTTCTGCATTCTTCTTTCCTTCCTTCCTCTGCATGACCAAGCTGTCCTTCTGCAGGATTCAATTCCTGACTCTGAGAAGGAGCACAGCCTACAGCCAGGGAATGCTGTCTTCCCCAGACCCCTGTTCTGATGGGTGTAGCATGCTGTCTTAGGCTCACTTCCTCATTCCAGTGTCATCATAGCACAGTGCAAGATGGATTTCCAGTGCCACCAACTGAAATAGCTGTCATGCCTTTCTCTTAAAAATTAAATGCAAGCAGAACAAGTAAATCCAACAACTTAAGATACAGATTTGAGATAGGGATCTACCTTTCCTGGCCAAAACAAAGCCATTTGCTTTTTATGAAGGTTAATGCATAACCTCTCTGAATTTCATTAATTTTTAATCACTTCTCTCTCACTTCCTTTCAACACTTACAGGGGCCTTATAAGAAAAATGGGTATAGACCTTTCAGCAGGGCCTGTTCCAATAGGATGAAGGGTAGTGTTTTTAAATTGAACTAAAGGTAGATGTAGAGTAGGTATAAGGAAGAGCTCTTTTATGGTGACGGTGGTGCAGCACTGAAACAGGTCACCCAGAGCAGTGGTAGCTGCCCGATACCTGCAACCATTCACAGTCAGATGTGACAAGGCTCTGAGCAACCTGATTTAGTTGGAGATGCCCCTGCTCATTGTAGGGAGGCTAGAATAGATGACCTTTAAATGTCCCTTCCAACCCAAACCATTCTGATTCTGTGATTTACTAACAGAAATACTGAACAAGTCTGTTGCATTCACACACCTTTTAGATGGATGGAGCAGAGAGGTTTGGAAAGATGATTTATTAAAAGAAGATGGTGACCGTCAGGTGAGTCACGGACTCTTCTGGCATGCCCAGGCTCTGAAGAGAGCAGCCAATTGGGTCTTTCTCTGTTGCTCCTGAGAAAGGATCATCACAGGTCACAAGGATGCACTGCCTGAGCGTACAAATGCCACAGACCCAGGCTGCTGCTGTTTTGTGAGAAGGGTGTCAATCCCCCATTTATCCTCCCTTATAGTATAGCCAGCAACATACTCTTTCCTGTGGTTCTTTTGTAGCTATCTGCTGAAGTACACAGAATAACTATTTCAGGATTTATTAAGTTTGGTTCCAAAAATTACTGAACGTTGGCAGCAATGCTTTTGCCCATTTCTAAGCCTATAAATGGACAATTTAAATAAAATAAATGTTCTATAGACTTGTATTTCTAAGTCTAGATCTCTTGAGTCTGTCAGACTGTGTTTTGGTTAAATAAACCAAAACACACAGTTCTATTCAGTTGAGCTTTGCACTTTCTGTGCACACCAACTTCTTAATGTGAACTGGCTGCACAGAACTTGGTGGGAGCTAGAGAGCTGGATGACTCTGGACTTCTGCATCATCATCTAATTTGTACCATACCATCACAGCAAGCAAATAGCGATTATAAAGTGAAATTTACCATGCATTTCCTCCATACACTCTTCAGTAGCTCTTGCTTCAAAGTATAGTAACAAAGGTCAGCTGTCATTGAAACAAAGTGAGTAGCATCAGCCTTGCTGATTTAAGGATCTTCTACAAAGCTTCAAAGTGTGCTGTGAATATCTAGTGTTATAAACATTAGATATTTCTAAGATGGTTACATTTTCACCAGTTTAGGATAGTCTGGATTCTTTCTTTTTGGGTGTTCAAACATCTGAAAACATTCTGCAGATCACAGTTAATGTTTCAAGCTGAAGCACAGTCTCAGCACATCCAGTATTTTACATGTCTAATTGCATCAGCTGTGGTTTTATTGACCCATCTTATATTGCATACATCATATTAACATCTCTTCCGTGCAGTGAAATTTTAATCTAGAAGTGACCAGCATTTAGTCTTGCTGCATTTGTGCCCTTGTTTCTAGAGACCATCATCTTTAGGCAAACAATTCAAACCAGCTGTCTTTGACATTCATAAACATTTTTGCTAAACTTAAAAAAAAAAAAAAGGAATGCAAAGTTAGTATTTTCATTTATATTTCATCAGATTATTGCTATAAGTAGTGTCTGCCATCCAAATAGCCTCATCTAATTCCCAATCAATAAATCATGAGCAGTTATATTTCTCTGCACACCATACGACATGGTAATCTTCTTGTCAGAGTCTTCATGTAACCCAGAAATAATGTCAAAAGCAGTCACTTTCAGCTCTGGGTTCCCTGTCATACTCCAGCTGTGAATGCACTGCATTTTTTCATAGCTCTAGCACTGCTTTCCATGCCAGTCAAAAATACTTTCTCTACTAGCACTAACATCCAAAAACTACTGTCATACAAATACATCAGGTCTTAACATAAAAAACTCCCTCAGTAGCTTTTCATATGGTAAAAAACCAATATGGCTCTGTTTTTTTGCCAAATACTAGCATTTATGGTGGGAACTTAAAATACGCATTATTTGTATTTCAACAGTTACTATTTTAAAAGTTTTAAAAAATATAGTTTAAAAAATTTCTTAAATCACAGTATATGGCTCAAGATTACAATTTTCTGATGGCAGTCCCATGGCAGGAATCAACACTTTATGCACTCATACCAGCCTGAGTCAGAATCTCAAGAATGTTATTCTTTCAATCCCTTCTTTCATTATGGAGGTCAAGTCCTCAAGCTCAAGACTACAAGAAATCCAAGTGGTGGATGGAGGGGAAAAGCTGATGACAGGCTTTGTAGACAGAAATCTTTTTTAGGTGGATGCTAGCAAACAAGCTTGTTAACTGTTATGACTGACTTTTTTTTTTTTTTTTAAGTTAAATTCTTGACATGTTAGGTTTGGTACAAGAATTATTTACATAAAAGAAAAAACTATTTATGTAACAGGAAAAGAGAACATATATCACAGTGGTGGTCCAATAATTTACTAGTATCAGAGAACCAAAGAAAACTTAGCCTAACAAAATACTTTATTCAGAAATGTGCTCCACATAATTGTTTATATTAATTATTTAAGCTCTATGTTGAAAAAACAATGGAACTAGAATCAGGTACTAGAAAACCGACATACAAACCTATCTAAATCTCCTTGTGTCACTGTTGTCAGACTTCATAAAATAGTCTGATTCTACCTTTGATGCTCTCTCACTCTTGGCAAGAATTAATCTTCAGCCTGTGTTTTTAAACAAGCACAGCTCATTTTTTTCTGTTGTCTTCAGACTTTAAAAAAATTCTTCACTGGAATATGATGGGGGAAACCTCATCATAGAACACAAGAATTGTTACTTCCCAATCTCCTTACCACGAAACCCTTCACAGTGGTACTGTGAGTGTTACACAACTGAAGCCCTTCCAGTCAACAGAGTTGGTAAGTGAAACAGTTGAGACAGCAAAGGGTCATTAACACTCTGGAGCTTAGAGTTCTGGAAACCTCAAAGCTCCATGACAAGCTGCTTCCTACACCCAATATATATTTTCATACACTCTTTGGTAATCAATTCATTTCCAAATTTGCCTTGCTCTCTACCCGAGTGCAGATTGCCTGTGAAGAGCTATATAGAATTTTCACCCAATCATACTGTCTTAACCAAAGCATCTCTCTGTCAAGCAAGACTTTAATGACTCTCTTTTTCTCCTGCCATCTATTTTCCCAGCACCACTCCATCCCTATTCTGGCTCATCTTGTTTTGACTCACATAAACCCAAACGGATTCACCCGTATCTCACTGGCTACCAGGCTGCTGCTAACCACCTAAGCAAACTTCAGTCACATTGTCTTGGTCCTGCCACTGCTACAGCAATTACAAATGGTGCGTCTTGATCTTCCTTCCCTGGCTCCTTGCCTACTCACACAGGTGCTTCTTGCACATCACAAGTCTCTCATCTCAGCTACCAAAGCCACCTTGTTCCTCCTTCTAAGCATCTTCCATTTCCACCAGCTAACGTGGCTCACCACTGAAGCAGATCTGTCACATCTAGGCTCAGTCTGTCTCTAGCTTGCCTAACAAGTTCCCAAGGGTGTGGAGTATGGCAACTGTTGTTAAGGGACTACTACAGGCTCCTGAAACAGAGCCTGGTTCTAGAAATGCCAAGGCTGTGGGTTCAACCCGTGTATGGGCCATTCACTGGAGAGTGCACCTGGTGATTCGTACAGGTTCCTTTTAACTCAGAATATTTTGTGATTCTGTAAAACGGGAAACGTGGCGCTAACATCCTGAGGGAGGGCTGCTCGCCTGCGGGAATTTCAGGAAAACACCTGACTTCGGCCACGTAAACCCGACTCTAGAGCTGTGCGCTACTGCCGTGCCCGGCGAGCCGCACCGGCACCGGCCGGGAGGAGCCGGGAGGAGCCGGGGGCCGCCGGGAGGAGCCGGGCGGAGCCGGGAGGAGCCGGGGCCGCCGGGCGGGGCACGGGGCCGGGGGGCGGTGCCGCCCGGCTGGGCTGGCCCGGCGCTGCCCGCGCCGCCGGTGCCCAAATAGCGGCTCCGGCCGCGCTGCTCCGCGCTCCGCCGGCCGGTGAGGGAGGCCGCCGGGGCGCTTCGCCGGCCGCACCGCCTCGCCCGGGCGGGCGGGACGCAGAGCGAGCGGAGCGGCCCCGCGGCCGTGGGAGCGGCCCGGGCGCGGCTCCTCCTCCGGCCGCCCCGCCGGGCGCCGCCGCGGGTCCCGCTGCCGCCGCCGTGCCCGTGTGTTCGCTCCGTCCGCCGCGCGCGAGCACTATCCGGGTGTAATCCTCTCTTCTCCCTGGAGAGCCCGCCGCTCCCCACGCTGCTTCCCCGCTGCTGCCTCCAGGCCATCCCTGAGTGAGGCTGGGATATCTCCGAAGGGGCTTCTGCAGCTCTTCTGGCGTGCGATACCCTCGTGGCTGATGCTGGTGTACAGGTGAGGAGGTTCAGGTGCTGCTCCGTCACGGAGAGGTTGCCCTGCATCGCTTCTTGCTCCGACATGGTGCGTGGCAGCTTTTGGGGCATGGTTCATCTTCCTGAAGATCTTGCTGTAACTAAGACTGTGTGACTTAGACTCTACCTGATGGGCTGGTGCGTGAGGAGGGGTATGCCATGGAATGCTGCTTTTCCTAAATGGAGTAGAGCTTAAGTGCTTGTCCGTTAAATTGTCTGGCTTAATGCCCCAGGCTCGCCTCAGGAAACTGGGACAGGATGGCTTTAGGTAGGTTTTGGAGCCCTGCATCTCCCTGATAGTCACCATGGCCTGTCCTTTGGTCAAAGATCTGTAAGGCATTTTGATTTGTCCCTTTTGCTGCTTTGAGATATATCAGCCCCTTGGGACAGACCTTCCTGTGAATTTCTAGAAACTGGTCTGTCATGTGTTACGTGTTCGAAAAACGTCAGCTCTGGTGTTAACAGTATCCGTCTGCTTTATCCCTTGTCTCCCTGCAGGTTCTCCAGAATACAGGAGCTGCTTTGCCACAGCTCTTGTGTGCCATTAGTGTGTCCTGAAAAAGCATCCCCCCAATGAGCATGGGACCCTTCAGAGCTCATTATTGAATCCGTGTGCTGTCCTAGTTGCCTGCATAGCATCTAGTCAATGGCTTACCAAGCTTTGCTTTGCAAGCTCCTTGCTGTTTAGAGAGACTTTTGGGGTCCTCCTGTCCCACTGTTGTGTCAGTATTCTTCCTGGTGAAGTGAGTAAGGGACATTTGTGGGCCATCTTTCACTGGAGCTGTTTTGCTCTTGTAGTCTGCAGGGACAGGAATTGGCAGCTTTGCAGGATGCAGTTCTGTCTGGCACAGTCAGAATCCCTGATTTGTGCTGATGTGTGGTAAGAAAGATCCCTGGTGCACATATCTCTGGAGAATGGCAGGGTTCATCCCACTTTGTGGAATTTCTTACTGCAGCTGCTTTCCAGTACTTCCCCAGGTGGCTCCTGCCCCACCTGCAATGATCATAAATAACAGCACGGCATTACGCTTCCTATACTGTAAGCTGAAACAATAATTTTGTTGACCCTTATCTGCAGAGTTCTTGTGGCATCTACTCCCAGCTTAGGAATTGTTATACACACTGTAAACCTTGAAATCTTTTATGATATCTGAGTCTTACGTTCTGTGAGACAAGAGCACTATCAGGTACTAATTAGTGGCTACATACATAAGAGACCAAATTGCATGTATTTGGCATCTCAGAACTTGTTACTGCTTGTAGTTTTGTTTCTTAAAAGTAGAAAACTGACAATACATCCTGTTGGGCATTTCCCACTAGCTCCTCAAATAAGTGGTTAAAAACACCATTGAGAGGGAAGAGAGTTGGAATGAAGGTTGCACATTACAATTTAGTTTAACCAGCTCTACTCATTCAGAGCATCTCTGAATGCCAAGTTAAGAGTCCAGTTCAGGGGGAAACTGGGATTTAATGAAGAAAATGGTGTGGGTACAGAAGCAGATATGAACAAAAAAGGAAATTCAGACACAGGGAGCCATTCATGTTTTGATATGTTAAGTTAAACTGACTGAAGTTGAGGGCATTTTTCCATAAAAGTAGTTTGACCAATAAGGAGCCATGGTTTAACTTGACACATGGAGAAAAAAATAAAATATCACAAAAATAATCACACAGCGGCAACTTCCCAGTAGTGGTTCAAAACTTGGAAGCATAGGTGAAAAAATGGAAAAATGCAAGACCTTGAAAAGGATGGGTTATGAATTCTAATGGGATTTCCATTGTGGACTACAACTGGCAGAGTGTTATAGTTTTTGAAATAACACAGACTAGACCTGAAACTTCTGCATGAAGTTATTTATATGCTTTTGCAAGCAACAAGAGGATGAATGGTACCTACTCTGGGAAGGATAAAAGAGAGGGGCAGCAGTGTTTTAATTCTTCCAGTGCTTTTTTTAAAATTCTGTTCCTGAAATCATAATGTCTGCATGACGCTGTCAAATTTCATAATATTAAGGGCGAGTAAATTCATAGCCCTGGTGTTTGCAGTGGAAATCTTTGAAAATATGAACTCTGAAGGCTCAAGAAGAATTGTAGTGGAAGTATTTTAAAATTTTTCTGTAATATGAAAGTTGTAATACAAGTGTTACAAGAAAAATGACAAGAAATTGTGAAGTTATTTCCTGTTTTATATACCTGGCATAGGCCTGATTTACAAAAAGGTAAAGCATGATGTCATTTAAGTTTATAACCAGACTTCTTTATAAGCTATGTTTCCAATTCCCTTTTCCTGTCACACTTAAGGGCCTCAACACTACTGGATTATGTTCTAATGGTTTCTAAGTTGTTATTTCCATGTCTTCTTTCAGACTTGAGTTTAATATGAAGGGAAAATTCCTTTACATCCATATGCCTATGGAGGTATGAGATCTAGTGGCAGTATTTCAAGTGCATAGACAATAATATACTTGCCTCTTCATTAAAATACTCTTTCTTGAAACACAGGAAATTAATTTAATCTTGCTTTGAGTTTTCTGATAAAATTTCATGGTAGTGTAAATGGAAATTACTCCTGACTTGGATTTTCCAGCATAAAATCTGTGGCTTTTATCTTCAAAGTAATAACAGACTGTTCTGAATATTCTTTCTTTGAGGCCTGACAGAATGAAGAAAATGTGTACATGCTTAATTTCTAATGTGTGTTTTAGCTTAATCTCATAACAAGATTGGTAGTAGAGAAGCAGGTACTGTGTTGGAGTAAGGAGTACAAGTCTCTAGACTTTTCTTTGTAATGGATATATATTTGAGTTTACTTTTTTTGCCTTTACATTATCTTAATTTGTTTTAAGTTGCTTGTATTTAAGACAGTGTTTTCTTCCCTAGAGGGAACTGCAAAGAAAGGATTCAGAGTTCTCTGTAGAGTGTTGGTGTTATAATGGTTAATGTGCCTCAGCAGAAAAGTATCTCAAGATGGTTGTGTCTGAAACCAGGCTTTTTCTGGGATTTACTTATGTATATGTGTGTGTGTGTTTCAGAAGTGTTTTACTCAGCTATGTGCATTTAGTAAGTCAGGAAACCTGAGCCAGCTCAGATAATTTATGAGAATGGGGCATATGCAGTTACCAGAATGAATTTTATTTACTTAGCAAAGACCACTGAAATCAAAGAGGTGATCATCCCAATCCATGTTTTTCTGCCCAGAGGAAGAGTCTTCAGACTAACTTCAGCTCATGTGGTATTGCAAGTGTGCTGGGCTAAAGGTCTTCAGTTTGAAATCAATCAGGAGAGGTTAATTTTTCGGGTTTTTTCTTGTTTGTTGTTGGGGAGTTTTTTTGGGGCATTTTGGTGTTTTTTTTTTTTGTGACATGCTGTCCTATCTTTATTGCTCTTTATAACTTTTTTCCCCCCCCAGAGTGAATCTGACTTTTCTACCAAGGGACCCTCAGTTAACAGTTTTTCAAACTGATCCTAGTAGAAGTTTCTTAGTAGACTGAATTCAAAACACTGAAGAAGCACTTAGCAGTCATAGTTTACAAGTTAATGCGCACAGTAATGGGATGCGTTAAGGGGTGGTCCCTCAGTTTTGCTGTTTAAGATGGCCAGCTAAGAGACTTGGTTGCTTCTTAGAGTGGCTATCTTGCTGTGTTTCTTTGCCTCTCATATCTTTTGCTTACTGAGCCTTTCACCTGCATGATGTACTCTTGCTTTCTCCTGTGCTCTTGGTGGGCCTGCTTTGATGTTTGGCAGTAGAATGTGTAATAATATCATCATTCATGCATCTGCTCAGCCAGTGCTTCAATTGGGTTCTACTCTTAAAAGTGGCTGAGTAGTGACTCAATAGATTGTCTTGCATTGCAAGTAAATAATTATGTGTTTGAGTCATTCGTGGGTTCTGTGATTGTGTTTTGTTTTCATCCTGGTGGGCACTGCAGTTACTGGGGAGTGACACAAACCTTGTTGTGGCTGACACATGTTCAACAGTTTGCTTACAGAAATCACAAAATACCTTGTTTTTCTTGTGGAGTAAATGTACCAGAGGTGTATGTAAGGAGGATCCAAGCTAATTTGATGTTTTATCTTTGAGTCATCTGAATTAGTAGCAGGACGGTAGAAGCTGGTAGTGACAGGGCTGAAGGTTAACTAGCAAGCAGCAGTAACTAAGCAGATTCCATGCTTCCATCTGCGACAAACTCCACCAGTCCCTACATATTGGTCTTTATATAGCCAAGAGATAGGTGGAATTGTCTGTCATGAGAGACTGCTGATGAGGGGAAGAGGGCAGTGTCGGAACACTGCAGCAGAAGCATACCTAAGTACTTCCTACACTTGGTAGGGAACAGCTTTCTTGTGGTCTGTCCATGAGACTTGTTATTTTCCATAGTCTGAACTTTCCCTGCATTTCAGGTTGACTTTTGATGGATATTAGCTAAGATTTCCGTGGTTGGTAGTCACCATCTGGTGGCCAGTGTCCCTCTAGCTCTGTAGGCCAGAGTGTCAGAGTAGCAGAAACTTTCTTGTAGGTAACAACAGGGTTTATTTCTTTTGTACTAGAGCTCACTGACAGGAACTCTGTCCTAACTTTCAGTCAGGCTTCCCTTGCCCCAGTAAACGCACATCTGGCTGATTCGTTATCTGTATTACCATAGGGGCTGTTATTGGCCTCAAAACTGTTTTGGTTTTTGTATTTTACTTCTGAATCTAGAGTCTTGTGGGCTCAGAAGCCTTCTGGGAGTCACCTTCATTAATTTCTTTTTAAAGATGTTTTGAGCAAAGACAAAGTTCTCAGAAGTAGAGGGAGTTGAAAGGAAATGTAGGAGCACTATGCTTACGAACTCTCACTGTGAAATCAGACTTGAACTGGTCTTTAGAATGTTTTTTTTAATTTTCTTTTTTTGTTTTGTTATTTCAGAACAGAACCAAAAATAATCTCAATATTTGCTTTTGCAGCAGCATGGGACAAGAAACTCATTGAAAGAGAGAAGCAGAGAAGTCTTTACTGCCTGTGGAAAGAGAAGCAAGATTTATATGCTTTGAGAAGGTATGTAATAGAACATTTACTTGGTTAAGAAGTCCAATAGTCATTGCTTATTTGCATTAATGTGCTCTCTCTCACAACTTGTCACTTCCTGCAGTTCAGCACAGAAATTTCCTGTAGCTTTCTCTTTTCATGGGGAAAGCTAATCTGTCCTTGTTCCAAATATTCATCCTTTCAAAATAAGATCCCATTAATAATAAGACTGTTTCTCTAAAGAAACAGTTAATTTAACTGTGCAACAGCAGTTAGAGTATGTTTAAGTCAAACTGTAAAGCAAGTGCTGTCTTTCCATTGGCATTTAACATCAGCAAACTTGAGTAGGCCTTGTAATCCATAGTGGAGGTACTGCAAAATAGAAAATACAGGAGCATACACAATAAAGGCTGAATAGCAAATTTTAAGAATATAAATTCTTAAAAGGAATATAATGTAGCTAATCTTGCTGTGTTGTTTTCTTCTTTTAGTTTTTGTATTTTCATGTTCACAGATCTACTGTAGTTTGCTGCCATTTAATTCTAACAACTCATCTGCTTGAGGAGATTCTGTTGTAATGTATCCAGTGGCTGTTCCTGCACCAGGAGGTGAAGGAAGCAATGGACAACATGGGAAACTTATTTTTTTCCTTTTTGTTTTTGGAACTGTGTTGCTCTGTGCTGGATTCCTTCTTTCAGTCTTTATTCTCCAGTCATGTCCATCTGGAAGCTTCAATGACTGTAACGAGGTCCTTAAGGCTGCTGGGCCAGTGCTGGCTGTAACTGGACTGGTTTGTGTTTTACTGGCACGATCAAGGGCCAGGATGTATATAAGACAAAGACAATTGCAAAATGAGCAGGTGTACAGCCTTGTTTTTTGTCGTGGGAACTGTCAGTTTGCCCAGTTTCTCATATTTGGATTCCTGTTTTTAACTAGTGGAATGTTAATTAGCATCCTGGGCATTTGGGTACCTGGTTGCAGCCCTGGCTGGCATACGATACAGCTCAACCACACTGGCACTTCTGACATAGACCTCCAGGGCTGTGGATTCCTGTCACTTCAAATCTTGGGACCTTTGATTGTGCTCACTGGGTTGTGTTTCTTCGTGATAGCTCATGTTAAAAAGAAGCAAAACATTAATATCAACCAAGAATCCTGTGAAAGTGAAGAACATCCTCAGAGCCCTGAATCCTTTCAGGTGACAGTAGGTGAGTAAAAAACGTTGGAACTTTATGCTGGGAATTAGTGGGGGGGAGGGGGGCGGTTTCCACTAATAATTTATGTCTGGGTATTACTTAATTATTATTACTTAATTATTATTACTTAGTATGAGCTCTAAGCATGTCAGTTCTGCCATGTCAGGACAGACGAAATAGATTAATGTTACTTTGTCTCACATGCTTTCTGTATGGTCAGTTCATTTACCGTTCTCAAAAAGGCAGAATCTCTCTTTGGAATAAAAAGTAAGATCTGACTGTGTAAAGCAACATGACCTGGCACAAGTGAGTCTAACCCCAGTTCTGTTCTCAAACTGTGTAATTGACTGCAGATCACAGACTTCTGTGACTATATTTAAAATCTATTTTAGCCTTGAGCTCTGATCCTTAAACAGAAGATTCTGATTTGTAATTTGTAATTTGTAGCCACATTCTCAACTGTAGGAGATACAATTATGAGTTTAAAACTCTTAAATTACAGAGTGGAAATTGGTAGATTTTTTGCTGTACAATATATTGAAATAGTGAACTGTGTATCAATAGTTGTGGTTAGTGTGCCTTGAACTACAAGTAACTTATTAGGGAAACTGTCACAGCGCACAAAATCAAGTCTCAGAGCCATTCATGACTTCTGTTATAGCACTGCAGTACTTATGGAGAAACTTAGAATGACTTATTTTATTTTTGGGAGGGAAACTAAATACTTTACTATCCTTAAAATGTATGTGGGATCATTTATCTTAAAAACTAGGCAAATAGAAGTTAGAGGATGCTGTTAGTATAACCAGAGGTGCTCAGTTCTTCAAAGGTAATAATTGGTGTTCTTTCCCCTAGGTGATGCTGTGATGGTATTCCCACCCCCACCACCTCCTTATTTTGGTGACCCTATGTCACCAACTGTGACTCATTGTCTTACGTCAAGTGTTTTGCCTGCAAGTGAATATCCTCCACCATACCACTCTATCTTCAGTAATGGGTAAGATTGTTCATTTCTGATTTTAGAAATCTGAGCTGTTTCTTTAGGTATCCAAGACCCCGTTCTTATATAATCACTGTGAATTAACTACTAAGCATGACAAAGTTTTCTAGTGCAGCTTATTTCAGATAATTTACTTGAAATGGCTTTAAAATACTGTCATATACTAGGGGAACTACAAACTGCAGAGTGTCCTTCATGAGGATTAAATTATTATGACTGGAAAGAACTTCTGAAGTCATTAAATCAATGCCCCGTAGTAGATTTCTCCCACAGATTATCCAAGAGGAGGTGCCACTGACAGCAGTGTGGCAGTGACAGGATATCCATATTGCCAGATTTTAGGAGCCTCTGGCAAGTATTTTATGACACCTACCCACAGGCTGAAAATGTTACTTTATCTGCTAGTGTGTTCAGTTTTCCTGTGTCCCTTATCTCTGCCTTGAGAAAGTGAGACCTGCTGTGCTGGTCTACCTTGTTCCTGCTGTGGCCATGTGTTGAGATGAAAGGATTCCTTGATATCACAGAAGACTCCAGCATGCTGATAAGGGAGGTTGCAAGATGTTGCACCTTATCCTTACATACATGGATTATAACAGAATTGCCCGATATTGACACCACCAGACTCAGGGAGCAGGAGCTGCCAACTTACCAAAGACTTGCCTGTGCCACAAGAACTTGCAGGGTTATTTATCCCCTATAAGTTACCACCAGTAAACTGCTGTCTTGAGGGTAAAAGAGATCACTGCAAGGGCCACATACTAGAAGTCAGAGATAGGTGTCATATGTCTGGAGTCCTTAACTTTTTTTCAGGTCCTTAATGATTCAGAAATTACTTGATATAATGTCTTTAGAATAGTCCTACATCAGCCTGGGTTTCAGGTGTGAGACCATAAAGTTATGTGGGAGTATCAGTTAATGACTTTAATTCACAAGATTGTGCATGCAACATCGTATCACTGGAAACTGGGAAATAAACTCTTTAACCAATTTGTTAGGTTACAAAGCCAGCATCAGTTTATTAGCAGTGTTCTAAGCATGGGTAATTCTCCACACAGCATGTATGCTCAGTAACCTAACAGACCTGGCTATAGTCCTGAAACTAATACATATTCATTGTATCTTCTGGATACATATACATATGCTAATTATTTCTATGCACTTGTGTGGATATGGTTCCAGATCTTCTGATAAATCTTTTCTCCTTGAGAGTGTCTCAAATCAGTCATCAGGTCATAGTGTTCTTCTCTTACTATTCTTTGCTCTGACATACAATTCTTTTTCTCAAAACTAAGTTATCAGCTACTAGATATTAATCACTGATATAAGGAAGCATTAATTGGAACAAGTCTTACTAGTCAGAGATGCAGGGAATTAACAATAGTCTCTGTATTTGTACTAAGCACTGTATGGGACAAAACTAAGCATTAGCCATGAATATAGGGATACTACACATATTACACTAAAGTTAAAAGTATTTTCCAACATCTTCCCCTACTGCTGTGTAAGACCTCTTACAGAATTATAACTTGTTTGGTAACAGTTGGAAGCACAATCACTGCTGATGATGAGTGTGTGGAAAGTTGTCTGGCAGGAAAGGACTTGGGAATGGTGGTCAGCACCACCTGAACATGAGCCATCATTGTGCCCAGGTGGCCAAGGCAGACATTTGCATCCAGGCTTGTATCAACAGTAGTGTGGCCTGTGGGACCAGGGCATCTAAATCCCCTGTTCAAGGGGAGGGGTCAATAAGTGGCTTGTTGCTGGCAAACTGTGGAGTGGGAGGCAAAGATGAGAAGAACAAGATGCTTGCAGGGCTCCTCTGCTTCTGAATCTGGAGTGTGCTGCCCACACTGGAACACACTTACAGTTTTAGGCAGTTGAGCCAAGGGCTTCTAAGGTAACAGAAGCCAGGAGGAAAACACTGGAGAACTGTCTCAAAGGAACTAAGGGATGTTCCTCTAGGGAGCCAACATGGCCAGCATCTCAGCTAAGGTGCCTTTACACCAATGCACAGCATGGGCAGCAAGCCAAAGCAAGTGTAAGCCATTGTGCTGCTGGAAGGCTATGACTTTGTTGCCATTCCTGAAATCTTGTGGGATGAATCCTATTTCTGGATTGTGATACTTAATAGCTGCTGGCTGTTCAGAAGAGACAGGAAAAGAAGAGACAGAGGGATTGCTCTTTACAGCAAGAGGTGGATTGACTGTGAAGAGCTGTCCCTGAAGAATGCCCATGAGCAGGTGGAAAGCCTGTGGGTAGGAGTCAGAGACCAAGGCAGCAAAGGGAACCTTTGGCTGGGGTCTGCTACAACTGCCTGGCCAAGGGGAGCCCATTGGCCAAACCTTCCTGCTCCAGCACAGGAGGCATTGTGCCCGAGGGTCGTGTCCTGCAGGGGGACACCAGCCACTCAGCCACCCCAGCAGCTGTTGGAAAAGCAGCTTGGAGAGCTGTGGCAGTCCAGGAGACTCCTGGAATGTGTGGAGGATAACTTCTGAGCCAGGTGACAGACAGCCCTGCCAGAGGGAATGTGCTACAGGATCTGTTGGTCACCAATGCAAGCGAGCTAACTGGGACACCAGGACTGGAGGCAGCCTGGGCTGCAGGGATCATACACTGGTGGAGTGTGCATGAGGGACAGGGCTTGGGTCAGGAGTGAAAGTTCTGCTCTTGAACTTCAGGAAAGCAGATTTCCAGTCCTTTGGGAACCTAGTCAGTGGGATCTCCTGACTGCCATCAGGGACAAGGGAGTTGAAGATCTGGCTTCTTTCTCTCTGCCGGAGAGCTGGCAGATCTTTAAGCAACTCTTCCACAGAATGTGAGAACTGGCAATCCCCAGGAGCTAGAAATCAGACAGGGAGGGCAAGAGACTAGTATGACTGAGTAGGAACTTGCTGGTCAAAGTTAAGGGAAAGAAACCAGGACAGGTGACCTAGGAAGAGTTTAGAGATGAAGCACAGTATTGTAGGGAGGCTGTGAGGAAGACCAAAGCAAAACTGGAGCTGAACCTGGCAAGGGACACATAACAAGTGTCTGGACAAGACGAAATGGCCTTAAGCTGTGCCAGGAAAGGTTTATTTTAGCCATTAAGGGAGGATTTTTTTTTTTTTTTTTTTTTTTTTTTGTGGAAAGGTTTGTAAAGCATTGGAACAGGCTGCTCAGAAAAAGTGAAAAAGTGCTGGAGTCACCATCCCTGGAACTGTTGGAAAATCATGTGGATATGGTTTCATGCTGGTGTGGATTTCTTTGTTTTGTGAACATACATACACAAAGAGGCAGTTTGTTGGGATAGTATCTAGTGGAGTGGATAAAACACCTCAGGCTTGGATAAAGAACCCAAGCCTGACCTTGCCCTGTGGTGTTTTCTGATGGGCATGCTCTAGCTGTTGCCCTTCCATGTTTCCCAGTGTCCTCATGGAGACCTGCTGAGCTGATACCACCTCTGGGTGTCTCACTCAATCCTGCTCTCTCATGGCTCAGCGCTTGTTGGCAGTCAGGGCATCTGGACTAGTGCAAGTTGCTTCCTGAGCACTTTAACAGAAGAGAAGCAATAGCCTCCTTCTACATAACAGTGCCATGAAAATCCCAAAGCCTGTGCTGGATGAGACAGCTGTTAGTAAACTTGAGTCATGGTCTTATCCCAGAATTGCTTGCATTCTTCCTGCAATCTGTTACATAGCAGCTCAGCATTTGTCTTGTAGTATTTCTCTCCTTTGAAAACCCTCACAGACCAGTAACAGCACTGAAGATGAGGTGACTGTGCTCTGTATTTGTGCTCCTCACTCAGTATTTATATGGATACAGATGTATGAGTCAGCTCCGGGAGTGAATCATGAGGAGCAAGCAAGTCTTCCCTTTCCTTGGGAAGCAGATGAAGCAATGTGCTGAGGGCCAGCTCCAGGATGAGATGGGCAAAGTACCAGAACAATGTGGGTTCAACCAATTTTGATCCAGTTATGATGGTTAGAGGAGGACAGGGCTGCTCACCTTCAATGTCACTGGGAACTTTGCAGTCTGGTCGTGTCCAGTCGCTTCTGTTTCTCCAGCTATGAGTGGGAATACAATTCCTTATGTCTGCCATGGATTGCTGGAGTGCCTAGTAAAAGTTTGATTGCCTTTCATGTAAAATCTCAAAAGGCTAGGGATTATGATTTTTTTTTGGATGCAGTTCTAAGTCTAGTAACTGTCTTTTATAAAATAAGGAGACTGTGTATGTGATACACTACAAAAGGGAAGATACATTAGGAGCTAGGGATCAGAAGAAGATTTAGTGAGATTGTGAAACAGCACAGCCAGAAGCAGCTAATACCCATTAGCCAGGCTGTGACTGGTGATCTAAAATGTTAGAAGGGAGCTTGTTTTGCCCTTCCCCTCTGAAATTACAGACTTTTCATATAGTCATAATGTAGCCCACAGAATGAAATCTTAATGCTTATGCAAGTTCTTTGCTTCAGGGATTTTTAGGAAGTGTGTGCATGCATGTATGTTTATATATATCAAATCAAATTTCACTCACTGTAGATAAATGAATTATGCTAATACATAGTTTTGTGTTTTATAGAGCACAGCTTGCTGATAATGAAAGAACAGTTGCTGTTAGAGATTATGAATCCATATATGCAATTCCTGGAAGCAGCTCACCTTCAGATATTTTACCAGTGCTATACCTTTCTTCTGAATCACCACCAAAATATGAAGAGAAAGCATCAATAACAAATAATGAATATTCGCCATCTTCTTCCTTATCTTTTTCATCTATTTTCTTAGCCACATCTGACACCAGCCCGTAAAGGACTGACAGTTCACTTAATTTTTAATAAAATGTACACAGATATTTACAAATTTTGAATTTATTTACATTTTGTAATAAAAGTAATAATGTTGACTGTGTCTAATTTTTCATCAGGAAGAATAAACAATGAACTTGGATTTCAAGAAATACTAGAGAAGGCTGGGCCTCTGCTAAAGTAGTCTGAAGGGAGTTCACTGCAAGAACATTAAGCACTCATCTTGTTCTGTTAACAGCTTCAGTTTCTATTTATAGCTGTTCTTTTTATATTGAAGCTACTAAGTAGAAACCAACTTTTTTGATTATTTCAATTAAATCTCTTTGGAGCTTCAAAGAAAAAAATAATTAGGAAGTGTTTTTATTTCTATTTTTGCATGACTTTTGTGGAAAATACTTGTTTGCAAAGTTATGGCCTTTACAAATACTCAAGGAGCATTCACATATAGGGATGTTAAGATTGCTATGAAGAGCCTCAGTGGTTACCTTTGGTCTGCCTGGTAACAAACACTCCATATTTAGGCTATCTCTGGTCCTTATGTAAGTATAATCCCTAGGAAAATCAGTTTTAGCTGCAGTTAAGAGCCCAGTGGCAGCCCTGAGGATAGATAATAGGCTAACAGTTTAACTGTGGTAATGACTGGTTTCAGGGGCATTATTCTGCTGTTTCATATCATTTTTCATGGATTATACAAGGATTGGTTAGTGTGTGCAAGTGAGCACCACAAAGCAATGGTATTTTTGAGGTGCAGACATCACTTATCAGCAGATGCAAGAGAGGCAGTTTTGTGGAAGCCCATGCAACAAATGCTTTTAACTGACATAACATTTGACAGACCCTTCAGAAATACAACCCTCTTAGCTCTTCCATCCTGCTGCAAGCCCAGCAGTGGCCTGCCTTCAGGATGGAGGTTCTAATTCTATTTTGTGTTTGTTTACAGCTGTTCCCAAACTGAAGGATTAGCTTGTAGTAGGTAAAGATGATTAGGAGGAACTGAGTTGCTGCTATCTTTGACATCTTACACATCTTACAACTTGCACTGAATGCTGTTTGAGAAAAACAGATCGGATTCTCTGCCCAGAAAAGTAGCAGGGCTACACTTTGGACTTGGTTCAGCCTGATGAATTTGCCAGTATTAAAACCTTTTGGAAGAGCCATCTCTGAATTGTTCAGCTGAGTCTCTGAATTATGTGCTTTGGGACCTCAGTTACACCTTCACTTGTCCTCTGCCATGCTGAATTTCAAAGAACTTGACTGTAACTATGAATTAAGAACTTAAATTCCCTCCTGTGCCTAGGAAAAGGTGATTGCATTGTGTCATCTTGCTATGAACATGCCTCTCATCTGCTGACTGCTTTAGAGAGATGTTCAGGAGCTCCTGCATTTGCTATTTATTTCCAATTCTGTGTTATTCTCTCAGTTACGCTAGGACAGCTCTGTGCACCCACACAAAAACAAAGCAGCCAGTGAGGAAAGTATATTTAGCCAGCAATAGAGCTGAGGGGCTTATGCATGCAGAGTAATGAGCAAATATGGCACAGAGGGGGATTTAGTATGTAGGAGCTGATTAAACTGGCATGACTCAGCCATTGGAAATGTCTGTATGAAGAAAGGGAATCCGCAAAAGCCAGTCGGGATTTTGTCCTCTTTTCTCAAACATTTTTACAGAGTGAGTTTTTCAAGGATGTTTCTCCTTATATGCAATCTGCAATACAAGCTATAATTTGCCATTTTTGTAATTATTTTTTCAAGTTTTTTTCTCCTACTGTTTAAACAGTGGGACTCACTGCTGTGCATGATTTGCATGTACAAAGCTTTACAGCTTTGTAAAGCACTAAGGTACCTGTTTCTCTATCAATTTATCCTTCTATCATGTAACAAGAACGGAAGCTGGGCCATTTTACTGGAAAGATCCCATGCAACAAAACCCAAGTTAGCTTTATCCTGTTGTTCAGAACACTCGTTTTCTGAGAAGGCTAAATATCAAAACATGTTTTAACAAATCTGGAAATATTTCACCATCTTAAAAAACAACAGTTACCTCTGGTGGTAAACTGAAAAAGTATCAACCTTTTCTGCTGCCTTCAATTTGCTCAATCGGTTGTTCCCAAGATGTACCCAAGAGACCAGACAAATCAAGCAAAATATGTTGACTTATCTGAGTTCTCTGTAACAGAGACATAATCTTGTTTTTCCTTCAAGGTTACTGTATTCTGATCATCTACTGCAGTCTTCAGTAAAGATCACTTTATTTTTAAAAAAGCAGTCTTCACAGAAACTATGGTTCAGAAAGTGCTGATCTGACTTCAGACTCAGCATCTGAGTTTCCTGAGAAGGATGGGTGTTACCACTGAAAACAAGGATTGAAAATGGAATTTATCTCTCTTATGATTTTGAGAAGATGCTTAGGAAATAGATCAGTTTACAGCTGTATTAGCATCTTCTATTTTTGACTTAGAAAAATCATTACTTGAAAACTCAGTAGATGTGCTGGTGCCTCTCCACAGACTGCTCAGCACTGAAGTAGTTAACATAGCCAGTGCACCAGTGTTTGCCAACTGCGTTGTTGAGGTCTGCTGCAGCAAGGTCAGAAAATGTGAGTAAGAGGCTAGCAAGTCTGCCCTCACCACTGAAGGCTACCACTGGGTGAATGGCAGCAGAGGGAGGAATTTTTGATGTGGGGAGTAGGAGTGAAATGTCTGTATTAGAAAGGAAGCAACACCTTGTAAAACTATAAAAGTAGCTTAAAATAATACGGAATAGCATTTTTATTGAGGAAGTGAGATACTTTACTGTCCCACTAATGGTGCTATAACCCTCTTTCTACCCTAAGGTTAGCTTAAGTGTTTGACATACAAATGCTAGTGAGCAAGTCAAGTCGGTTACTGATTCACACTTACTTAAACAGGCAAAGTGGGAGGTAAGGATTGTTTGCCCTCTCTAAGTGAAGTTAAGGTCTTTCTTCCTTGCTGCCTGCATTGACACTGCTCTACTTCTAACTACAACACTGCAATCCTTTGCATTTGAGAGGGATTCACAAAAATATAAATGAATGTATTTTCTCTAGAAAATGTCTTTCGTCCTACATCAAGAGCAGCTAAAAGAATGAACAGGTAACTCATCTGAAAAACTGAGATTGCACACGTCTTTGCAATGTTGCTATGTTTTTGTGATAGCAGCTCTTGCTATCACAACGGGGTGATTGCACCCACACCAGCTTTCCCCTTTGTGGTTTGTGTTGCTGTATTCATTTATCCCACTTCCATCCTGTCTCTACAGAATCATGACTTGTATTGGCACATGCAGTGCCAATATCTCCACTTTTCTGCAGTGAACATGCCGGACTTCAGTGCAACTCCCCCTATAACCCATGCATGCATCTCAACAATTAGGCATGGAAAAACCTTCATTTTGGTGTGCCTGCTCACAGGACAGCATTTTCTGGAGCAAATAAAGCCACCTTGCTGGTAAATGCAATTGTGGGCAGCTGGCTGAATCTGCTCCTCACTATTTATTTGTGCTTTGAGGCTGGCAGTGCAGTAGTTCAGGAGTGAAAGACCCACTCTGAGTGGTCCTTTGTGTACTGCTCTTACACTTGTAAATCATATTTTCCCCTAAAGAGACCATGTGCAGTTACCTTTCTCTATGAAAAGGTCCCACTAACTCAAACCACTGGGTCCTTAATCTCCCTAAATTATGGAGTGATAATTTGTACGTACTCATTTTAAAGCTAATCAATGTGCAATACTGTGTGTTATGCAGCTTTTTTTGCATGTTCTTTGACCAAGTCCCTGCTTACATAATTGGCATGTAAGAAAATAAAACCTTCCTACAAGGGGCTGATATTGTGAGCAACTGTGTAAAAATAGGTGACATAAAGAGAAGAGAAAGGGCTTAAGTGATAGCCTGTCAGTGTTCACTAGGATGACTCTTCAAACAGGTTAGAGAACTGAGGGGGTGCAGAGCACGTGCTTCCAGCAGCAAGCACTGCAGGGGAAGTCTGCAGTGGTAATAGAAAATCAGGTGGAGGAACAGAAAGCAAAGTGGTGCTTGTGTTGAAGGGTAAGGTCTGAAGCAGATGACAACAAAACTATACTGAGATCTGAAAACAGCATCATTCTGAAAAACCTCACTCCAATTTTTCTTGTTTTCACAAAACTCTTTTGCTTAAGAGTTATACCAAGTAAAAGGGATGCATTTAGTGAATTGACTTTTTGAAGTGAGTCCCCAGAACACACACTTACTTGCAAAGAAAAGCACTGGTCTTAAAAAAAATCAGTGTGATTCCATAATCTTTTAAGACCTTGTCAGCTGCCTGACTGCAACATTACCACTCTCTGGACAAATAATTGGAGAAATATGGGGATGCACAGAGGAAACTGGCTTACGGAGAAAGGACAGTTTACAGGGAAAGGACTAATTTTGATGTAGATCCTAGCACACCAAATGGAGAGTGTTTTCCATCCTATTTTAAAAGTTCCAAGTGGCATGTAAGTTTGGAAAGTAAAAAAGAATCCTGTGTTCTTCAGCTCTACTGTGCACTTGCTCAATAATCATGAAGTCATGTCCTAGACCAGAGGAAAAGAGACAGCTGTGGGATAACACAACACCCAGCTTGGAAAATTTTGATTCCAGAAAGTATCTAAGGACCATTCAATGGGATTGAGGAAGTGCTCCAGCACGATCCCATTGCAAATAGCAGCTGCAGAGTTCTTGAATGAGTGAAAGGAGCAAGGTGACACTACATCTGTATAAACTATAAGCTAGACAGCTATTATAATATAGCATTGCTTTTAAAAGGATGTTGGAAAGCCTGAAAGATTCAGCAGTGGCAAGGATGATTCATGGTATGGAAAAACCTGACTTGGAAAGAGCAGTAACAGTTCATTCCATTAAGTTTAACAATTGTAAGGTTAAACATGACTTAGACTTTGGCTATAATTATCAGTGCAAGGACAGTTTATCTAGTATTTCAGCACTTTATAATTGAGTTGTCATCATACAAAACCACTGCATTGCAGGACTGATCTCTTTCCTCAAGAGGTGCATAGAATCCTGACCAGACTTAGTGTTGTGGGAAAGGTTGACCTTGAGTGTATTTGTCAGAAAATTTGTTGACACCCTGGGTGACAGTGGTGACTTAATAATGCTGCATTTGGAAGCTTCACAGCTTTTTTTCTTTTTTTTTTTTTTTTTTAAGAAACTAGCATTAATATTCCTCAAAGTCTATGTGCTAAAAAAATGAGAAAGCCATCTGCAATTGCATTCATCATCAGTTCTAAAGGTGCCGACTTTGGTGAATAGCCCTTTCCAAGAAAGAGCTGTTGTCACACAGTGCGATGTGAATGCACAGTAGACTAAAAGCACTTTTACTGTCTTTGAAGAAGCAGTCTAAAAGGTAAATTTTCTAGTTCTAGAGCTATTTTTAATCTTACAAATCTCAGGATAAGCTTGCTTCCCCAGAGCTACTGGTAGCAGGAAATAGCATCATGTGTTCTACTGCATGAGCAGTAATCAATGTCCTGTGTGTAGTACCCTGCCATGCTAGTCAGAACAGGCAGAATAGTTGGAGATTTTTTCCTCCTTAAGGAATTACGCAAAGACATTCTACCAGAACCCTCCAACAGCAATTACTTTAGTCTGAAACTGTTAGGAAACAGAAAATTTCAAAATGCTAGAATCTGTCTGTTTAATCCATAAGACATGAGTTCAGCAGAACAATTAACTGTGATATGAAGAAGTATCCTAGGTACCTGTGAGTACAGGATAAGATTCCTCACTCTGTCAAGTTTAGCATTACAGGATGCTAAATTCAGGATTCTCATTCCTGCAGTGATGTGCTATTCAGGGTACTTGGGCATTTTCTCTATAAACCTTAAAACCTACAACAAGAAATATCCAGAATTAAGGGAAAATTATAGGCTAATTTTACTACTTCAGCCAGCTGGAAAGCTTTGGCTGTCTTGAAATCAGGTTTCTCCCACAGCCAACAGTTCTCCCAGGCTTCTCTGTGCTCACTGTCCTGTTGCCACTTACCCTCCTGCTCACCTAGTGGTTACCCCAGAAAAATACCAGAAAGCGTACTTCACTATTTTTTTAAACCATGAACTGCAAAATGAGCTGCAGCAGAGGTTCAGACACGACTATAAATGTCATGCTTCAGAGCATGGAAAAGCATTCCTAGCAATGGCCATGTGGAATTTTCCTGCAGAAAATTGAGCAGGAAGTGGAGAGCAAGGATCTCTTCACTGCTGCTGACTAAACATATGCTGTCCATATGTTGGATGCATCAGCTAGCTGGGGCCAAGGAAAAGCTGCAATAGCTTCAGCTTGCTTTTTCTGCTACCCAGAATGAGCACAGTATGGATGCTAAATTAAAGAAGAAGAAGCACAAGGAGACAGGCAGTCATGCAGGGGTGAATCCATTTCGGAAGTGTTAGTAGTAATTCAAGAAATCTTTAGTGATGGCTTCAGGCTTCACTTCCCAGACCTTTGTTCTTTTCAAGCAAAGTTTATTCTTTCACATGATGGACTCTGTTAACCATACACACACAAAGTTCTTGTGTAACTAACCTGAACCTTCGACTTTAAATGCTCTGGCAAGTCCTTTACAAGCCCCTCTTTCTCCTGAAGGAGAAGATACGTTTTACTCAGTAATGGAGCAAAACAACAACAGTGTAGAAGATTTCTCCTTGAATGTCTTTTCTGTCACTCCTTGTCAGCCAAGCAGGTCTGATGCCCTGGTGTCAGATGGGGATAAAGCTGGCACCACTCTACTCTTTTCAGGTGTGTTTTTGGGACTGGTGGGGATCACTTTCACCGTGATGGGATGGATAAAATATGATGGCATTACTCACCTGGAGTGGACTCAGTTACTAGGGCCTATTCTGCTGTCTGTCGGGGTGACTTTTGTTCTGATTGCTGTTTGTAAATTTAACATGCTTACATGCAAGCCCTGTAAAGAAAGAGAGGAAAATACATCGGAACTTGACCAGGCTGCAAGTGGACAGTCCTTTGTCTTCACCGGCATTAACCAGCCTATAACCTTCCACGGTGCCACGGTGGTGCAGTACATCCCTCCGCCGTACCCATCCCAGGAAGGCGCTGCCCTGAGTCCCGGCCACCTTCACCCCGTGCTCAGCTGCTGCGGCGCTGCTCCCCCCAGCACCTCGCCACTGCTCTCATCGGCTTCTCCTCACTTCTGCCCTGCCTACACCCTGGATAACCTGGCTTTTGCAGGAGATGAGAACTACTGTCCTGCAGAGAATTCCAGGAATCAGAGGTACATCTTCTGAAATGCCTTAGTGTGTTTGGACACAGGCTTCTGAGTATTTTAAATGTGCGGTTTCATAAGAAACTATGGCTAGTCCAGGGTATATCCTTCTCAGACATTTTTTTGTCTTTGTTAAGAATTTTTCTTGAGTGAGGAAACATACTTTTCCTCAAAAGTGTTTTTATTCAATTTAAATTCACTTATAAATGCTTTTTTGGTTTTCAGTGAAGTATAAACTGGGGAAACAATGGGGTATTCACAAATCTTTGTATATGCTCAATTCTCCAAAGGCACTTTCAGGGAGAGACTTATTGGAGCAGTTACAAGCAACCATTAAATTCAAAAATGCGGAGGTTACTCTAGAAGTAAATAATCAAAAGTACATTGAGGTGTTAAGTTTAACATTAACAGCCATTGAAAATAAGGAGGAAATTAGTAAGGGGATATTAAGTCAAGTATTTCCCAGAGTATGAGCCTCTAATGTACAGGGAGAAGTCATTTTTCACCATCCTTTATGTATATGATACCAAGATGATATTTTGTCTTTTTTTCAATACGCCCTTTATATAACTTTTTTATAGTCTCAGTTTTCTTAGCATGCATACTTGTAATTCCTCAAGTCTGATAACTTAGCATAGTCCTGGCATTGTGTTAGGCCAGGAGACCAAACATCGTAAGGGCCTCATGGGAGGCTGGAAAACCCTACATTGTCTTGGGAAACCAAAGTCTTCTCTAGAACATATCCTGTACACCCAGGGAGGAATTCCACAGATGGGGGAATATCATGCCATTCATCCAGGCCTCCCATGGGGGCACCCCTGTTAGATATGCTAATTTGTGAGGTCTATAAATTGTATACACCATCTATCGTGAGGGTGCATTCCACCAAAAGGAATGCACCCTCATATGGTGGAACATTCCACCATAAGGATCCTTATTAAATACTGAGGTAAAACCCCTTTATCCCTTAACTGTGTCTGGCTCTCAATTTTTTAAGACTAGGAAAAGGCATCATGTAGAGCCAGAGACTTCCACTCAAACACAATCACAACACATGAGTCAGCACACAAACAGCATTTCTGCAACAATGCAAGAACAATGCAGTCTGGTACCAGGTGCTCTCCCTCCTGAATACACCTGGTCACAACATGCTGCTCTCCCACTGTAACAGCTTTCCAGCTCTTCCTCTTTTCTTAGTTTTGAGGCATAAACAATATCACTCATGTTGCACAGCAGCATGGAGTTACTCAAATTGTACACAAAATAATTTTATATAGTTCTTTCATCCAAGGAAAGATATTCTAATTGTAGGAATTACTCATAATTATATCCTTTCTACAACACAAGTAACTGTTAGTTCATTTATCAAAGTCTTTTCAAAAAACTGCTGACTGACCCATTATCCTCAGCAATATGGGTGACAGGCATAGGCAGGGTGAAGAAAAAAGTCACCTTCTGACACTTCTAAACGTCATGAAAAAACAGCAAACAGCTGAATCTCAGTAAAACTTAATCTCATAGCATTTTCTCAAGAAGCCAGGGAGTACTTTTCCCAGATAAGGGTGGGAGGATGAAACACTGAAGTTACATGAATGCTCTGTGTTTGGTAAATTATTTTTGTATCTGCTCCTCTTCCTCTTTTCAGGTCGGAAGACAGTTCTGATGAACCAGAAGGACTGCTGGAAGACTATGCCCGTAATAACTTGTCACCTCCACGTTATGAGGAAATATACCCTTTTTCTTCATAAAATCATCATGGAGAACAGATAACAATCCTAAGAGATGCTAGCAAGAATCCCAAAAAATCTTTTATTTAAACACTTGTGTGATAAGACAATGTGAGCAAGTTCTTGATATTCATACAAAGTATCGCTGAAGATATTTAACTGCCCCCTTCCTTTTTCTCTGTTAAAATTCATTATCTCTTTACAATGCAGGTTAATAGTAGAGCTATTAATTATTCAATGGCTAAACTATTAATAGGAAAGCTGTTAAACTCAAGGATCTAAATCCATATTAGCATTCCCAACAAGAAGCTTGATTATCAGACTTGCTGAAACCAGGGTGAGCTGTGAATGCACAAGATGTTTGTGGATGATCATGATTGCTCCTGGACACTCAGAATCTTTAGAAAATATTTGGTTTTTTTCTTGAGGTATTTTCATTCTTGATTGCTTGGGAAAGTTCAAAAGTGCTTAAGTGTCTGATCCATGAAATTGCATTTTATGTCTTAATTTTGTCTGATTCTTTAGAAGAGCTTACTCATTAGTAAGTCCAGTCAATAGATTAGACTTTCTCAGCTTGCTTTACCTGCACAACCAGTCCTGCTGCACGTTCCAAAACATGTAGGCATGTTTTGGAATCATCCTGCTTGAACCACAGCATCTCAGAACAGAGAAAACAAATAGTAATTTCTGACAACTTTCACATAGATCTCTAAGATATCCTGCATGCATCAAATTCAGTTCCCTTCTCCGATGGGAAGCAAAGCATGGTCTCCCACCAGGAGTCCTAATAACTGTGAAGTTAATGTCACTAAAGAAAATGGCATCTTTTTGAAGCTTCAACAGAGATGTCCGATCCTGCCACCATTAAGGACTTTGACAACCACAGCTGCTGCACCCCACTCTGTGGGAGGGCTGTGGTGAAACACCTCTGAGGTCCCTTCTTATTTGAATGTGCGTCTTAGGCACACAGCCCAGGCTGCAGGTTGCCCCCAGTATCTAGGCAACTGTGGGCTGTAGTAAACTTTCTTGCTCAAGTTCATCTTTCTTCCATGCATGGAATTCACAGCAATTTGAGATAAGCTCATTTGATTAGAGAATGGTCTTGCTGAATACCAAAACTCTGGGTTTGATCCCCATATGGGCCAGTCACTTAAGATGTGCACTTGATGATCCTTGTAGATCCCTTCTAATTAACAATATCTTGTGATTCTCTGAAATATATTTACAGCTGTATTCAACAAAAGAGAAAGTGTATTAGCTCCGAAATTTTCCAATCCAGAATGAAGATCTAAGAGGCTTTGCTCAGTTGTTTTTTAAACCCCAGAGCAATGACAATGCTTTGAGTCCCTACATTTTTATTTTGTTTTTCTACATATATTTTAGGTCTGCTTTTGAATGTGCCTAGAAGTACAACAAGCCAGCATTTCCCTGTGATGATCCCATTAGGTTTGCGTATCTCCCTCAAGGCAAAAGCTGATCTCAGTTCTCATCTGCTGGGGTGGACACCACACAAAACGCCCTGGAGGGCAATGGTCACTGTCCAGAGTAACCAAGCGGTGCATTCCTGGTGTGCCTGTGGGTCAGTTTCCTGGCCTGGCACAGCCCAGCTAAAAGCAGGCATCCATTATGGAATGCATCAACTTTGTCTTACTCGTCAATGCAGCTGTCCTGGCTCTTGACAGATTTCATCCACCTGTGATTGATCTCATTCCTGGGAGCTGGAGAAGCTTGGAATTTTATCACAGACAGTTGCACACTAATCTGATGTACCTGACATCTGGAAGTCTTGCAGTTTCTGTGCAGCTGCTCTAGCAATCAGAAGACATGGCTCTGGATGGAGATGTGCATTCAGAACATGGTCCAGCTGCATGGGCCTGTCCTGTACACTTAGAGGTTGCCAAGAAATAAAGCATTGGGTGGGGGAAGGGGGGGGGACACAAAACAACGACTCCATAGTGATGGACAAAACACTGTCAGAAGTCATATTTGGGACACAACACTTAAACAGACTCAAAACTGGATTAGCAACTGCAGCAGCAGCTACTGAACAGTGACTGCAAACTTTGTGTGAGGTTTTTCTCATTAGAGAAATATGGAACACACTGTTTTCAGCAGTGATGGCCTGGTCTTAGCGAGTAGTTGGAGAAGGGGAGGCATGTGTGTTTGGAGAAGAGGAGGCACGTGTAGCTGGAGAAAGGGAGGTATGCTGTGTTCAGCATGATCTCTATGAGATTGAGTGGGAACAGAGGATCTAAAAATAAATTCAATTTTCTCTTATGGAAGTGTCTTGCTCCTTTTCTGAAATTTACACAGAGGTGAATTCATCCTCCCTCTACAGCAGGAAACTGGATGGTCCCAAATCCCCAGTTAGTTCCACATGTACAGAGCCCTGAATTTACCACATAGTTGTGCTGAATCCAGCAAGCACTGCAGTAGCACAGAGGTCAGGCTTGATGGATCCGATTTCTGCCCAGTCACCCTCCCCCACCACAAAAAAATAAATTCCTGCAGTCAGACACCACAGATTTTTTTTCCTGCTGTTCTTCCCTCCTCCCTCCTGCCTCCCCCCACCACCTCCTCCACCAGCATAAGTTTCATGAAGTAATAATATATTTAATTTTCTTACATCAAATAATACTGACAGAGTAAATGGAAGGAAACTCAGAATGGTGCACTGTGGACTCCATATTGATTTTAAAGTTTACTTCTAGCTGCACTATATTCATTGTAAAGAATTGGAAGAATCCTGGGTTTCTCTTTAAAAAGAAGATTTAATATTAAGTTTAAATAGCTGTATTGAAATTACCTTGACCTATCAGATGAATTCTGGCTGAATTCCGTGGGAGTCTTTTGAGAAACTCCAGGGTGGTGACATTTCCTTACTGTATTGAGTGCTGATCATTGATTTTAAGAACAGACATGTATTTTATAAATGCTTTTTCTTCCTTCTCTTCCCTCCACCTTCTACTTTCATCCTTTTTTTCTGTTTTAAGTCTTTATAACTTCAGGGTTTGGGGGGCTGTTCTGTGTGTGTTTGTTTGGATTTTGGTGGTTTTGTTTGTATGCTTGTTTTTACTGTGATATATAACCATCACATGAACTCACTTCTTAGCATTAAGAATTCTTTCTGCCTTATGATGAGTGGAAGAACAAACATTTTTGGCCTTCAACCAAGGTGAATTGTCACAGGCCTTCTAGATTATATTGCTGTAATTTCACAAAGCACCTGGAAGACTGTATTTGAGATTTTGCTCAATCCATTTTTAATTTAAGTTGGTGCTCTTTAAGCAAAATTGCATTCTCCCACATGGCAGACCTGCAGAATATTGGGGATTTAATAGTTTAAGGTGTCTTGCATCCTAGTCATAGAGATAGAATGTTGTGTGTATTTTCAGCTATGTAACCCTGCATGGGTTCTTGGGATTTTTCCTAATATAACTATATTTGCAAGATTTTGATCATAAATTAGTTAACATATGAAATCACTAGAGCCATGTCTATTGATATGAAACTGAGCATGATCTATTAATTTCAGTAAAAACTCTGCACAGAGGTTTTCTAAGATCAATGAGCTATTTCCAGACATTGAATGCCGTATGGTGCAGCATGCGAACTTCTTCTCAGATTAAATCCAAAGTCTGTGTTTTCACACCGGCACTGCCGTACCTGCGGCCGGTACGGAGGTCAGCCAGGAAGGGTTTGGTGCGCTGTCCTTTAGCATCACTTTACCCCGGCAGCCGAATCTCACCAGCTGCTGCCGTTCCGCGAGGGATGCTGCCCAGCGCAGACCACGCACGGGCGAGGGCGCTGAAATCCTTCGAAGAGCTATTTTTAAACTGAATCGGGATTTAGGAAATCTGGGTCTCGGAGGAAAAAAAAAAAATAAACCCGTAAGTAGGGCTCGTTCGTCTCCAGAGAGCCCTAGTGACGCACACGGCAGGCCCGCAGCAGGGCGGCCGCTCCCGCGGGGAGGGGGCTGCAGCCTCCGTCCCGCATGGAGCCCGAGCCCCGCTCCCTCGGGCCGTGCCCGGCTGGATGGGGCCGAGGGGCTCCCCGGCCCGGAGCGGTGTTTGTCCGGCTGTGCCCGGCCCGGAGCGGTGTTTGTCCGGCCGTGCCCGGCCCGGAGCGGTGTTTGCCCGGCCGTGCCCGGCCCGGAGCGCTGTTTGTCCGGCCGTGCCCGGCCCGGAGCGGTGTTTGTCCGGCCGCCCCGCCGCGCCGGCAGCGCCAGAGGGCGCCGGGGCCGCCGGGGCGCAGCCGCGGAGATGCCGCCGGAGCGGCGGCTCCGCAGGAGCCCCGGTCCCCTCCTCTGCTCACCCGCCCAAGTTAAAACTGTGCGGGTTTAAGGAAATTTGTTCCGCCACTGACCCGACGGGTGTCAGAGGGGCACAGCTGGCAGTTTGTGAGCGGCCCCGCGTTGTGAGACAGCCGGCATTTCAGTCCGGGGAGCCGAAGCTTCGAATACTCAAGATGCCGTTGAAGATTATCCTGTTCTATCTCACAACCGAGAGTCGGCTTAGTCAAGAACAAAATACTCGTGAAAGACCCAGTGAAAAACCCAGTGAAATCGCCGAAGAACAGGGTACCCACCGCTGCTCCCAGAGCAGCTCTCACACCCGTGTTTCACATCTGGAGGGAGTGCGGCTTGGGGGTAGACGCTGCCCAGGGCACTGACATGCACCCCCGTCTCTTCTCTCCGCTGTGACCTAATGGGACAGGCTTCTGACTGCATGAAGGAGGAGGGGGAGTCCAAGGGTCATTTGCAAAGAACTGGGGCATGCTGTTTGTATACAGCACCTACGATAACCTCTGCCTGCTCCAAGTATCATTACTGGCTCCACTTTAGCTGTCAGGCTGAATAGACGTCAACAGGATTTGCTGAACGTCGCTGTTGCTGCCCCATCCGCAATGTGAATCAGTGTGTCTGTCAGAGAAGCATACAGCAGAGCCAGGTGGGATCCATGGGCTGTGCCTGCATTAGCTGAGCAGTGCTGCTCAGCGGGAGAGGGTCTGAAAGGGAAACAGCAGGTGCAGGGAAGCCAGTAACCACATGCACTGCATGTTGGAGAGTTTTATATCAGAATTACGATAGTAGTTGAAATACACATTGTTGTCCTATGTTGTATTTTCTGGTACTGATTCATCCAACAGAAATTTTTCATCTCACACCTGTGATGTGATGTGATGTGATATGATATATGATGAGAAGCTTCACAGAGCAAGTGAGGAGTGTAGGAAGTGTCTTAAATAACATCTGATTTAGAGGCACTTGTTGCCCTGCAGATGGGATGACTTGCAGCGACTGCAGGATTTGCATGTTGTAGAGCAGAGAGGATTCTCTCAGCTTCCTGAAAGCAGAGAGCTTGTGGGACAGCCTTTCCCAGTACTGACAGAGGTTACTTTGAGAGATCTCACAGTGTACTCCTGACACCTCCAAAGGTACATATAGCCTAATTTTGAGATGTAGAAGGCTTGTGCCTTCCTGAACAATAATTGCAAAGTGATGAAGAAATTTTCCCATGGGGAACAGGCAAAATTACTCCCTAGCTCTTGTGGTTTTGTACCTCATTCCTTATGCGATAACAGCACAGGGTCAAGGGTAAATCAGCAGTGGCATGATTGTATCTGTGTCGTGTGTGGCATCTCTAATGAGCAATTGATTATATCTACACATGCTATTTAGCAAACACCTTGGGACATGCTCTATCAGAGTGGCTGCTGTACTTCTCTTATAAAATCCTAGGATGAAATTAATGCTCTCCTCTTTGGGTTATATCATATCAGATTCTTTAAAAAAATTGATTATTTTTGCAGATGAATCATCACTCTATATGCAAGATGCTGTGCTTCCTTCTTAGGGAGCAGGGCATGCTATTTAACAGCCCAGGGTAGATGACCCAATAATTTCATGTTTTGCATAGCTGCAGCATCCTCTTTACTTATAGTTCAGTGAGTTTGCTCAAGAGCTTAGCTCTAAGGTAAAGCTTCATGCTCTGTCAGCTGAAGACATACCTAAAGAAATACAGAACAATAATGCAGTCCAAGGTCATGACTTTCAAAACAAACTGACAAACAATCAAACCCAAAACAAAGAGGTGTGTATTTTGAATTTCTCACCATGAAACTGGCTGTAGCTTCCATGTTAATGGGCACTGCTTGGGGTCCCCTCTTGTTTCTCTGCTTCTCTGCAACACAAACATAGCCAGAAACAGTCAACACTGGTGTTCAAGGCAGCATTGACTTGTCACATTGCTTTTTGTCCCTAGGCACCTGCCACCCATACCTGTGGTCAGCTGACAGAGCTTTGCCTCACACAGTGGTCTGGCAAAAGCTGGCAGTTAGAAAAGGCTGTGATTTGCACCTCTTTGCTATTTTTCGTTTTCACCATTTAACATGCTGTCTTCTGGATTTATGTAGAGCAGGACCACAGTTGCCACAGCACACACATCATGAAAACTTTCATTATCTTTTTCAAAAACCACATGCATTAGATAACCATTTGGCCTCACGCTGCTTAAACCCTATTAAGGGAGAGAAGAAAATAAACTAAGACTTCAGCAAGAATTAATCTCTTCTGAACTCTAGAGGTGCTGTTGAATTCTTTTTTTTTTTTTTGCCCCAAAACAGCAGTTCCCTGCAAAATCTTTCATGAAAATGTAAGGAAAGAGACAAATTATTGGAAATATACATATATAGTCCATCAATATGTGATCTTACTTATTTTGATAAAATATTAAGAGAAGATAAATACTATTTTTCCTGTATCAGTTCAAAATAAGGCATTATTCTTATCTATTCCCCTTCCCCAGATTTTGCTCTCAAAAGAGAGGTACTTGAGTGTTTTGCAATGTGCCAACACTGCACTACTGTAGATCTTTCTGTGTTGTTTTGGTCTTTTGCAGATTGACAGGTGCTTTGTCCTCTTGCCCTCCACACTGACTGGGCAGGGACTGATCAGGACACCTACAAGCACTGTATTGCCATAAGAGCAAACATAGATATACACAAACCCAGCACACACATGCAGAGAGCAGAATGACCTGTTTAAAATCAACTTTTGTAGGGCTGTGTCAGTGGGAACTGGACTAATGTGCCAGTTGATGAGAGAGTGCAGCACTGGGAGCATCAAAGTGGAAAAGATTTGTACGACTCCTGCTGTGGTAGGCAACTGCACAAGTCCTTTCATAAATTGTTCAAGCTCCATTTTCGAGTTAGTTTGCATTTGGCCCTGCTTTTAATGGAAGGTAAGAGAAAATCAAAAAGAGAAAAAAAGACTCAACATGGCAGAGAAGAGAAAGGCAGGTAATGGTTAGGGGAAAAAAATAAACTCCTTTTACATATTATGATATCTTTTATAATGCCTTTGCCTTCTCAGTCCATGATCTGTATGTTGCTCCTGACAATTAATAAAAATCAAGCAACAAATGTGTTAATTTTTAGTTTACTTAGCCATACAGATCAAGGTGGTGACCCACCACCTTGGGTAGCATTACTAAGATAGTTTTTTCTACATTACTTGTTCAAGTATTTTATGTTACCTGTTATTTTTACCAAAATCAGCCTCTCCTCCATCTGTTTGGGGAAAAAAAATCCAAATAAGCTTCAAAACTATGTCTCTGGTTCCACACAAGTAGTGAAACTTTAATGTGAACAAACATGCCATCATAATCAAAGCTGTGTTTGTGATCTAACTGGATAATAATTCATTTGTAGTATCATCAGTTCAGAATGAACATCAGCATAAGTATTGTTGGTGCAGGTATAACTAATGAATTCAGGCTTATTTTAACTGCCACTTAGTTGCTTATATTGGTGTGGGGAGCATTAGGTCCCCCAACTTTTCATAATGAGCAACACTATTAAACTGTCACAGAACAATATAAATCAGAGATTTTTCTTAGACCCCATAAAACAACTAACAAAAATGTTATGGTTGCCAGATTCACTGTGTGCTTTTATACATCCAGCAAACAGAACTGATTATAATACTTTCTCTCTGGCATCTATTTTTGCTCTTGTTTCAATAGTGCATGAAAATCTATGTGAAAATATAAGTAGGCTAGCCTGAAAAACTCACTGTCAGAGGCATAGAAGTGATAGCAGATTCCTGAACATAGCACAGGATCTCTGTTTGTACTTTTCTCTGCTGCACTGGACACATATTTTAGTCAAGTTAAATACACAAGCAGTGAGGTCAGACAAAAGTGTATGATTGCAGAATCGTGTCACGAGGCCGTTTAGAACAACTTGGGTTGTGTGATTGCACGTAATTGATAATCACATGCTGACATGCCTAAAATGCTCACCTCTTGATTTAACCTATTGACACAGGCCTGTATTAAGTCACTGAAGACTGAAAAGCAAGAGTGGAAATACTAAGGAAAAAGTATTATTAGTGTTTTTCAGAAGGTGATGTTATTGTTAATTGTTCAATATCAAAGGATAAATTATGTTCATTGTTCATTTAATTGGTGTCACAATACATTTTATAATAATACGTGTAAAATTATTTCATAAGTTTTACCTTGCAGCTGAATTTCCCGTCTTTCACTTACTAAAGAATGACCTAATCTTAATTTAACACCCTTGAATGACAGAATATTATGTTACCCAGCTCTCTTTCCTCTCACTATTGTGAGAGTAAATTTTGCCTGACCTGCCCCTAAAAACTGCAAGAAATCTACCTTTTTCAAAAGCAACAAATTACACACTGCTTTTCATGTTTTGTACATGAATATGTTTTTTCAGCCCTCTGTAGAAACTTCTAAGATGTTCATTATCAGCAAAATGGGAATAAATTCAGCCATGGTTCCATAGGTGCAACCAATTAAAACAATGTCATTTTCCCACAGTGACATTACACCAGACTGGTGCAATCTGAAAAATAATTACCTTCATATCAGGTATTTGTTGTCATTTGCCTGCTAGCTATAAGACCTGAAGAAAAGGATGAATGCTTCAAGCCACTTTTCATCAAATAGCTGCCAGAAAATGTCCAAAACTCAAATCTTCACTGCCTTTATAAATACTTTTATTAACATATGAATAAACTGCATATTTGAATTTTCACCAATATAACTGTTTCCCCCAGGAAATCACAGTTAAAAGCTGAAGTGAATGTTCCTTTAGAAAGTGCTCTTTGTTTATAGAAATAGTCTTAGCAGTTAATGGTTGGCAAGGCTTCAAACTTAGAATTACATTACATTGGTAATTTTAACTTTGTCATCTTAAATAGATCCAGTTTGGATGTATGAATACAAGCAATGTAGGACAACCCTCAAAGAACTGCCTTTAAGCAGGCTTTATTCTACCCCATGAAGCTTTGTAATTCTTCTCTTATTATTAATAGCTGTTAAGTGCTGACAGCATGCTTGGCACTGAATGAAACGCAGGAGCAGACATGGTTCTTGTTAAGGGTGGCCCTCGGGAGGTCATTTACTGTGTGTAACAACAACAACAACTTTATTGCAGCAGTAACCCACTAACACAGCTTCAGCCCGGGTATCAGGAGGTGTCGCTGTTTAGACGAAATAGTGTTGTTTACATACATGCAGATATGACTCCTTTCACACGTTAATTTCTTCACAGCTAACAAGGTTATCAGCTGAGCAGGTAAGATATTCAGAGGTAGCCAAAGAAAATCTATGTCCCAGAACGTCTTTTTGCAGGGTTTCCTGCCTGCAGCCAGGGGGTGTGCAAACCATAGGCACAGGCCAAGCAGTTAGGAGCATGACAGGTTCTGGGTGCTCTGGGATGGAAGGACAATCCTCTGCTGCTCGATCTTATGGCAGGTTCAGACACAGGATTAAAGGAAACGGTAGAAAAGGACTGGCAAGAATTTCAGGCAGATGGATCTTGAAGATGCCTTGTGTAGATGGCTTTCTTTTGAGCCAGGAACTGTTGAAAAATAGTGTTGAGGGAATGGTGTGGAAGACAGCTGCAGACCCTGACTCCTAACAGAGAGCTCCTGAATCCCTGAATCCTCCTAGGGGGAACTGAAGCACCAGAGCAGAAAACAATTTCTGCTCTTCTGCTGCAGGTAAATCTGGCATGCCCAGCAGACACCATCTGTCTATAACGACAGAGATAATGCCTAGCTCCTGACCTTCAGTCCTATTAGATGTCATTGTCCAGTTTTAGCTAAGCCAAGATGAGAGCAATACTGCATCATCACATGTGGAGGGTAGAAGAGAACGCACCAAGTTCATACTCCAAGATGTATGAGCCAGAAGTTTTGCAAGTGACCTAGTCAGATGCTTATGCAATGCCCAGAGCAGAGGAGAAGGTGACTTACTCCTCCTCAAAGATGACTGACTGCCCAGCAGTGTCACTGCTGAGTCTGCCCACTCCATATGAGTAGTGCCCACATCCACCAGTGTGCCTGACCTGACACATAAATGCCACAAAGGCAGGGTTCTGTCCTCTGCCGTCCTCTCCTTTGGATCTGCACTAATACTTTATACCAGTGTCCAGGTAAAACTCCTGATGTTTGCAGCTAGACTCATGGCTGTGTCTTCTTCCCCAGGGCTCTGCTCTGCTACTCCAGCCATGGCCACAGACAACCTTGCATCAGGTAAAGCTGGCTGGGGTTTCTGACCTGTAAGCAGGTGGATAAAGCTCCACATAAATAGATGCTGTACCATGCAGAAGGTAAGTTACCACTAGGTGTACAGATGCTGGTCAATGATAATGGCAGGAGAAAGTAAGTCCAAACACATCAAATAGTTCTCTGAAAACTGTTTATCTTAGTTTCATTTTAATTGCCTGGCTGTCTTGCTTCCTGCTGCACAAAACCTTCCTACCCCCTGCAACATCACCTACCCTCGAACAGATACTAACAAGTCTCCTCCCCTTCTTGTTGTCTGCCTCCTAACATTAATTTTAGATGTATCTGCTCTTTCAGTACCTCTGCTACAAACAGAGAAAACTGTCAGAAAATGTTCAATAACACTCTAAATATGCATAGTTTTAAGGTCTTGCAACTGGGTACTCCAAAAATATTGATTTAAAAGTCATTAGTCACTTGTGATCATTTGAGCTATATAATATATTAATTAAATTGATACTTTTTAACTTCCTAAGGAATACCTTTACTTTTCATACCCTCATATGCATTGTTCTCAATGTTGCTAAAATCTGCTTTTCTGTAAACCCGCTATTCTGTTGTATTAACACTTGAGTTTGCAAAGGCTATTCCCTGCACAGTGTTTACACCTATTTGACTGTGATGTACTTTTAAAAGAGCACGGGAGGGGGTGGCACAGGGGGAGTGTCTGCAGGAACTGCATAGTGACTGTGCAGGTTTCCATATCATGAACTGGTTTCCATATCAATCCTATGCTGGGAACGTGCTCTCAAACCTCACAAAAGGAAAGTTGTTACAGGGTGATTTGCAGACAGGCATCACAAGGTAGGCATTTTCCAATGCATGACAGTGATCTGAGATCATAAGTATCCTGTCCAGGTTGCTGGTCTCTGTGACTGCATTATAAGAGGGAAAAATTTAATCAAGACTAGAGCTAATTGCCTCAGGTACTGAAATCATGTAGAGGGAGCAGCATGGAGGAATGAACAACCTATTCACAAAGCTAAGTAAATATTCAAACAGCTCACCCATGGCGCTACAGCTGGATTATGAAGAGTGTCGCAGAATTTTTTGGCTGTGCTGCATCATGTTGCAGTGGCTATTAAACACATCTCCCCTGACTTTTTGCACCAATATGGTGCAAATACAATCTTAGTCTACAAAAAGATACAAGATGGAAAATGCTGGTCAATCCAAAAGTTTCTCGTTTTCCAGAAGATTATTATGCAACAGAAGAAATAATATATCTGTTACAAGATAGTGAATAGCAAGCACTTCACAGAAGGGACTGTTCTCTATATTAAAATTAGTACTTACAGGTCCCTGTTTTATTTTTTACTTTCAAATAAAAATCTAAACTAAAAAATTTGTGAAAGCAGAAGATGTCTTCCTCCCCCTCTCTGTTTACTACTAATTACCCTGTGTCACATACTACTGGCCATTTCCCATCTTCCTCCTCAATCACACATTCACTTCACACATCACCTCTCACTGCTCCCTGTTTCCTTCTGAACTCCAGCATAGAGCATGTTTGGTTCAACTGTTTTTTAAACATTAACTCCTCCACCGTCACACAGAAGACAGCAACTTTGTGTATCTACCATAATAGTAGTCTCTTTATTTTTCTGCTATGTTAGAAAATCAGACAGCATTTCACTTTTCCAATGCCATTGCAGATGAGATAGTCATAAAGGCATTTTCAAACAGGCTTTGAGAAGACTTAAACATAGAGTTGCAAAGCATCCTAATTAAGGCACAGAATAGGCCTAGCAATCTTTATAGTACTTAATATGTCATCTTCCTATCTCTTAAACCCAATAATGTGCAAACCACCACTATATTGGAGCATTATATCTGCTATAACTTATGTCAACTTGGATCACACACCCCCCTCTTTCTTAAACAATGTTTGGCAGAGAACCGAGTGTGGAAACTAGACTGTTTTACATTAGCCAGAAGTACATTTAAATCATTCTTACCAAATGATTTACAGTGGATTACAAATTCTTATATGGCATTTTAAGTTAATGATTAGGCAAAGTAATATATCACTAAAATGATTGGGTGCATATGTATTTAGCTTCTATGATTCTAAATTTCTCTTTGGTTTGGAAGACTTCCTTGAACTTATTTTCCCCAGCTGAAGGGAAAAAAAAAAAGGAGAAAAGAGTATAATACTCTAACATTTCTGCCTGTCTTCTTAAACTATTGACTAAGTCAAGAGGAGTTTTGTCCCTACAGAATGGCTAGGTCATGAGGAAGCACTGGTAAGTTGATTAGTGCTCTTCAGAGAGATATTGGCAGGTGTCAGTATTGCACAACATTTCCTTGCCCTATTGCGTCCCAGTGAAAGGAGGAAAAGCTGGACAGAGAACAAATAAGACTTTATATCAAACAACAAAAACAACAAAGAAACAAAACTGTACTTGTTCTCCATGTACAGGCATTTCTGTGGAGCTCTAAAAATTGTAGGGAAAATTGTAGTGGAAAAAAGGGATTTACTGAGTCTATCCAGCAAGTGGACTTTGAAACACAAGTGAAAGAAAGGTAGAACACACCAATAAAACATGGGCTGTTACACCAGATGCGCACAGGTGACTGGAATTCTTAAAAAGAAACAGTGACATACAATAAATTATTTGTTTAATTTATTGCTGGGGGCCAGGATCCTGTCAGTGATGAAAGATAACAAGCAACTTTGCATTTACAACATATATGAAATAAGGAAGACAATTCTGTCTGCTGCAGAGGTAATAAAAATAAAGGAAACCATCCATGAGTGCAAAGTTACTTGTGTGTAACTCTGTGCAAATCAAGATTTGTGGCCATCATGCTCTGGTCTGTTGCATGCAAGCAGCTGCCCTGTTGGTTTTGCTGGTGCTGTGTGTGGCTGCAGTGATTCATTCACTCATATGAGCCTTTTTCTTGGCATAGCAAAACCAGGCCAAATATGCATTGCATACTCATTTTGGCATCCATCATATCTTTCATATGCAGTTTCAGAATGCTGACAAATATCAAACAGAATTATTGCAATATTTATTGAATTTATTAATGCCCTTAGGTCTTTAAAGTATATAGGGAATAAAAAAAGAGTAAGTGCCAGACATGAAGGAGTGATCTGATATTCATTATTGGCTTCTACTTGGATTTCCCTAGCCACTCTTCAAGTTTCCAGCACATTCTGTAACAGATCAGACTCCATACACTTCTCAGAGGAGTGTACCTATGGGACACCACGAGGGCAATTTCTGCCATCATGTTTCTTTGCTAAAAGTTTTAAGAGAAAGGTACCTCTCTCTCCTTGAAGCAAATGTAAAGATGCTAGGTCTTCTTCCTCAGGCAATGCCAACACTCAAGAGGTGACATGAGAGTGTGGGACAAGATTGCAACCCATCAGACAAGGTCAATGGTACATGTTGGCCCTAGGACAAAACTGCAAACTGCTGTCAATCATAAATCATAGGCACAAAGTTTTTTGGTGAAGAAGTAGATGGAAATGTATTATGTTCAGGACAAGTGTCCAGGAAGAGGATTCAAGAGAAATCTAATCCTGAAGTGAACAATGTGCAGGGATATATATAGCAATGTGCAGCCTACTTGGGGTAATTAAAAATCAGAGATTCTCAACCAATAAAATCTTGAGACTGCAACAAAACAAAGAATGAAAGCTAACAGAAATGAGAGAAACACCAGTCTGTCTGGACTGAAATACAAAAGTCAGCCTAAATTGTCCAGGTTTCTTCTACAGTGCATGTACACCTAATAAGAGGAATAAGAAGAGGGTCTAAGCAGTTACAAGATGAGACCACTGAAGGGGCTCACAAAGAATGCTAAGGACAGGGGAGCACCTGTCCAACCTTTTGCTGTTTAAGCACCTGATGGGTATATTTGTAGGAAACTGTCTTCACCTGCAGAGGCAATATGGCCTAATACCTCCTATGGATCATATTGTACATACACAGAGTATGAGGTTACCTCAGGTGAAGAAAATTATCATTAGCTATATAGTTTTTAAAAAATCTAAAGAAATGGATTACAGCATTTTCTCTGGAAGGACGGCTTAATTTCCTTAGCACAGCGACTGTTAGCTCTAACCTGCATCTGCCTTATCCATAAAAGTACCAACATTCCTTATTCTAGCTATGTGGAGTGAAGAATGTAGGTTAACACAGTGAGTAAGCACTTTCAACCCTCATGAATAGCATCACTTGGGAGGCATAGGAGTTCTGGGGCTTTGAGTCCTCTTCTGAGATATTAAAACCAAAAGACGTATTAGCAGAACAGGAAGCAAGTACCAGAAGCATAACTGAATGCCTGAAAATAAAGGATCCAAAGCTGTACTCCCCTTGCACTGGCAGTGCAGATCATTAAGAAGGGAAATGGCTCAGATATTCTCATGACAAATGGGAAACATAGATTTCATTTTAAAATTTTCAGCCTCTGAGACTGAGAAGGACATTGAATTCAGGTGTCTCACTTCTGTCACATTGTTACATATATAATGAGCTCCATCACTCAGTCGTGTATTTCAAGCTGGCATCTGGCAACACACTTCATCCAAAATAAATAGGTCCAAAATCAGATTTTCCTGTTGTCTCCAAGATGAGCTTAGAATTCCCCTATACTCATAGGTCATATAGGAATGTGCTGGTTAGGGATAAAACTGACAAGATTTTATATTAATGTTTCAGTGTAAAACTGAAGTCTGGGGATTGCATTAACCAGGCCTTGGGGAGGGAAAGAAGAAAAATACTGGGTAGTAACCTTAAGCAAAATTTTACAGTGGCACCCTTAAAGATGGCAAGTCCTCCCACACATCCAGTGAAGTCTGGTATTGACTTGGACACTTGGGTTTCCAGATTTTCAACAAATTTATGTAAGAGTGCTGGTCTTAGGGCTTAAAGTAAAATGATTTATAGTAGGTGTGTAAATTTCTACAGGTGTTACATAGCAGCCCAGCCAGAATTTTGGGAGACCCAGTGGGCACTGAGTTCTTTCTCAGCCCTTTCTAAATAGCATTGTATACTACCCCAAGAGATTGCACAAATTGTCCAGTGTTACACAACAGGACAGTGATGGTAAGACAATTCTAAGCATTAGTATGTGTTGCTTCTTCTTCCAAAAAGGTGAAGTCTAGGACATAAGAGTTTTGTATGTACTATTTCTGAGCTAGAAGAAAAGCAATCTTTGCTTAACAGTCTCCTTATAAATCCATGATACAATTTTTTTCTTCCAGCTAAGACAGCAGGATTGAGTCTTAAAGTATCTTTGTTAGACTAGTTAATAGATTATTGTCCAAAATAAACATATTTCAGTAAGTGCAAGACTGTTTTTTCCTCCTCTTTCTGTCTTTTGTTCAACTTCAGCTCAGCTATTTATGATTCATTTCATGAGCCACTAGGTTTTCTCTAAAGGCACTAAAAAGGGCCAGAGCTATCAAACAGTTTTAGTGACTAGTGCCAACAAGGAACTGTTTTCCTCCATGCTATAAAGCAGGCACTGTCAATAGACTACAACCGGCAATAAACTATTAAAAAAGGAATTTATGATGGCTACTTATTATCCTCCTGAAATAATGTTGTTACAAGGCTGCCCTTTCCAGTCCTCCACAAGGATCACATGGCAAGTGCCTAACAAAGGGAAAGGCCCAGATCTGCAGGGACTGTCTACAAAGAGCTCAGGAACTGCCACATGTTGTGTGGGCAAACACAACCACACCAGCATTTCAAAGCAGCAGAGAAATTGTCCCACACTGGATCTGGGCTTGTTACAAATGAGCATTTGATTTAAGGTGGGGCCTTAATTAACTTATATCTAGAACATGTTGCATTGTTTTAAGAGCTAAATATCAAATTATGGAGGAATGTCTATTATTGTTTAGCGAGGAATTGGGAAACCACAAGGATAAAATAAGAAATGGCAAAATCTCAAATGCAATCAGATCTGCCTCTTATTTTAGATTTCTAAAACCCTCCTAATTCTAGCTCTTTTCCCTTCCTCTCCAGCTCTATAACAGGCTTTCTTCTTTGCTGAAATGTCTGTCTCTAAGTTGACATTTGACTATGACACTGGTCTGTAATTGCTATATATATACACAGCATTTGCATTAGTAGAGTCACCTTCTCTTATTCCAAATAATGAAATGTTGCCTTCAATAAATATTTTAGAAATAAGGAAATTATACAATTCAAACTTCAGTGTCATTTGGATTGACTTGTCCTGGTCTGGACCTTCATATAGTGTGCCCCTTGAATCTTCAGTATGTCAGACTGGAGACATACAGACTGTAGTCAAGGCTGAAGGCACAGCCCTGAAAGGAAAGAAAAGTCTCCTAAGTATTAGGAAAGTGTCCTAATAATAAGTGGGTCTCAGGAGTGACAGAGTGGGTCCTAAAGGTGTGTAGAAAGAAGAAAGGTGTGCTTTGAAGAACTTAAGAGAAAAGAAACATTTTCATCTAAGTTGAGCAGAGAAATAGAACAAAAACTGAGGTGTGGTGAATGGAATGGAAGGACACCATTACTGATATTTGGATTAAAAAACAAAACAAAACAGACAAAAACAACATAAAAAAAAAAAGCAAACAAACCAATAACACCCCAACCAACTACTAGAATACATTTGCAGCATTAAGATTTCTCAATGTCCTGATCACTTGCAGTAGAGTTATCAGGAGGGGGCATTCTCCTCTTTCCCTTGTTGCTGCAAAAGAGTAGTTGCCTTATATTAAGTTTCTGAACAGTGCATCTGGAGGAGAGATGATGTTATTTAATAGCAGATGTTATTCTGAGGACATAACACTTATTCTCAGCAAGGGACTATTTTTAAATTAAGTTTTCTAAACTTTATGAACTCTGAGCAAAGAATGTGCACAGCAGAAAATCATGAAATACTATGTATAGAAACCTCAGATGAAAAATAATCATTTTAATAAGAGAACTTTTTACAACTATTATCTGTGTGGTAAAAGAACACGTGAGCAAGAGTTAAACTGCTGCTGAGACTATAACACTGGGTTTGCAATGTTTTCCTTTATTATTTCCCAATGAAAGAGACTGTCCTTTCTGTGATTGTCTCTCACTGGTTTCTTGACTTTACGCAGTTATATCTCTACAGTGAGAGGAACACAATTAAAACACCGAGTCCATGAGAAGCCATAAATTCTGCAAAACCATTGAAGTTTCCCACTTCAACTTCTTCAAGAAGAAGAAGAATCCACATTCTGTTTCCACACAATGTTTCTGCACACATTCTGTTTCTACAGCACCTTCTGCCCCTTGTGACACTCCTATGATCTACAAGAACTCACTCAAAGGACCAGGGTGTGGAGGGGGAGCACAGCCTGTGGCTGGCCACATGGAATATTCACCTCTTCCCTGTGAACCCCTGAAGGGAAATATGGTCATTAATCATTATTTGGCTCATTTTTATCAGCATATGAATGGTCTGAAGTGAAACCATCACCTTTCACTGAGCCCTGAGAGGACTGCAGCAAAAGAAATGCAAGATCTTTAAAATATATTTGGCAGCATCTTTTAAGCGAAGAGCTTTGGAGGCAAGTAAAAAAGAAAAGTGTTTAAGTGTGCACGAACAGAGAGAAGCATTTAATTAAAAGCATGAAAGAAGACTAAAGACTACATTCATTCCTGCTTTTTTGGTAACATATGCCCATCCTATAATTGCTTGTTAATAGCCTCTGCAAAAGCAGCTTGGATTAGTGGGTTTTCTGGATGAGGGATGGAAACTCTGGCGAGTTCAGCTGTTGAAATCTTATATGAACTAGTACTGTATGGGGATGGTGAGGGGGAAGCAGGGTGAAAAGGGGAGCAGTGGGTAAGAGAAATGAAAAACAAAAACAACAAAAACCCCCCCCCCTAAACCTATAGAAACTCCGGCTTGCAGGGGTATTTTTCTAATTATCACCTTGGCAAGATACTGTTCCGTGCTTCCAAAGCCAAGTTCTCCCTCACCAGCACGGGTTTTACACTCTCACAAATGTTTTCTACTTCCGTCCCTTCCTCTCTTTCTCCCTCCCTACTTTCCTCCCTCCCTCCCTTTCTCCCTCCCTTCCTATGCGACCTTTCCAAGGGTTTGTACAAATCACCCGCAGAAATGCCCCCGGGTGTCGCTTCGCAGTGCCCCGAGCCGGCGGCCGAAGGGGGCTCTACTGGAGATACCCAATCCGCGGCGCAGACAGCAAAAGCCTCTATTTCTGGTCACCCCATGTCCTCCACACAGGCTTGAAACACCTTTTTTTTCCTGTTGATAGGCAGCCCTCTGCCAGGCTCCTCGGTAAGATGCCGCACATTTTAGGACAGAGCCGCAGAACGGTCCGCGGGGAGAAAGGAGAGGGTCGGAGGAGGACAAAAAGCATGGTGTGCCCATTGGGACCCCTGAGGGTACCCTCACAAGTCCGCTGACCCCAGAGCAGGCGTAGTGAAGCCCCGCAGAGGCGAGGTCTCCTGCAGCATCCTCCGCCGCAGAGTGCGGTGGAGGCGGAGAGCGCGGGTCTGAGGGTCTCTCCCCCGGAGCCACCGGCACCGGCGCTCCCGCGGGGCTGGCGGAGCCTCCGGGAACGGGCGCTGAGGATGCGAGAGGCTCCGCGGTGGGAGTGACAGCAAAGAGAGTTCCGTGCGCCCCTCGGCAGGGTGGGGGGCTGCGGAGGGGCGGCGTTCTGATTTCTCAGCCGTTTTGTTAATAATAATGCTTTGGTTACAGCACACTCGTCCTTCACGGTATCTTGAGCCGGGCTTATTTTATGAGGGACTGAACCGCGATACAGGGATTCACACTGAATAGTTCTTATTGTCCAGTCTGATGTATTAAACCACTCCACGTTTCATGGCTACATCGTTTCAGGCACAATATTGGGGTGTCAAGCTATCACAAATTCCATCCCCTTCTCTGACCTGCGTCCATGCTATCGCACTGGGACAACGGCGAATGCTCGGGAAAATATTTGTTCCTGAAAATTCATCGCCCGCACTTTCCCCTCGACCTCTGCCGGCCGCTTGTGAGCACCCGAGAGCGGGGAACGCGGCACCGCCACCTCGCTCCCCGCCTCCCTCGGCGCTGCTGCGACTCCCATCGCCTCCCCGCCGGCAGCCTCCGAGCCCGAGAGCCGCGTCCTCGCTGCGAGCCTCCCCCGCTCCCTGAAAGGCACCTCCGGGGCGCTTCTGCTCAACCTGCGGCACCGGGCAGACCGGAGAGCCGCGGGGCAGGCAAATTCCTCTGTGACATCTGACGGCGAAAATTCGGTTTTGAGTTTTTCATTACCTGTTGACTGGAATCAGGCATATAGAGGAAGCTTTCGATATAATACTGCTCTCGCTCGGTGTAAATCCCACATGTTGCAGTCAAATTCTTACCAGCTGGGAGGGCCAGAGCAGTAAAATCCAGCAATTCTCTTTCATCATAAATCAAGTTTATTAACTGTAGTACAAGGTATATAACTCTGGAAGCTGAACTTTTTGGTGGTGAATGGCTGTTGAAATATTTGAATGTGACATTGTCACATTCCCTTTTCCACCTAAAACTTGACATAAGCTAATTCTTACAGTTATCTGTATGTCTTGCTTAATTTGAAAGAATACCACCTGGCATAAATTACATTAGACAAACAGAGAAAAAGAAAAAAAATTTAAAAAGTAAATGTCATAGTGTAGCGTTTAGAAGAAAAACCCCAGGTACTGATTCAGCCTACGGTTCTGATCTGCATATTTGTAATCAGATGTGTGCAGGAGCCTGACCATGACATACTGTCATGCAGTGGTAGTCAAAGAATAAGTGACCTTGTTTTAAAAGGAAATGTAAAAGTACCCGTTCAAATTTCGTTTTTGTGTGGGTTTTTTTTGTTTGTTTTTGTTTTTTGTTTTTTTTTTTTTAAGGCCACTTTCCTCCCTCTCTATCCTTGCAAAAAGCACAACAAGATCAAAAGTATGCCTGCACAAGACAAATGCCATTCCAGTCTTATTTTCTCCTTGCTTTTAATTTCTTACTGATTTATTCTAGAGCTTCTTAGGAACAGAGAAGCTGAAGGAACAAACCCGTGGTATCCTCCCGGATTTGTGCTCAGATACAGATTTGCAGTAGATTGAGAGGACTGTTGTTCCTCCCCTAAAATTCGGAGTACCATCTACATCGAAGTTCAGTGTTTCTTATTAGGGGTTTGATCGTGCACTAGGTAGGAAGGTTGCTCAGGAGTATCTGGAGAAGGGTAGCTTAGTGCATTATTTGCTGTCAGTGTTTTCATACCTATGGTTATGACTTCCAGTCGTTTTTCAGAACGAGTTATGGCATTTAGCAAGACACTGATTATTGTTATCATTATAATCACAACCACGAATATTGCACTGACTACCAATAAAATGTATCGATCCAGCAGCAGAGAGCACAGTATTACGCCAGCATAATAGATTATTTGGGTAGACTTCTCTGACTCCCGGCAGACAGAATAGGGTCTCTATCAGGGCTCTTCACCTTGTCAAAGCTTGTCTAATCAAAGGATGTGAAAGTGAGGAAGAAAAGAGTTGGGATTTCGCTATATAACTTTGGAGATGGGAGACGGGTTAGGGATCGAATCACGTCTGTGAGCTTGCAGGAAGTGACACCGGTAAGTTGTTAATTTTTCTCAATTGAAATCGCCCAAAAGATTCTTCCGAGAAACAGCTGTCAAGATTTTACCCCTGGGGAAAGAAGAAAAGAAACCACACGCCACACACCCACACATTACCGCATATAAATAGCGACCTGTTATGTGATCCAGGGCTCTCGAAGAGGTGTCTCGTACACTTAAAAACAATTTAGAGATACTTTAAAATTGAATATTGTTAGTTTTAATAATAGTTTCATTTTCGTATCCATAGATATCTGCAGCCGATGTCAAAAACTATGGAGATGTGCTGTCTCTCCCCGTGAGACCGGACTTGCATTTTGTGTTGATATGTACTTATTTTAGTGTTTCTGCATTCGAACTGCATTCTGCATCCACTCCTTATTTTTGTGCAGCTGAAGAAAGAGAGCAAGAATTTTAAAAAACCCCGAGGATGCTCTCACTAGCATTGCCCGTATGTGATGAAGCATATTTCCCTCCAGAGTTTGCTATCCGGACTCTTGCGTGGGGCTGCGGTGTTGCCGGTGTGGACAGCGTAGGCGAAGGCACGGCAGAGGCAGCCTGCCCAGCGTGGTGCTGCGGCTGCCTCGGCTCGGGGGAAATGGGAGCACGGATGTGGGCAATTTACATGCTTACTTGTTTTGGAGCTCTGGAAACAGACTGTCATTTTATATATCTTTAACACTTCTATATAGGATTTTTTTTTTTTTGTGATGAAGCATATAGACTGTCTCTCTATGAAGTCAGATTTAAACTGGCTCCTAAGAATGAATAAAATACGGCATAAATGGAAAGAAAAACTGCTGTCTTTTGTAAGTTTGTCTTAACACTGTAAAATAAGTTTGGGAGTTAAAATCCTTCTTATTCAACGTTATTTCTCGGTGTATTCTGAAGTCACCCAGGTGACACGTGTTTGGGATTTTGCAAGGAAGGAGCAAGATATATTTTCTCTCTCTCTCTCTCTCACTCCTTTTTTCTTTCTTTCTTTTTTTTTTTTTTTTTTTTTTTTTAGGGATGTGTTCTCTAGCAGTGGAGTCTGCTCTGCTGGAATGAGAAATGCTACTGTTTTTCATCCTCGTCTTTTTTTTCCGTCACCCTTTAGACTAGTTTTGTACAATAATTAGTGTTTCACTTCAGCTTGCAGTAGTACCAAGCCACCTAATCTACGATAGTTCTAAAAAATGTATCTTGATTTATGTTTGCAAGCGGCTTCGCCACTGCCTGCCTAAGACCTAGTTTACGAAACACTCCTGCGGTGCCTCATTTTTCTTATGGAGGAATATAGATCCATTTTCATTTCTGCTGCACAGACGAGACTTTTCCCAAAAGCGTGGAAAAGCAACGCATTTGCCTTTTATTATTCAACACCTTAATCTATTGTATAGACCATTAACACACAAATATAACCTGTTCAGAAGTTATCTGGTACGATTAGGCCAGCGGAGTGCTGGCTGAGCCGGTCCTGATGCGAGCTAGAAGAAGTAGACAGGACCAGGCGAGAGACAGAAGGCGACCGGGAACAGCTTTATTAGATAAACGTATTAATCTGGATCCCAGCTGTAACTGCAGGATTTTCCAAGATTCCTTTCAGAAATCGCTCTAGTCGGATGTGGGTTTCCCTAATTAATCACTCATGCCGTTGTATACATTACAGCTCAAGAGTATAATTTTAGTCAGTTGTTTTGAAGCGCGTTACTGTTCCCATCTGATCCGTATTTGTCGATTAAGCGTACAAGGAACGTAACACTTGTAGATAGGAGTCCCGATACGGGCTCCCCGCGGCACCGGGGCTGCCGCTCGGGGCCGCCCGCACCGGGGCTCGCCGCGCGCCTCCCGCCGTGCCCGGCACGGGCCGATGCCCGGGGCCGATGTTCGGGACCGATGTTCGGGGCCGATGCCCGGGGCCGATGTTCGGGGCCGATGTTCGGGGCCGATGTTCGGGGCCGATGCCCGCGGCCGATGCCCGGGGCCGGTGCCCGGGATCGATGCCCGATGTTCGGGACCGATGCCCGCGGCCGATGTTCGGGACCGATGCCCGATGCCCGGGGCCGGTGCCCGCGGCCGATGCCCGGGGCCGGTGCTCGATGCCCGGTGCCCGATGCCCGGGGCCGATGCCCGCGGCCGATGCCCGGGGCCGGTGCCCGATGCCCGGGGCCGATGCCCGGTGCCCGATGCCCGGGGCCGGTGCCCGATGCCCGGTGCCCGATGCCCGGTGCCCGATGCCCGGGGCCGGTGCCCGATGCCCGGTGCCCGATGCCCGGGGCCGATGCCCGGGGCCGATGCCCGGTGCCCGGGGCCGATGCCCGGGGCCGATGCCCGGTGCCT